>CM059783.1:25683161-25693161 GCA_030435695.1 Brachymystax lenok tsinlingensis
CCTCTCTCTTCCTCTCTCTTCCTCTCTCTTCCTCTCTCTTCCCCTCTCTCTTCACCTCTCTCTTCCTCTCTTCCCCTCTCTCTTCCTCTCTCTTCCTCTCTCTCTTCCCTCTCTCTCTTCCCCTCTCTCTTCCCCTCTCTCTCTTCCTCTCTCTTCCCCTCTCTCTTCCCCTCTCTCTTCCCTCTCTCTCTCCCTCTCTCTCTCCCCCTCTCTCCCCCTCTCTCTCTTCCTCTCTCTTCCCTCTCTCTTCCCTCTCTCTTCCTCTCTCTTCCTCTCTCTTCCTCTCTCTTCACCTCTCTCTTCCTCTCTCTTCCTCTCTCTTCCTCTCTCTTCCCCTCTCTCTTCACCTCTCTCTTCCCCTCTCTCTTCCCTCTCTCTCTTCCTCTCTCTCTTCCTCTCTCTTCCTCTCTCTCTTCCCTCTCTCTCTTCCTCTCTCTTCCCTCTCTCTTCCCCTCTCTCTCTTCCTCTCTCTTTCTCTCCCCTCTCTTCCCCTCTCTCTCTTCCTCTCTCTTCCCCTCTCTCTTCCTCTCTCTCTTCCTCTCTCTTCCCTCTCTCTTCCTCTCTCTTCACCTCTCTCTTCCTCTCTCTTCCTCTCTCTTCACCTCTCTCTTCCCCTCTCTCTTCCTCTCTCTTCCCTCTCTCTTCTCTCTCTCTTCACCTCTCTCTTCCTCTCTCTTCCTCTCTCTTCCCTCTCTCTTCCTCTCTCTTCCTCTCTCTCTTCCCTCTCTCTCTTCCTCTCTCTTCCTCTCTCTCTTCCCTCTCTCTCTTCCTCTCTCTTCCCCTCTCTCTTCCCTCTCTCTTCCTCTCTCTTCCTCTCTCTTCCTCTCTCTTCACCTCTCTCTTCCTCTCTCTTCACCTCTCTCTTCCCTCTCTCTTCCTCTCTCTTCCCCTCTCTCTTCCTCTCTCTCTTCACCTCTCTCTTCCTCTCTCTTCCTCTCTCTTCCCCTCTCTCCCCCTCTCTCCCCCTCTCTCTCTTCCTCTCTCTCTTCCCCTCTCTCTTCCTCTCTCTCTTCCCCTCTCTCTTCACCTCTCTCTTCCCCTCTCTCTTCCTCTCTCTTCCTCTCTCTCTTCACCTCTCTCTTCACCTCTCTCTTCCTCTCTCTCTCTCTCTCCCCTTTCTCTTCACCTCTCTCTCCTTTCGCTCCCTCTCTCTCCCTCTCTCTCTCCCTCTCTCTTCACCGCTCTCCCTCTCTCAGACTGTCACAACTCCCCTCTCAGGAGTCTGTCGCTGTCCCAGAGAGGATTCTTATCATTTTACCAAATTAGTCTTATCCTATCAGTGGAAATCAGTGTTACCTGTAATTTGGATACAAATTGAAGCAAGTTAGTCAAGTCTGTCATCACATGATTATACGTTATCAGTTGGCCTAAAAACTAAGCCATTTATGATCTGATTTCCACTTAATTGCAAAGAAGCTAAAAGAAGGAAAACAAAAGATGCATTAATGATTTGGTTCAGTGTCTGATGTTGTGTAGGTTTTTATTTCTTGTTTTACATGTTGCTCGGTAACCTGGTGAGTTTATTAGTCCAATCAAAATGCCACCTACTGCGTCATCCGGCCGCTTTCGTTGTTTAAACAACAACAGATGGGTTCTTCTGTAGAACAGATACAGTGTCTGTATCCCAAACAGCATCATATTCCCTATATAGTGCACTACTGTTGACCAGAGCCCTATTCCCTATATAGTGCACTACTGTTGACCAGAGCCCTATTCCCTATATAGTGCACTACTGTTGACCAGAGCCCTATTCCCTATATAGTGCACTACTGTTGACCAGAGCCCTATTTCCTATATAGTTCACTACTTTTGACCAGAGCCCTATGAGCCCTGGTGTAAAGTAGTGGATAAAAGGGGATAGGATGCCATTTGGGACACAGTCAGAGTAAGTACATGGATGGACAGAACAAACCGCCCTCTCATCAGGTTACTAAGCAACTCCTTGATGTTTATTAGAGATTGACGAGCTGACTGGTCTCTGCTGCTGCTTCCTGTGGTGCTGATCTCTTTGCGTGTCTATGAGGAGATCGTTTTTCCTGCTGTCTAAGACAAACTGGGATAAGCCATTGATGCAAATCACTCTTGGTCATAAAGGAGACTAAATAACAGTCAACAAAGCTAGTTTCTCATATAATTAAGCTCACCGTGTGAAGGTTTTGTGTTCTTATCTTGGCAGGGTAGAAGTACATCGGAGTATGTTGTTTAAGTGGCGCAGTGGTCTAAGGCACTGCATCTCAGTGCAAGAGGCATCACTACAGTCCCTGGTTCAAATCCAATCCCAATTGGCCCAGCGTGGTCTGGGTTTGGCCGCGGTCGGCCGTCATTGTAAATAAGAACTTGTTCTTAACTGACTGGCCTAGTTAAAGGTTCAATAAAAAGATATATATATATAATAATAAAATGAGTCCTGATTGGTTAGCCTTGGTCTGAAAACCATGGACGTGTCCTATCTATTGACACGTCCCATCTCTCTGAAAGAGACCCAGAGCATTTTGCATCATGTGGTTGTGTCACTCTCTAACTCGTGTTACTGACCTGTTCTTTCAACAGCCAGGACCGTCATGATATTAATCAATCCCTTTTTCTATAGGTGCAGAGGACACGTTTAGCCTCGTCCTGTCCTAACCAGCTCTCTCATCAGCTGCTGTATACAACATCGACCCTAGCTTTGAAGTGAATGACATGTTATACCAGACGTCAGTTCATTGCAGTTGGGTCGAAGGGAAACGTACTAAAGGATTTTTACCACTGTGTCTTTCTCCTTTCTGTATATTGTAGGATTTTAAACTACTTTTTGGGGGAAAGTGTTAGATTACTGTTAGTGTTTCTGGTATCTAAAGAGTTCTGTCGTCTGGATTCATCTGGATTCATCTCTCACCTTACTAGGCCCTTCAACTCTCCCAGGTCCTATGTAACAACATGCCTCTCCTCCCTCAGTGTGTTCAGTCCCTCCCCATTCATCCCACTCAGGCCACGGCATTAACCCTCGTCAAACCACAGTTAAATGAGGTTACCTATTCCTTTGTCACTGACCCACTGGCTGCTTCATTGGGGACGGTCCCACTGATTAAAACTAATCATACTGTGTTAGAATATAATCATCCCTAGTGATAATAGTATAATAATAGTAATAATAATATATAATGCCGAGTGATAATAATAATATAATCATAAAATATAATCCCTCGTGTTAATAATAATATATAATCCCTAGTGATAATAATAATATAATCATAAAATATAATTCCTAGTGTTAATAATAATATATAATCCCTCGTGTTAATAATAATATATAATCCCTAGTTTTGATAATAATATATAATCCCTAGTGATAATAATGATAATAATATATAATCCCTAGTGTTAATAATAATATATAATCCCTAGTGTCAATAATAATATATAATCCCTAGTGATAATAATAATATAATAATAATAATAATAATAATATATAATGCCTAGTGATAATAATAATATAATAATAAAATATAATCCCTCGTGTTAATAATAATATATAATCCCTAGTTTTGATAATAATATATAATCCCTAGTGATAATAATGATAATAATATATAATCCCTAGTGTTAATAATAATATATAATCCCTAGTGTTAATAATAATATATAATCCCTAGTGATAATAATATAATAACAATAATAATAATATATAATGCCTAGTGATAATAATAATAATATAATAATAAAATATAATCCCTAGTGTTAATAATAATATATAATCCCTAGTGTTAATAATAATATATAATGCCTAGTGATAATAATAATATAATAATAAAATATAATCCCTAGTGTTAATAATAATATATAATCCCTAGTGTTAATAATAATATATAATCCCCAGTGATAGCAATATAATAACAATAATAATAATATATAATGCCTAGTGATAATAATAATATAATAATAAAATATAATCCCTAGTGTTAATTATAATATATAATCCCTAGCATTGATAATAATATATAATCCCTAGCATTGATAATAATGATAATAATATATAATCCCTAAAGTTAATAACAAAATATAATCCCTAGTGTTAATATAATATAATAATATATCATCCCTAGAGTTAATAATTAAATATATTCCCTAGTGTTAATAATAATATATTAATATATCATCCCTAATGTTAATAATAAAATATAATCCCTAGTGATAATAATATAATATAATAATATATAATCCCTAGTGTTAATAATAATATACAATGCCTAGTGGTAGCAATATAATAACAATAATAATAATATATAATGCCTAGTGATAATAATAATATAATAATAAAATATAATCCCTCGTGTTAATAATAATATATAATCCCTAGTGTTAATAATAATATACAATGCCTAGTGGTAGCAATATAATAACAATAATAATAATATATAATGCCTAGTGATAATAATAATATAATAATAAAATATAATCCCTCGTGTTAATAATAATACATGATCCCTAGTGTTAATAATAAAATATAATCCCTAGTGTTAATAATAAAATATAATCCCTAGTGTTAATAATAATATATAAACCCTAGTGTTAATATAATATAATAAAATGTATAATCCCTAGTGTTAATAATAATATAATATAATAATATATCATCCCTAGTCCTAATAACATACTTAGAATAAAATATAATCCATTGTTTTAATAATAATAATAATATATAATTCCTGGTGTTAATAATGATAATAAAATATAATCCCAAGTGATAATAATAATATAATAAAATATAATCCCTAGTGTTAATAATAATATATAATGCCTAGTGACAATAATAATATAATAATAAAATATAATCCCTCGTGTTAATAATATAATATAATAATATATCATCCCTAGTCTTAATAACATAATTAGAATAAAATATAATCCCTAATTTTAATAATAATAATAATAATATATAATTCCTGGTGTTAATAATGATAATAATATATAATCCCTAGTGTTAATAATAATATATAATCCCTAGTGTTAAAAATAATATAATATATAATCCCTAGTGTTAATAATAATATAAAATCCCTAGTGTTAATAATAATATATAATCCCTAGTGTTAAAAATAATATAATATATAATCACTAGTGTTAATAATAATAATAATAATAATAATATAATCCCTACTGTTAATAATAATGTAATAATAATATAATATATCATCCCTAGTCTTAATAACATAATTAGAATAAAATATAATCCCTCATTTTAATGATAATAATAATAATACATAATTCCTGGTGTTAATAATGATAATAATATATAATCCCTAGTGTTAATAATAATATATAATCCCTAGTGTTAATAATAATATATAATCCCTAGTGTAAATATTAATAATATAAAATCCCTAGTGTTAAAAATAATATAATATAATCCCTAGTGTTAAAAATAATATAATATATAATCCCTAGTGTTAATAATAATAATAATATAATCCCTACTGTTAATAATAATGTAATAATAATATAATAATAATATATTGGATAAATCAATCTTGCTGTATCACTCTGCTACGCTACTGTACATAGAACACCACCCTTCATTATGACCTCATTTCCTTTCGCACAGGAAGTAGAGTTCCCGGCAGGAAGTAAAAGAGCCAGAAAAAAAATGCAATAATGTCTTGTTTAAGCAATAATCTTCTGGCTTGATATAGAATCACATGAATATATTTTACTGAATAGTGTTTACCTTTAACGTTCCATGTTATCAACCCCTGTAAGCTTTTATTCTACGCTCTGTTTACAGAACGATGAGCTTTAGTAGTAGTAGGTTACATGCTAACAAGTTGTGGCGTTGGCGTAACTGTACTGTAGGCTACAGCAAGCAAGCAGCATATCGTGACATGAACATTCACTTTTAATATTCACAATAATACATTCACAATAATATTTAATACTTTAATACCAATGATGCATTTTGTTGCTCTATTGGCTATTAAGATCTAAGAAGATAGTTCCAGAAGAGATGAGCCACCCCCAAACACATTGTTGGAAGAGTTAAGGGTTGAAAGGAAGGCTTTTCCCTATAATAATGCCTGTCTAATTTGCCTCTCTTACCCCCCCTCCTCCTGCACCTCCGCCCATCCTGTGTAGGGTTACTTTAGTGATCCTTGGAATGTTTTTGACTTCCTCATCGTAATTGGCAGCATAATAGACGTCATTCTGAGTGAGATCAACGTAAGTACATCGCCACCCCTCTCTCTCCACTCGCTCTGTCCCTCTCTCTCTCTTTCTTCTCTTTTCACTTTCCTTCTCTTTCTTTGTGACAATCTTGTCTTCTATACCACCATTCTCTGGTGTCGTTTCTTTCCCCAAAGTCCACCCTCCTCCCTTCCTCTTCCTTCCTCCATCATTAATTTCAAGATGGCCGCTCTCATTCGGGGTGTCCAAGGCATCACGCGGTGAAAGAAAAGGTTCTTCACAGTACATAGAACAACAGTTGAGCGTTCTAGAGTACCGAAAGAGTTCTAGAGTACTGAAAGGGTTCGTTGGGCCTCAGAAGAGAGACCTGGCTCTAAAGCAAGACGATGACATGTCCCAGGGTTTTCACTTTGACTACTAACTAACCCAAGAAACTCAACTATTCTTTTTTTAAAGGGATTGTTTTGGTTGTGATTTTGTTGTTGTTTCTTGATGTTGTTTTCCCACCTGGACAAGCATGACTGGTCGCCGCTTCTCCTCTCCATCATCTTGGATTTGGCTCCTTTTATTTCCTCCCGTTTTCAAACTTCAACTGTCATTTAATTTTCAACCAATGTCCTTCCTCCCTCTCTACCTTCCGCTAATCACAAAAGTTCATATATAACTGTTTTCTTTCTTATCTTTCTCCTCCCTCTCTCCTTTTGTTGCTCCTTTTCTTTCCATTTTCTTTTCTTTCTGTTTGTTTTGTTTTGTTTGTTTGTTTGTTTGTTTGTTTTTCTTCCACTCGACGCAGCATTATTTTGTTGATGCATGGAACACATTTGATGCCTTGATAGTTGTGGGTAGCGTTGTTGACATAGCGATCACTGAGGTTAACGTAAGTAGCCCACCTTTCAGTCTGCCTGCCTGCCTCTCACTCTCACCTCTGAGCATCAATAGAATGTACACTATTGCATTGTCTCAGCACTTGTTTTGGGTTTGTTTTTTGTACATTTTGTATATTATCATAACAATTGGGGACATGTGAAATCCCCAAGGCATGACTGACACTGTATAGCATGATTGAAAAAAAAGGGTGATATATTCAGGCCTGAAGAAAAAGTCATTGTAAACAGTTTGTTTACATAAAGCCATTAGCTTGTACGCAAAACAATGGACGTAGACGTACATTTATTCATGAATATTTACTTGTGAGTGATGTCACCTTTCATGAGAAATTCCTGACCTTGTTCATAATGTAAACAAAAGGTGACTAGAATATAAACAGAAATGTGTCTCCTGTATTGAGGGGCTCCTGAGTGGCGCAGCGGTCTGAGGCACTGCTTTTCAGTGCAAGAGGTGTAGCTACAGGTCCTGGTTCATATCCAGGCTGTATCTCATCTGGCTGTGATCGGGAGTCCCATAGGGTGGCGCACAATTGGCCCAGCGCCGTCCGGGTTTCGCCGGGGGTAGGCAGTCATTGTAAATAAGAATTTGTTCTTAACTGACTTGCCGGTTTTGTCCCTAGTGAATCTAGATATTCATTTTGAGACATCCCATGATGAGACATGAGAACCATTGAATGAGAATTTACACTCTTAAAGGCAAATGGCATCCAGTACCACCCCAACATCAACACGGGATGATAAGTAGTAAAACACGATAGAGGAAGATAGGTGTTTCCAATGACCTCAGCAACCAATTAGTTAAGCCTACTCATAATTGGTTAAAATCACAGGATGCACAGCGATTATGTCGTTGGAAACATTTATCTTCTTCCATGTTTTTTACTACAAAACATAGAAACACACCATTTCCACATATGTTGATGTTGTGGTGGTGCTGGAGAGGATATGAAGTTGACAGATGTTAAACATTTCCTTTAAAACCAAGCCTACAAGTGAATCCTACAGTAGCTCAACCTTTTTATACCTGAGTCTACTGCATTACATGGACCTTATGTGAAGCTTATGTGGTCAATTGCTCAATCATATAGCAGCTCAATACTGTCTGTAACTGTGTCAAATCACATTTGATAGATCCATAGTTGATCTGGGATTTATCTATCTATTGTGTCTGTTGGTCAGTTCATAAACCTTTCATCTCTCTGGGACAGCATAGCGGAGTAGCCAGCTTTCCTTTCATAAGTCATGAAAGACACTTCACCCACTCCTCTAGTTTAGATGAGAACAGTCCATGGCTTCAGATCACTAACAGAGGCATGTTTCTAACAACAGAAATGACTCAAAATGCTACTTTGAGTGTGCTGATTATATTAGTTATGTTATATATGTGTTGTTATTACTGCGTTGTAATTGTGTAGTACTAGTGCTGTATTTGTCTATACAGATAAGTCCTTCCAGAATTTCTTTGAGACTAAATTCAACTATTTCCTTATAGTACCAACTTGTAACGATTAGTTCTGCTAGTGTCGTATAGTTGAGTTGAATACTCTTTGAGAAGTAGCGATAGTGTTAGGCTGAACTGTGGATGACAAGTGTGGTTTTCTTCTCTTTGAAAGTGAAGCTATCTGACCATGAGAGGTTTGACCAAGGTCTTTATGAATGACCAGAATTACCAGTACTTTACCAGTACTTTACCAGTACTTTACCAGTATCTGTCGGCCAGACATATATACCCTCCTCTGCTATACCAGTCACTCACCCTTTACCCTGCACTCAGTTTGGTTTTGCGTTTGGTTTTTCCGTTTGACATTTATTTTGATTTAAACTCCTCGATTAATCTCTAACCTAGGCATGACCCTAGTGTTCTTCTTCTCTGGTAGTCTGATTGATTGACGAGCCTCGCTGTTCTTGCGTCGTATTTGCATTGTTTTTAGAAACCCTCTGTGCTTCTACCTCCTGGTAAGGGGAACCTGATAGCCACCAAAATATCAGAAAGACACTCACTGTTTTTCTGTTGTTTAAGTGAGTGTTTATTGGCCTTGATAAAGTGGTCTTATTAGGATAGCGGATTAGATGCCCCCTACACCCTTCCTCCCCCTCCCATCCTATTTCCCCAACTCTACTCTACATAGCTACCCCCTCCAGTTATTTTGACCAGAAGGTGCTTCTTAAAACAATTTTCAGTTTAGTTTTTAATTTGACTGTGGATTTCTTTTGAGTTTTTTGAATTATTTTTTCTGTTGGTTTTATTGTGTTATTGTGTAAAAACAAAAAGGGGTTTAGAAGGGTTATGAAAAGAAGTTGCGTTTTGTTGCCATGGTGATGGTGTCTTGCAGGCGATGATGCCACAGCTGCATTTCTCCCTCCCCTCGGAATGCCTCTTCTCTCCTCCATCATGTCTGTCTGAACTCTCTGTCTTCATCTTCTTATGGATGTTTACTTCTATCTTTCCTCTCATTGGTTGATTTGTGGTGCTCTTGCTCACCCTGAAATGCAAGCTGGGTAACCTGGGTCTCTTCACTAACGTTAGACGACTTTAACAAACTAACGTTAACTAACCAAGGTGAACCTACACTCTTAGAAACAAAGGTGCTGTCTAGAACCTAAAAGGGTTCTTCAGCTGTCCCTATGGGAGAACCCTTTGAATAACTATTTTTGGTTCCAGATAGAACCCTTTTAGTTCCAGGTAGAACCCTTTTGGGTTCCATTATGGAACCCTTTCCACAGAGGGTTCTACCTGGAATCAGAAAGTGTTCTAACTGGATCCAAAATGAGTTCTCCTATGGGGACAGCTGAAGAACCCATTTGGAACCCTGTTTTCTAAGAGTGTATGTCATCTAGGCATCTAAGAATGATTGGAGTTGTCTTCAGAAACGGTCTGCCAACAGGACCAAGCATCATAACAATAAGAGGGAGGAATTCAATTTAGTTTCAATATACAAAGGTCAGTTAAACTA
>CM059783.1:25695661-25978161 GCA_030435695.1 Brachymystax lenok tsinlingensis
GTGCAAGCCATGGTCATGCAGTCATCTACTTTTCTTTCTCTCTCTCTCTCTCTGTGTGGCACAGTTGCTCCCCCTACTGTCCTCCTGTGGTTTTACCTCCTTGACTTAAACACAGAGCTGGTGGCTCTATGAGGAATAATACCTAATAACCAATGGTTCAATGCATTGTCTTGTTCTCGTTGTTGTTCAGTCTGGTGAAGGTTGTGGAACTAGTTTCTACTGTGTAAAAGTTGTGTGTTGTAGTGTTTTGTAGTCGTTGTCTCTATTTGGTGGAAGATGTTTGATTTGTCAGTGTGTATTGTGTAGTTAATGTCAGTTGGTTGTTTTGTCAAGTTGTGGCTTAGCTTATGAATTCTTAAGGGCCTCCCAAGGTACTCTAGGTAATCAAATGTTGTCCGAACTTAAATTGAAAGGAACTTTTTGCCTATAGAGGATTGTGTAAATATTTCATAGCCTAGTTTTTGTTTGGGGGCTTTGAAATATTAATGCGACCATGAAAAGCTTTGATAGTTTTTCTCTGCTGGAGAGCAGGAAGTGTAAAGCATTGTATCTGTTAGTTGTATTCCCGTTTCTCATAAAGCCACCAGATGATGCCCGATTCTCTCCTAAACTATTTTGTAGGTTGTTTTTGATGGGATTATTTGAAGGACTCAACAGTGATTGACTTATTAACTTTGTGTGTATGTGTGTGTGTCTGTGTATGTGTGGGTGTGCACTTGCATACGGATGATTGTGTGTGTCTGTTCATGTCTGTGTGTGTGTCTGTTCATGTCTGTGTGTGTGTCTGTTCATGTCTGTGTGTGTCTGTTCATGTCTGTGTGTGCGTCTGTTAATTTCTGTGCATGTGTCTGTTCATTTCTGTGTGTGTGTCTGTTCATTTCTCTGTGTGTGTCTGTTCATGTCTGTGTGTACGTCTGTTCATGTCTGTTCATGTGTGTGTGTGTGTCTGTTCATGTCTGTTCATGTGTGTGTGTGTGTGTCTGTTCATGTCTGTGTGTGTACGTTTGTTCATTTCTGTGTGTGTCTGCTCATGTCTGTGTGTACGTCTGTTCATTTCTGTGTGTGTCTGTTCATGTCTGTGTGTGTGTCTGTTCATGTCTGTGTGTGTCTGTTCATGTCTGTGTGTGTGTCTGTTCATTTCTGTGTGTGTGTCTGTTCATTTCTCTGTGTGCGTCTGTTCATGTCTGTGTGTACGTCTGTTCACGTCTGTGTGTGTGTCTGTTCATGTCTGTGCATGTCTGTTCATGTCTGTGTGTACATGTGTCTGCGCTTCTGCGTGTGTATGTCGGCTCTTGTGTGTGAATGTCTGAATCCTCGTCTGTGTGTGTGTGTGTGTGTGTGTGTGTGTGTGTGTGTGTGTGTGTGTGTGTGTGTGTGTGTGTGTGTGTGTGTGTGTGTGTGTGTGTGTGTGTGTGTGTGTGTGTGTGTGTGTGTTGACGTCCGGTGCCTAACAAAAGGGACTACAAAACTCTGAAGATAACGCCAGGATCTCCATCACCTTCTTCCGGCTCTTCAGAGTGATGAGGCTGGTCAAACTGCTGTCTCGGGGAGAAGGGATACGGACCCTGCTGTGGACCTTCATCAAGTCCTTTCAAGTGAGGGCAGACTCAGACTCAAGTCAAGACGATTGAGAATTGAGATGCAGGGGTCACGGGGTCAATTGGAATTGAAGTCAGTATCAATTCAGGAGGGAAGTATACTGGAATTGAAGTTAGATATAACTGAGGTTTGGGAGGAAAGACCACACCTCAACGTCTTTTAGTTCCGGTCTGTACCTGGCCAATAATAAAAAAAATAGATATATATTTTAAATTAATTATCAATAAACCCATTTTTTTTTTTGAGATAGCCTATCTATTTATTTATTTAAAGTTTTTCCATATTAGAATTTTCATTTCAAATCACTTCCTGAAGTGAGTGACTTAAATTCAACTTGACCCTGCCCCTGCCTGAGGGAGGAATGTAGAAGGGAGGAATTATGTGTCCAGCCAACCAGTCAGCATCTAACTGTCTCTCAGAACCCCAGTCCCCTTCATATGCATGCTGTCATAGCCTACTCACCATGCTACAGGTTCATGATAAGGCTTAGAGATGTAAGGTGAAGATGAGCTATCCTTCATAGGTCCCGTGTGGCTCAGTTGGTAGGGCTTGTGGCTTGCAACGCCAGGGTTGTGGGTTCAATTCCCACAGGGGGACCAGCACATTAAAATGTATCAACTTACTACAGTTGCTCTAAATAAGACTGTCAGAATTGTTTTAAATGTAGATGGTTTTATAGGAGCACTCCCCCAAATAAAACCCAAAACATTTGATAAAGGGGTTCTGATAAAATAGTTATTTTGTCTTGTGTTGGACAGTGGGAAAAGGAGCGTGCCTATTTTTGCAGCAGTGTGTTACCGTAACGTGTGTTTTTGGTGCTGTGGTGCTAGACAGTGTTGTTGACGTGTCACTGATCTCTCTCTGTCGCCCCCTAGGCCCTCCCCTATGTCGCACTGCTTATAGTGATGCTCTTCTTCATCTATGCCGTCATTGGGATGCAGGTAAGAACTGCAGCCCCGAGCATCTGGGGTTGGTGCCGCCTGGTTCTCTCCTCTGTTTCTCTCCTCTAGCCAGTCCTGTCCCGTCTGTGTCGCTAGGTGTTCTAAACCCTAACCCAAGGTTCTGTATGTTCTGTCCTGTTTTCTCCTCCACACTATAATAACCTTTCATCTCTCTACGTTCCGTCTCTAGGGGCTGGTTTCCCAGACACACTTTAAGCCTAGTTCAGGACATAAAAGCATGCTCCATTGATAGTGGTTTTAACGCCAGGACTAGGCTGAATCCATGTCCGGGCAACCAGCGCTAGATGTTGTTACCTTATATACATGTTGAGAAGCCTTGTGGTTATTGTCGTGTCTCCTCGGCCCCCTGTCCTCTGTGGCACTGACCTGACGATGTCGTCTGTCCTCTGTGGCACTGACCTGACGATGTCGTCTGTCCTCTGTGGCCCTGACCTGACGATGTCGTCTGTCCTCTGTGGCACTGACCTGACGATGTCGTCTGTCCTCTGTGGCACTGACCTGACGATGTTGTCTGTCCTCTGTGGCACTGACCTGACGATGTCGTCTGTCCTCTGTGGCGTGGCTGTGTTGCACCCTGTTGACCTGACGTGCCCTGTGTCCCCTAACAACCTTGCCCCCTGCAGATGTTTGGTAAGATAGCCCTGAGGGACAACAGTCAGATCAACAGGAACAACAACTTCCAGACCTTCCCCCAGGCTACACTCCTGCTCTTCAGGTGAGCCACTCGTCTGTTCTGCTCCTCTCTTCCCAGACTGTAAACCACCATCACAAATTCCTGATTTAAAAAGGCCCAACAGATCTGGAGATCATGAAAGCACTGCCAACTCAGAGTAATGGTGTTTTATCAAACACCTACGCATCCTTTCCACCTCTTCTGCAAGCCGTGATGTCGTTTCCCACTTTTTGTTTGAAAACTACCTGTGAAGGTAGGACAACCATGCAGCATTTCACCACCAGGTGGACCCTTCATGGAACCCATTCTTCCTGTACAGTAGAGCCTTCTGTGTGTGACAGCTGGTTGTTTACCTGTGCCCAGGTGTGCCACAGGCGAGGCGTGGCAGGAGATCATGCTGGCATGCGCCCCCATGCGACCCTGTGAGAAGGGGTCAGAGGTGGGGCCAGCCAGCGAGGACCAGTGTGGGAGTCACTTCGCTATCTTCTACTTCGTCAGCTTCTACATGCTCTGTGCCTTCCTGGTAAGTAGCTACGGAGAGCGGGGAGGGACAATCCCACTAGCTACAGAGAGCAGGGAGGGACAATCCCACTAGCTACTGAGAGCAGGGAGGGACAATCCCATTAGCTACTGACAGCAGGGAGGGACAATCCCACTAGCTACTGAGAGCAGGGAGGGACAATCCCACTAGCTACAGAGAGCAGGGAGGGACAATCCCACTAGCTACAGAGAGCAGGGAGGGACAATCCCACTAGCTACTGAGAGCAGGGAGGGACAATCCCACTAGCTACGGAGAGCAGGGAGGGACAATCCCACTAGCTACAGAGAGCAGGGAGGGACAATCCCACTAGCTACAGAGAGCAGGGAGGGACAATCCCACTAGCTACAGAGAGCAGGGAGGGACAATCCCACTAGCTACTGAGAGCAGGGAGGGACAATCCCACTAGCTACGGAGAGCAGGGAGGGACAATCCCACTAGCTACAGAGAGCAGGGAGGGACAATCCCACTAGCTACTGAGAGCAGGGAGGGACAATCCCACTAGCTACAGAGAGCAGGGAGGGACAATCCCACTAGCTACAGAGAGCAGGGAGGGACAATCCCACTAGCTACAGAGAGCAGGGAGGGACAAACCCACTAGCTACAGAGAGCAGGGAGGGCCAACCCCACTAGCTACTGAGAGCAGGGAGGGACAATCCCACTAGCTACTCAGTGCAGGGAAGGACAATCCCACTAGCTACAGAGAGCAGGGAGGGACAATCCCACTAGCTACAGAGAGCAGGGTGGGCCAACCCCACTAGCTACAGAGAGCAGGGAGGGACAATCCCACTAGCTACAGAGAGCAGGGAGGGACAACCCCATTAGCTACTGAGAGCAGGGAGGGACAATCCCACTAGCTACAGAGAGCAGGGAGGGACAATCCCACTAGCTACGGAGAGCAGGAAAGGACAATCCCACTAGCTACAGAGAGCAGGGAGGGACAATCCCACTAGCTACAGAGAGCAGGGAGGGACAATCCCACTAGCTACGGAGAGCAGGAAAGGACAATCCCACTAGCTACAGAGAGACAGGAGGTACAATCCTACTAGCTACAGAGAGCAGGGAGGGACAATCCCACTAGCTACAGAGAGCAGGGAGGGACAATCCCACTAGCTACAGAGAGCAGGGAGGGACAATCCCACTAGCTACAGAGAGCAGGGAGGGACAATCCCACTAGCTACAGAGAGCAGGGAGGGACAATCCCACTAGCTACAGAGAGCAGGGAGGGACAATCCCACTAGCTACTGACAGCAGGGAGGGACAATCCCACTAGCTACAGAGAGCAGGGAGGGACAACCCCACTAGCTACAGAGAGCAGGGAGGGACAATCCCACTAGCTACAGAGAGCAGGGAGGGACAATCCCACTAGCTACTGAGAGCAGGGAGGGACAATCCCACTAGCTACAGAGAGCAGGGAGGGACAATCCCACTAGCTACAGAGAGCAGGGAGGGACAATCCCACTAGATACTGAGAGCAGGGAGGGACAATCCCACTAGCTACAGAGAGACAGGAGGTACAATCCCACTAGCTACTGAGTGCAGGGAGGGACAACCCCACTAGCTACAGAGAGCAGGGAGGGACAATCCCACTAGCTACAGAGAGCAGGGAGGGACAATCCCACTAGCTCCTGAGAGCAGGGAGGGACAATCCCACTAGCTACAGAGAGCATTTAGGGACAATCCCACTAGCTACAGAGAGCAGGGCCTGATGAGTTGATTATTCTGGTCTGTTATCTCTCTGTCAGCTATCATTGGGACTGATGAGTTCATTATTCTGGTCTGATGTTTCTTTCAGCTGTCATTGGGACTGATGAGTTGATTATTCTGGTCTGTTGTCTCTGTCAACTGTCATTGGGACTGATGAGTTGATTATTCTGGTCTGTTATCTCTCTGTCAGCTGTCATTGGGACTGATGAGTTGATTATTCTGGTCTGTTATCTCTCTGTCAGCTGTCACTGGGACTGATGCGTTGATTATTCTGGTCTGTTATCTCTCTGTCAGCTGTCACTGGGACTGATGAGTTGATTATTCTGGTCTGTTGTCTCTGTCAGCTGTCATTGGGACTGATGAGTTGATTATTCTGGTCTGTTGTCTCTGTCAGCTGTCTTTGGGACTAACGAGTTGATTATTCTGGTCTGTTATCTCTCTTTGTCAGCTGTCATTGGGACTGATGAGTTGATTATTCTGGTCTGTTATCTCTCTGTCAGCTGTCACTGGGACTGATGAGTTGATTATTCTGGTCTGTTATCTCTCTGTCAGCTGTCACTGGGACTGATGAGTTTATTATTCTGGTCTGTTATCTCTCTGTCAGTTGTCACTGGGACTGATGAGTTTATTATTCTGGTCTGTTGTCTCTGTCAGCTGTCATTGGGACTGATGAGTTGATTATTCTGGTCTGTTGTCTCTGTCAGCTGTCATTGGAACTGATGAGTTGATTATTCTGGTCTATTGTCTCTGTCAGCTGTCATTGGGACTGATGAGTTTATTATTCTGGTCTGTTGTCTCTGTCAGCTGTCATTGGAACTGATGAGTTGATTATTCTGGTCTGTTATCTCTGTCAGCTGTCATTGGGACTGATGAGTTGATTATTCTGGTCTGTTATCTCTCTGTCAGCTGTCACTGGGACTGATGAGTTTATTATTCTGGTCTGTTATCTCTGTCAGCTGTCATTGGGACTGATGAGTTGATTATTCTGGTCTGTTCTCTCTGTCAGCTGTCATTGGAACTGATGAGTTTATTATCCTGGTCTATTGTCTCTGTCAGCTGTCATTGGGACTGATGAGTTGATTATTCTGGTCTGTTGTCTCTGTCAGCTGTCATTGGAACTGATGAGTTTATTATCCTGGTCTATTGTCTCTGTCAGCTGTCATTGGGACTGTTGAGTTGATTATTCTGGTCTGTTATCTCTTTGTCAGCTGTCATTGGGACTGATGAGTTTATTATTCTGGTCTGTTATCTCTCTGTCAGCTGTCATTGGGACTGTTGAGTTGATTATTCTGGTCTGATGTGTCTTTCAGCTGTCATTGAGACTGGTGAGTTGATTACTCTGGTCTGTTATCTCTCTGTCAGCTGTCATTGGGACTGATGAGTTGATTATTCTGGTCTGTTATCTCTCTGTCAGCTGTCACTGGGACTGATGAGTTGATTATTCTGGTCTGTTATCTCTCTGTCAGCTGTCACTGGGACTGATGAGTTGATTATTTTGGTCTGTTATCTCTCTGTCAGCTGTCATTGGGACTGATGAGTTGATTAATCTGGTCTGTTATCTCTCTGTCAGCTGTCACTGGGACTGATGAGTTTATTATTCTGGTCTGTTATCTCTCTGTCAGTTGTCACTGGGACTGATGAGTTTATTATTCTGGTCTGTTGTCTCTGTCAGCTGTCATTGGGACTGATGAGTTGATTATTCTGGTCTGTTGTCTCTGTCAGCTGTCATTGGAACTGATGAGTTGATTATCCTGGTCTGTTGTCTCTGTCAGCTTTCATTGGAACTGATGAGTTGATTATTCTGGTCTATTGTCTCTGTCAGCTGTCATTGGAACTGATGAGTTGATTATTCTGGTCTGTTATCTCTGTCAGCTGTCATTGGGACTGATGAGTTGATTATTCTGGTCTGTTATCTCTTTGTCAGCTGTCATTGGGACTGATGAGTTGATTATTCTGGTCTGTTATCTCTCTGTCAGCTGTCATTGGGACTGTTGAGTTGATTATTCTGGTCTGTTATCTCTCTGTCAGCTGTCATTGGGACTGATGAGTTGATTATTTTGGTCTGTTATCTCTTTGTCAGCTGTCATTGGGACTGATGAGTTGATTATTCTGGTCTGTTATCTCTCTGTCAGCTGTCATTGGGACTGATGAGTTGATTATTCTGGTCTGTTATCTCTTTGTCAGCTGTCATTGGGACTGATGAATTGATTATTTTGGTCTGTTATCTCTCTGTCAGCTGTCATTGGGACTGATGAGTTGATTATTCTGGTCTGTTATCTCTTTGTCAGCTGTCATTGGGACTGATGAGTTGATTTTTCTGGTCTTTTATCTCTCTGTCAGCTGTCATTGGGACTGATGAGTTGATTATTCTGGTCTGTTATCTCTCTGTCAGCTGTCACTGGGACTGATGAGTTGATTATTCTGGTCTGTTATCTCTCTGTCAGCTGTCATTGGGACTGATGAGTTGATTATTCTGGTCTGTTATCTCTCTGTCAGCTGTCACTGGGACTGATGAGTTGATTATTCTGGTCTGTTATCTCTCTGTCAGCTGTCACTGGGACTGATGAGTTGATTATTCTGGTCTGTTGTCTCTGTCAGCTGTCATTGGGACTGATGAGTTGATTATTCTGGTCTGTTATCTCTCTGTCAGCTGTCACTGGGACTGATGAGTTGATTCTTCTGGTCTGTTATCTCTCTGTCAGCTGTCACTGGGACTGATGAGTTGATTATTTTGGTCTGTTGTCTCTGTCAGCTGTCATTGGGACTGATGAGTTGATTATTCTGGTCTGTTATCTCTCTTTGTCAGCTGTCATTGGGACTGATGAGTTGATTATTCTGGTCTGTTATCTCTCTGTCAGCTGTCATTGGGACTGATGAGTTGATTATTCTGGTCTGTTATCTCTTTGTCAGCTGTCATTGGGACTGATGAGTTTATTATTCTGGTCTGTTATCTCTTTGTCAGCTGTCATTGGGACTGATGAGTTGATTATTCTGGTCTGTTATCTCTCTGTCAGCTGTCATTGGGACTGATGAGTTGATTATTCTGGTCTGTTATCTCTTTGTCAGCTGTCATTGGGACTGATGAGTTGATTATTTTGGTCTGTTATCTCTCTGTCAGCTGTCATTGGGACTGATGAGTTGATTATTCTGGTCTGTTATCTCTTTGTCAGCTGTCATTGGGACTGATGAGTTGATTATTTTGGTCTGTTATCTCTCTGTCAGCTGTCACTGGGACTGATGAGTTGATTAATCTGGTCTGTTATCTCTCTGTCAGCTGTCATTGGGACTGATGAGTTGATTAATGGCGTCTATTGTCTCTCTGTCCACAGATCATCAACCTGTTTGTGGCTGTGATCATGGATAACTTTGACTACCTTACCAGAGACTGGTCTATTCTAGGACCACACCACCTGGATGAGTTCAAGAGGATCTGGGCTGAATACGACCCAGAGGCCAAGTCAGTACAACTCTCTCTCTATCTCTCTCTTTCTCTCTGTCTCTCCCTCTCTCTCTCTCCCTCTCCCCCTCCCTCTTAGTCTCTCTCTCTCTCTCTCTCTCTCTTTCTCTCTATCTCTCTAAATACTGTTGTCTGTTCCACAGGGGTCGTATCAAGCACCTAGATGTGGTAACTCTGTTGAGGAGGATTCAGCCTCCTCTGGGCTTCGGGAAGCTCTGTCCCCATCGGGTGGCCTGCAAGCGTCTGGTCTCCATGAACATGCCCCTGAACAGCGATGGCACAGTCATGTTCAATGCCACCCTGTTTGCCCTCGTGCGAACAGCACTGAGGATCAAGACTGATGGTAAACACATTTGATTTTATGTGTGTTCTGCTTCTCTCCACCTCTCTCTCTATCCTCCCCTCTCTTCTTCTCTGCTTCTCTCCATCTCTCTCTCTCTATCCTCCCCTCTCTTCTTCTCTGCTTCTCTCCACCTCTCTCTCTCTATCCTCCCCTCTCTTCTTCTCTGCTTCTCTCCACCTCTCTCTCTCTATCCTCCCCTCTCTTCTTCTCTGCTTCTCTCCACCTCTCTCTCTATCCTCCCCTCTCTTCTTCTCTGCTTCTCTCCATCTCTCTCTCTCTATCCTCCCCTCTCTTCTTCTCTGCTTCTCTCCACCTCTCTCTCTATCCTCCCCTCTCTTCTTCTCTGCTTCTCTCCATCTCTCTCTCTCTATCCTCCCTCTCTTCTTCTCTGCTTCTCTCCATCTCTCTCTCTCTATCCTCCCTCTCTTCTTCTCTGCTTCTCTCCACCTCTCTCTCTCTATCCTCCCTCTCTTCTTCTCTGCTTCTCTCCATCTCTCTCTCTATCCTCCCTCTCTTCTTCTCTGCTTCTCTCCATCTCTCTCTCTATCCTTCTCTTCTCTGCTTCTCTATACTCTCTATATCTCTAATAAATATATGTGTATATATACTCTGTCATATATATATCCTATATATATATTCTCTATATATCTCTCTGTCTCTGTCTCTATCTTCTTTATGGCCTCTCTCTCTCTGTCCTCCTCTCTTCTTTCTGTAGTCTCTCTCTCTCTCTATCCTCCTCTCTTCTTCTCTTATCTCTCTCTCTCTATCCTCCTCTCTTCTTCTCTGTTCTCTCCTCTCTCTCTCTCTGTCCTCCTCTCTTCTTCTCTTCTCTCTCTCCTCTCTCTATCCTCCTCTCTTCTTCTCTGCCTCTCCTCTCTCTCTCTCTATCCTCCCTCTCTTCTTCTCTGCTTCTCTCTCTCTCTCTATCCTCCTCTCTTCTTCTCTGCTTCTCTCTCTCTCTCTATCCTCCCCTCTCTTCTTCTCTGGCTTCTCTCTCTCTCTCTCTATCCTCCCTCTCTTCTTCTCTGCTTCTCTCCTCTCTCTCTCTATCCTCCCTCTCTTCTTCTCTGCTTCTCTCCATCTCTCTCTCTCTATCCTCCCTCTCTCTTCTTCTCTGCTTCTCTCCATCTCTCTCTCTATCCTCCCCTCTCTTCTTCTCTGCTTCTCTCCACCTCTCTCTCTATCCTCCCTCTCTTCTTCTCTGCTTCTCTCCACCTCTCTCTCTATCCTCCCCTCTCTTCTTCTCTGCTTCTCTCCATCTCTCTCTCTCTATCCTCCCCTCTCTTCTTCTCTGCTTCTCTCCACCTCTCTCTCTCTATCCTCCCTCTCTTCTTCTCTGCTTCTCTCCACCTCTCTCTCTCTATCCTCCCCTCTCTTCTTCTCTGCTTCTCTCCATCTCTCTCTCTCTATCCTCCCCTCTCTTCTTCTCTGCTTCTCTCCATCTCTCTCTCTCTATCCTCCCCTCTCTTCTTCTCTGCTTCTCTCCACCTCTCTCTCTCTATCCTCCCCTCTCTTCTTCTCTGCTTCTCTCCACCTCTCTCTCTCTATCCTCCCCTCTCTTCTTCTCTGCTTCTCTCCATCTCTCTCTCTCTATCCTCCCCTCTCTTCTTCTCTGCTTCTCTCCACTTCTCTCTCTGTATGCCCCACATTAACGTGTGTGTGTGTGTGTGTGTGTGTGTGTGTGTGTGTGTGTGTGTGTGTGTGTGTGTGTGTGTGTGTGTGTGTGTGTGTGTGTGTGTGTGTGTGTGTGTGCGCGAGAAGGTAACTTGGAGCAATGACTATTGTTGGTTTGTACGGTCCCCGTCTGGTTTCTGTGTGTGTGAAGGTAACTTGGAGCAGGCAAACGAGGAGCTTCGAGCGATAGTGAAGAAGATCTGGAAGAGAACCAGCATGAAGCTGCTGGATCAGGTCGTTCCTCCTGCTGGAGATGATGAGGTGACGGTTGGGAAGTTCTACGCCACTTTCCTGATCCAGGAGTACTTCAGGAAGTTTAAGAAGCGTAAAGAGCAGGGCCTGGTGGCCAAGGTACCCCCCAAGACGGCTCTCTCCCTGCAGGTGGGTCACTACAAGTTCCTGCCTGTCTGGCCTCCAGACCAGAGAGCACAGTTGGATCTTTTAGAAGTGTGTTAGTTCTTAACTGAACATATAAAATTAGTATTCATACTAAAACAATGAGTCTGTGTTTCTGTTTGTTCCTCCGTGTCTGTCTATCCGTGCTTGTGCTTGTGCATGTCTGTCTGTCTGTATTTCTAATCAGGCGGGCCTGCGGACGCTCCATGACATGGGTCCTGAGATCCGGAGGGCCATATCAGGTGACCTCACAGTGGAGGAGGACCTGGACAAGTCGATGAAGGAGCCGGCCTCTGCTGCGTCTGAGGACGATATCTTCAGGGTAAAGGTCGGCTACAGCCCCACACACCCCTCTGTCTGAACTACTGAGCCTCATCAGGCCCATCGCTTCTGCTGTGACCAGCTATAAGGATTACATCTGGTCCTTCACCATCCACCATCATTGGCTACAGATGCCACTTCAGTATCCACTACACTTCATAACCCACTACACTTCATATCTGCTACACTTCAGTACCCACTACACTTCAGATCCCACTACACTTCAGATCCCACTACACTTCAGAACCCACTACACTTCAGTATCTACTACACTTCAGAACCCACTACACTTCAGTACCCACTGCACTTCAGTACCCACTACACTTCAGTATTTACTACACTTCAGAACCCACTACACTTCAGTACCCACTACACTTCAGTATCTACTACAATTTAGAACCTACTACACTTCAGAACCCACTACACTTCAGAACACACTACACTTCAGTACCCACTACACTTTAGTACCCACTACACTTCAGAACCCACTACACTTTAGAACCCACTACACTTTAGAACCCACTACACTTCAGTACCCACTACACTTCAGTATCTACTACACTTTATAACACACTACACTTCAGTACCCACTACACTTCAGTACCCACTACACTTCAGTATCTACTACACTTTAGAACCCACTACACTTCAGTACCCACTACACTTCAGTACCCAGTACACTTCAGTATCTACTACACTTTAGAACCCACTACACTTCAGTATCTACTACACTTCAGAACCCACTGCACTTCAGAACCCACTGCACTTCAGTACCCACTGCACTTCAGTGCCCACTACACTTCAGTACCCACTAAACTTCAGTATCTACTACACTTCAGAACCCACTACACTTCAGTACCCACTACACTTCAGTATCTACTACACTTCAGAACCCACTACACTTCAGAACCCACTACACTTCAGAACCCACTGCACTTCAGTACCCACTACACTTTAGAACCCACTACACTTCAGTATCTACTACACTTTAGAACCCACTGCACTTCAGTACCGACTACACTTCAGTACCCACTACACCTCAGTATCTACTACACTTCAGAACCCACTACACTTCAGAACCCACTGCACTTCAGTACCCACTGCACTTCAGTACCCACTACACTTCAGTACCCACTACACTTTAGAACCCACTACAGTTCAGTACCCACTACACTTCAGTATCTACTACACTTTATAACCCACTACACTTCAGTACCCACTACACTTCAGTACCCACTACACTTCAGTATCTACTACACTTTAGAACCCACTACACTTCAGTACCCACTACACTTCAGTACCCACTACACTTCAGTACCCACTACACTTCAGTATCTACTACAATTCAGTACCTACTACACTTCAGAACCCACTACACTTCAGCATCTACTACACTTCAGTATCTACTACACTTTAGAACCCACTACACTTCAGTATCTACTACACTTCAGAACCCACTGCACTTCAGAACCCACTGCACTTCAGTACCCACTGCACTTCAGTGCCCACTACACTTCAGTACCCACTAAACTTCAGTATCTACTACACTTCAGAACCCACTACACTTCAGTACCCACTACACTTCAGTATCTACTACACTTCAGAACCCACTACACTTCAGAACCCACTACACTTCAGAACCCACTGCACTTCAGTACCCACTACACTTTAGAACCCACTACACTTCAGTATCTACTACACTTTAGAACCCACTGCACTTCAGTACCGACTACACTTCAGTACCCACTACACCTCAGTATCTACTACACTTCAGAACCCACTACACTTCAGAACCCACTGCACTTCAGTACCCACTGCACTTCAGTACCCACTACACTTCAGTACCCACTACACTTTAGAACCCACTACAGTTCAGTACCCACTACACTTCAGTATCTACTACACTTTATAACCCACTACACTTCAGTACCCACTACACTTCAGTACCCACTACACTTCAGTATCTACTACACTTTAGAACCCACTACACTTCAGTACCCACTACACTTCAGTACCCACTACACTTCAGTATTTACTACACTTCAGTATCTACTACAATTCAGTACCTACTACACTTCAGAACCCACTACACTTCAGCATCTACTACACTTCAGTATCTACTACACTTTAGAACCCACTACACTTCAGTATCTACTACACTTCAGAACCCACTGCACTTCAGAACCCACTGCACTTCAGTACCCACTGCACTTCAGTGCCCACTACACTTCAGTACCCACTAAACTTCAGTATCTACTACACTTCAGAACCCACTACACTTCAAGACCCACTACACTTCAGTATCTACTACACTTCAGAACCCACTACACTTCAGAACCCACTACACTTCAGAACCCACTGCACTTCAGTACCCACTACACTTTAGAACCCACTACACTTCAGTATCTACTACACTTTAGAACCCACTGCACTTCAGTACCGACTACACTTCAGTACCCACTACACCTCAGTATCTACTACACTTCAGAACCCACTACACTTCAGAACCCACTACACTTCAGAACCCACTGCACTTCAGTACCCACTGCACTTCAGTACCCACTACACTTCAGTACCCACTACACTTTAGAACCCACTACAGTTCAGTACCCACTACACTTCAGTATCTACTACACTTTATAACCCACTACACTTCAGTACCCACTACACTTCAGTACCCACTACACTTCAGTATCTACTACACTTTAGAACCCACTACACTTCAGTACCCACTACACTTCAGTACCCACTACACTTCAGTACCCACTACACTTCAGTATCTACTACACTTTAGAACCCACTGCACTTCAGTACCGACTACACCTCAGTATCTACTACACCTCAGTATCTACTACACTTCAGAACCCACTACACTTCAGAACCCACTACACTTCAGAACCCACTGCACTTCAGTACCCACTGCACTTCAGTACCCACTACACTTCAGTACCCACTACACTTTAGAACCCACTACAGTTCAGTACCCACTACACTTCAGTATCTACTACACTTTATAACCCACTACACTTCAGTACCCACTACACTTCAGTACCCACTACACTTCAGTATCTACTACACTTTAGAACCCACTACACTTCAGTACCCACTACACTTCAGTACCCACTACACTTCAGTATTTACTACACTTCAGTATCTACTACAATTCAGTACCTACTACACTTCAGAACCCACTACACTTCAGCATCTACTACACTTCAGAACCCACTACACTTTAGAACCCACTACACTTCAGTACCCACTACACTTCAGTACCCACTACACTTCAGTATCTACTACACTTTAGAACCCACTACACTTCAGTACCCACTACACTTCAGTACCCACTACACTTCAGTATCTACTACACTTTAGAACCCACTGCACTTCAGTGCCCACTGCACTTCAGTACCCACTAAACTTAAGTATCTACTACACTTTAGAACCCACTACACTTCAGTACCCACTACACTTCAGTATCTACTACACTTCAGTACCCACTACACTTCAGTATCTACTACACTTCAGTACCCACTACACTTCAGTATCTACTACACTTCAGAACCAACTACACTTCAGTATCTGCTATACTTCAGTACCCACTACACTTCAGTACCCACTACACTTCAGAACCCACTACACTTCAGTATCTACTATACTTCAGTACCCACTACACATCAGTACCCACTACACTTCAGTACCCACTAAATGGCCTTCTCATCCACTTTGACACCTAAACACTATCCCGCCCCAATAGAGGGAGACATTGCCGTTCCAGTCATAAACCAGACCATCCACTTTGACACCTAAACACTATCCCGCCCCAATAGAGGGAGACATTGCCGTTCCAGTCATAAACCAGACCATCCACTTTGACACCTAAACACTATCCCGCCCCAATAGAGGGAGACATTGCCGTTCCAGTCATAAACCAGACCATCCACTTTGACACCTAAACACTATCCCGCCCCAATAGAGGGAGACATTGCCGTTCCAGTCATAAACCAGACCATCCACTTTGACACCTAAACATTATCCCGCCCCAAAAGAGGGAGACATTGCCATTCCAGTCATAAACCAGGCCTATGCTTTGCATTGTCCATATGACAAAGACTGAATAGATTTAGTCATAATAGCAGAATAGCACGACTGAATAGATTTAGTCATAATAGCTGAATAGCATGACTGAATAGATTTAGTCATAATAGCAGAATAGCATGACTGAATAGATTTAGTCATAATAGCAGAATAGCATGACTGAATAGATTTAGTCATAATAGCAGAATAGCACGACTGAATAGATTTAGTCATAATTGCAGAATAGCACGACTGTGCTTTTAGATGGATGTAAAGCTAACTCTCTCTCCTCCCCCTCTCTCTCCACCCTCTCTCTCCTCCCTCTCTCCTCCCTCTTTCTATCCTCCCCCTCTCTCTCCTCCCTCTCTCTCCTCCCCCTCTCCTCCCTCTCTCTCTCCTCCCTCTTTCTTTCCTCCCCCTCTCTCTCCTCCCTCTCTCTCCTCCCTCTCTCTCCTCCCTCTCTCTCCTCCTCCTCGCTCTCCTCCCCCTCTCTCTACTCCCCCGCTCTCTCTGCCTCCTCTCTCTCCTCCCCTGCTCTCTCTGCCTCCTCTCTCTCCTCCCCCTCTCTCTCACTCCTCCTACAGCGAGCGGGTGGGTTGTTCGGCAACCACGTCAGCTACTACAACGACGGGCGCGACAGCGGGCGCAACACCTTCCCACAATCCTTCACCACGCAGCGCCCGCTCCACATCAGCAAGACGGGCAGCCCTGGCGAGGGCGAGTCCCCATCCCACGAGAAGTTGATGGACTCCACCACCTTCACGCCAAGCTCCTACTCTTCCTCGGGCTCCAACGCTAACATCAACAATGCCAACAACACGGCGGTCCCTGGTGTGGTAGTGGGGGCTGGTGGTCCAGGGGGGGTCAGCCGTTTCCCTAGCCCCAGAATCAGTACTGTGGATGGGCAGAGCGGACCCCCGCTGACCCCGATACTACTGCCGAGGTCTGCATGGTGCTTCCCTCCCAAGAGGTGGGTGTCTGTCTGGTTTCTCTTTGTTCTGTATAATACGATGGTGTTATTCTCTAGTCTGTCTTTTATCAGTGACCTCTCTAGGCCACCTGTGGATCTGTTGCTAATTCTGATTGGTAGTCAACGGTAACTTCTTTTGTCTGTCTGTCTCTCTCTCCTTCTCTCTTCCTCCTCCACACTGACTGACGCTGAGCACAGGATGTGTTTCTATGACTCCCTCATGCGGTATGTTGCTCTCTCAGGAGGAGAGTTGTAATGCCCAGGTGGCATCAGTATGGAAGGGTTCTGCCAACCCTGTTGTCCATACAGTCCATGGCTGGATCCTTGCTGCAGTGAGCTAAAGATACTTAGGGACAGACAAGTGTCTGGACTTCAGTCAATATTTAACCTGTTTTTACTCTTCTGGTGTGATCTTGGTAGATTTCTACCAGAGGAGGAAGAGGAGATGTATATTGTACAGAACAGGGATGTGGATATTCATCACCTACAGTGTTTTTAGCTCATGTATCTCTGGTTGGATCCACCCTGACAGGAGTGACATCACAGGAGGTTGGTGGCATCTTAATTGGGGAGGACATGGCTCATGTTAATGACTGGAGGCGGAATAGGTGGAATGGTATGAAGTACGTCAAACACATGGTTTCCATGGTTTCCAGGTGTTTGATGCCATTCCATTTGCTCCGTTCCGGTCATTATTATGAGCCGTCCTCCCCTCAGCAGCCTCCTGTGGGTGACATGTGAGTGGCTTACTTCCTCTTCAACACAGCCTAGTGATTCAACCTGGTTGGATCCTCCTCAAGCTTTCATTCAGCTCTGTAGAGTATAATACAGCACGCGGCTGGACCACTGTCACTATCTCTCCCGTGTATTGATTCTCCATTCATTCTGCTTCTCGCCGCCGTCTTGCTTCTAACCACCGTGCTTCCTCCCCTCTCTCCCTGCTGCGGTTGGGGATCATCCTCCTGTCTAGCTATTGTTTCTTATGAGCTGGTTAGTGACAGGTGTTTTTTTTATTTTTTTAATCCTCCGCAGCTCGGACTCCACTGACAGCCGTCTGCCGTTCATCAGGCGAGAGGAGGCGTCGACGGACGAGACGTACGATGAGAGTTACGTGGACGAGAGAGAATACCACCGAAGCGACTTGAACATTCTCACCTCAGACATGTACTGCTTCTCTCCATCTCTCTCTCTCTATCCTCCCCTCTCTTCTTCTCTGCTTCTCTCCACCTCTCTCTCTATCCTCCCCTCTCTTCTTCTCTGCTTCTCTCCACCTCTCTCTCTATCCTCCCCTCTCTTCTTCTCTGCTTCTCTCCATCTCTCTCTCTCTATCCTCCCCTCTCTTCTTCTCTGCTTCTCTCCACCTCTCTCTCTCTATCCTCCCCTCTCTTCTTCTCTGCTTCTCTCCACCTCTCTCTCTATCCTCCCTCTCTTCTTCTCTGCTTCTCTCCATCTCTCTCTCTCTATCCTCCCTCTCTTCTTCTCTGCTTCTCTCCACCTCTCTCTCTATCCTCCCTCTCTTCTTCTCTGCTTCTCTCCATCTCTCTCTCTCTATCCTCCCTCTCTTCTTCTCTGCTTCTCTCCACCTCTCTCTCTATCCTCCCTCTCTTCTTCTCTGCTTCTCTCCATCTCTCTCTCTCTATCCTCCCCTCTCTTCTTCTCTGCTTCTCTCCACCTCTCTCTCTATCCTCCCCTCTCTTCTTCTCTGCTTCTCTCCATCTCTCTCTCTCTATACTCCCCTCTCTTCTTCTCTGCTTCTCTCCATCTCTCTCTCTCTATCCTCCCCTCTCTTCTTCTCTGCTTCTCTCCACTTCTCTCTCTATCCTCCCCTCTCCCTCTCCCTCTCCCTCTCCCTCTCCCTCTCCCTCTCCCTCTTCCTCTCTCTGTCTCTTTCTCTTTCACCGTGAAAATATGTGCCTTTCATGATCTCTGTGTGCCCCACATTAACGTGTATGTGTACTTGTGTGTACGTGTGTGTGTGTGTGTGTGTGTGTGTGTGTGTGTGTGTGTGTGTGTGTGTGTGTGTGTGTGTGTGTGTGTGTGTGTGTGTGTGTGTGTGTGTGTGTGTGTGTGTGTGTGTGTGTGTGTGTGTGTGTGTGTTTTCAGGCTGGTGTATCAGGATGAGGAGAGCAAGCAGCTGACTCCTATGGAGGAAGGAGAGGATGGGGAGGAGAGAAGACCCTGGCACTCTCCCAGACGAGCCTTCCTCTGTCCCACAGCTCTGGGTAAGACCACACTACTACAACAGCCCTTAGACCTCACTCCAACCTCACTAACCTCCAACTCCTCCCCCAAACACCCCTATCCCATACCTAATCCCTAGAGTTAGACCTCACTCCAACCTCACTAACCTCCAACTCCTCACCCAAACACCCCTATCCCATACCTAATCCCTAGAGGTAGACCTCACTCCAACCTCACTAACCTCCAACTCCTCACCCAAACACCCCTATCCCATACCTAATCCCTAGAGGTAGACCTCACTCTCCTCACCCAAACACCCCTGTCCCATACCTAATCCCTAGAGGTAGACCTCACTCCAACCTCACTAACCTCCAACTCCTCACCCAAACACCCCTATCCCATACCTAATCCCTAGAGTTAGACCTCACTCCAACCTCACTAACCTCCAACTCCTCACCCAAACACCCCTATCCCATACCTAATCCCTAGAGTTAGACCTGTCTGACTAAAGCACTGGGTAACGATATACCCCTTACCCCTACTCTACTTAATTCCCCACTCAACCTCCCTCCCACACCTTCCGCTCCACCCACCACAGTCTGTTGACTTGAAATGGGAAAGTCCATTCTAGTAATTGTTATTCTATGTGCATGCAGCCACTCCCTCGCTGGTTAATTGTTAATTGGTTAATTGTTCTGGTTAATCGGTAATAGGTTAATTCCTCTGGTTGTTAATTTGTTAATTGTTCTGGTTAATTGGTAATTGGTTAATCCCTGTGGTTAATTGGTTCATCCCTCTGGTTAATTGTTAATTGGTTAATCCCTCTGGTTACTTCTTAATTTGTTAATTGCTCTGGTTAGTTGTTCATTGGTTAATCCCTCTGGTTAATTGTTAATTGGTGAATCCCTCTGGATACTTGTTAATTGGTTAATTGTTCTGGTTAATTGTTAACTGGTGAAGCCCTCTGGTTAATTATTAATTGGGTAATATTTCTGGTTAATTGATATTCTATGTACAGGCAGTTTCTCAGTCCTTCCCTCCCCTTGGTTCAGGTCGGCGGTCGTCCTTCCATCTGGAGTGTCTGAGGAGACAGACGAGAGCAGACGTCTCCCAGAAGACAGCACTACCGCTGCACCTGGTACACCATCAGGTGAGTAGGGATGGTTTTACACACCTGATCATTTTACACCTAGATCAGTTTTACACATATGCACCCACTATACAGTATATCAGGATTTTTACCTAATTATCTCTCCTTTATCTCTTTATTCATGTCACACACACACACACACACACACACACACACACACCACACACACACATCTCCTTCCCAGGCACTAGCAGTAGCAGGTCTGAGCCCCCTGCTTCGACGGAGCCACTCCCCGACCCTCTTCACGCAGCTCTGCTCTACGTCTCCTACCAGTCCCACAGGCCGGGGTAGCCAGGCCTCCTACCAGCGTGTGCCCGCCCTCCGCCTCCAGGGCACAGGCCCTGGCACCGGCTCCTACGAGCTCAACTCCAGTCTGCCCTCGGTCAACTGTGGGCCGTGGTACAGCGACAGCAACGGGAACAGTCCCGGTATCAGCCCTGGGGTGGGTACGGCTAGCCAGCGGCCGCCGCGGCCCGTCTCTCTCACTGTGCCTAGCTCGGTGTACAAGGACGCTACGTCGTTGTCCCACGGTAGTGCCGGCAGCCTGGTGGAAGCGGTGAGTGAATGATGAATGCTTCATCTCTGCTCTCCATATCTCTATCTCTCTCTCAACATGGTATATTCCCCTCATATCTGAGTTTTCTCTGGGCTGAAAAACAACCCAGAGGTCAAGTTAGTAGAAGTTCCTACCTCACACAGCATCTCCCCTTACATCTCCTCTAGATCTGCAGCTCAAACTCTCCCCTTACATCTCCTCTAGATCTTCAGATCAAACTTTCCCCTTACATCTCCTCTAGATCTTCAGATCAAACTCTCCCCTTACATCTCCTCTAGATCTTCAGCTCAAACTCTCCCCTTACATCTCCTCTAGATCTTCAGATCAAACTTTCCCCTTACATCTCCTCTAGATCTTCAGATCAAACTTTCCCCTTACATCTCCTCTAGATCTTCAGATCAAACTCTCCCCTTACATCTCCTCTAGATCTTCAGCTCAAACGCTCCCCTTTACATCTCCTCTAGATCTTCAGCTCAAACTCTCCCCTTACATCTCCTCTAGATCTTCAGCTCAAACGCTCCCCTTACATCTCCTCTAGATCTTCAGATCATCTCCTCATTTAACTCTCTCTCTATACAGGTGTTGATATCAGAGGGCCTGGGCCATTTCGCTCAGGACCCGTCCTTCATCGAGGTGACCAAGCAGGAGCTGGCGGACGCGTGCGACATGACCATCGAGGAGATGGAGAACGCAGCCGACAACATCCTCAACGGCAACAGCCAGCCCAGTCCCAACGGCAACCTTTTACCCTACATGCACTGCAACAGGGACCATGCTGCTTCCCAGGAGCCAGGCCTCAGCCTCAGAGATGGGCCTGGGGTAGTTCTGGGGGCCACGGCCCCTGGGGAGATTGAGGAGCTACTAGGGGCCACTCACCTAGGGCAGCACGGGGATCCGGAGGATGAGGAGGGGTTGGAGGTGGTGGGAGGGGAGGAAGAGCACACCGGGGGTGTGGAGGTGGTGGTGGAGGTGGGGCAGAGGAACAGCGGCCTGTTGGAGGATGAGGACATGGAGTGTGTAACCAGTTTGTAGGGTTGGACCCTCACATACACAGCAGCAACAGTGGACCTCAGTCTGGACCCCCTCTATCTCTCTCTCTCTCTGTCTGCTGGATGAGACCTGGCGTTGGCGGCCCACGGCACGGACGATTAGTTCTAAACATATTTATTTAGTTTTATGGAAGCCATTTTATTTGATGGGCTTGATTTGGATTTTCGTGTGCGTGTGCGTGTGTGCGTGTGTCGGTGTGTGTGTGTCGGTGTGTGTGTGTCGGTGTGTGTGTGTCGGTGTGTGTGTGTCGGTGTGTGTGTGTCGGTGTGTCTCTGGGTGTTTCAAAAGTGCCTCACAGTTATCACGTCCTTGAACAAATGGTGGAGAACAAGGAGGAGTAGGGAAGCCTAAATGAAAAGGACAGCAGTCAGGAGAATAGAGGAGTAGGGAAGCCTAAATGAAAAGGACAGCAGTCAGGAGAATAGAGGAGTAGGGAAGCCTAAATGAAAAGGACAGCAGTCAGGAGAATAGAGGAGTAGGGAAGCCTAAATGAAAAGAACAGCAGTCAGGAGAATAGAGGAGTAGGGAAGCCTAAATGAAAAGGACAGCAGTCAGGAGAATAGAGGAGTAGGGAAGCCTAAATGAAAAGGACAGCAGTCAGGAGAATAGAGGAGTAGGGAAGCCTAAATGAAAAGGACAGCAGTCAGGAGAATAGATGAGGAAGAAGAACTGTATGTTTGTATTCCATGTGTTGTTTCTGTCTTCCCTTCCCTTCGTTCTTCAAGTGCATCGTTTTCGGCGCTGTGGCCACCAGGCAGATGCATTCTGGGATAATAAATAACCTCTGCCCCTGCGGAGTTAGAGGTTAGAGGTCGTGCTGAGGTCAGTTTCTTGAGGGGTCAGAGGTTGAGATTCAAAGGTCTTTTTCCTATTCCTCCTCGCGCTGCGTTGCCCTTCAGAGCTCGGCCACCTACTGTAAGACTGCTGAATTCTGCTGGCGACCAACACAGGGAACCTTTGGAAGAGGGAACTGCCAGCAAAGGGGACGTGTTTAAGGGACAGACCCTCACCCAGGATTTCTATATTGACATTAAACACTGGACTGTACGGAGGAGCCAACGACAGGGAGAGACACTGACATCCAGGATCTGTTTATCTGTAAGGAGGTGCCAATGACAGGGAGCGACACTGACATCCAGGATCTGTTTATCTTTATCATGCTCAACTGTCGTGCTGTCCACCAACACCCTACGCCCTCCTCTCCTCCATCCCTCTTTCCTCCCTCCGCCACTCGCTCACCTCCCTCTCTGTCATAATGCCGCCACTTCCTCATCACATGCAGCCACTTCCTGTTCCAAACAGGAAACAGGAAGTGTTGACTAACGTCTGGTCCTAAACAGGGACAGCGCCACCTAGCTGCCATGGTTACCTCAACCTCCCATCCTCCGTTCTCTCTCTCTCTCTCTCTCTCTCTCTCTCTCTCTCTCTCTCTCTCTCTCTCTCAGTTCAGTCATTAAATCTGCATTGTTTCGGTTGTAGTCGTTTATCGGTTATAGTTTTAAACTCCTCAGTGGTCCGTTCATCCCGCTATCCTCGCTGTATGATGTTTTGGGGGATGAGTGTAGGAAAGGAGGAGAAGAAACTGGGCAGGGCTGAGGTAAGCTATGTCCTTTTCTGTCTGTGAAAATACAGTGGCTAGGTGTTAGTGCCAAGTTGCTATAATCACCACAACACACAGATCAGAATCCCATCCACTTCATGTATTCTACACACACACAAACAGTATTGTGCAAAACTGGCCAGACTTGATTTCTTAATTTGTTATTTTTCATGATGTTATTTATCCTTATTTTTGCCCAAATCAGGGTGCTGGCCCTAACTGTGTATTTTGCTTGATTTATTTGTTAGGAGATTTTAAGAAGTTAAGAAGTATTGAAACCTGTGTGTGTGGGGTGCAGCGGCAGGACGTAGTAAAGTGTGTACCTATCAGTATGCATCTTTTAAACACATTGTATTTATTTATTTATTTCTTTTGTCCCTGAGGTAAAAGCTGTATTTGGAGGTGTATGGCTGTTTCTTAAAAGCAACACTAGACCTAAACGGTTAAATTAAGGTAGCATTAACTAAGTATGGTGTCATGTTTCACTTTTATCTATCACCCTACCACCTGAACAGAACCATTTAAAAGACATGCTTCCAAAGCTGAGTGTTTTTCCTCCTATCGCTGCTTTAATTATTTTTATGGTTGTTTGTTGTTCTTAATATTGAACTACTGAGGTTTTGATTAGATCTCATCAAGGAGCCTATCAGAGGGCACGACGGGATAGACCAATCAGAGAACAGGACATGATAGACCAATCAGAGAACAGAACAGGATAAGCCAATCAGACAGGGTCTCTGTGACCTTCGACACCTAAGCTGTGACATGATGGTTACTATATAACCCTGTTAGGCACTCCAATATGTAGTAGAGAGCTCATCTCTATGTTAAAACTAGCCAAATGTGCCCTCTATCCAACTCTATGGACCTGCCAGGCCTAATGAGATGCATCTGAACAAGCTCTGTGCTCCTGTTCATTACATCATCGCCGACAGACGGAATAAACTACCCTAACTCCCAGACTGCAGCCAGACGGTACTCGTAGACAAAGAGACAAAGATAATGTTCGGTGCGTAAAGAAGGAACGCCACCTAATAGCAGGGACATTGGCGTTAGGAGCCTTTTTCCAGTAAACACTTTACAGGGAGACATACATGATTATTCTGATTGTGATTGTACATCTCCTGTTCGATGTCTCTGCCTTGTGGGGCGACTGACCGGAAGCATGACTCAGACTGACACGTATTATTACCAACCTAATTATGCAAATATAATGTTGAAAGTGTTCAACTTACCAATGATATTGTAGTGTGATGACTCTATCCTGATGATACAGTATGGATCCCTGTGGTACAGTAAGGACTGTCTAGGATGTCACTACGTTGTCTGTACAGTTGCACACGTGTCAAGTTTAAAACATTTTATAAAATATAGATTTTCAATGCTTTTTCCGCCGTCCAAAATGCGTTTTTTTTAATTATTTTTTTTTATCATGTGTCTGAACATCAAGGTTGGGGAGGTCTTTGGGCTGTCAGTCTTGCAGTCCAGATTGTAATGTTGATGACGGTCTTTCCCATTCCCTGTATATCCCAGAGATGCTGTTAGTTGCAGTAATCCAAATCTACCATCCTACCACTTTACCATCCTACCACGTTACCATGCTACCATCCTACCACGTTACCATTCTACCACTTTACCATCCTACCATGTTACCATCCTACCACTTTATCATCCAACCACTTTACCATCCTACCATGCTACCATCCTACCACTTTACCATCCTCCAACATTACCATTCTACCACGTTGCCATCCTACCGCGTTACCATCCTACCACATTACCATTCTACCACATTACCATCCTACCACTTTACCATCCTGTTAAAGTTCCCATGTTGAGTAGCTAGCTGCAGGGTAACTAAGCTCCTCTCTGAAGGCTCACACTTATAGCCATATAGCCGGATGAATGTTTACTTGAAACGATGACACCCCACTCCAAAATAATGCAACGCTTTTAAGTAGAGACTTCCACTCACCCACCCCTTCCCCCACCATCCTATATTTCTACATTATAGATTCCTTTTGTTTCTATACATCCCCAAAAAAGCTTTCCCATACATATATTCATATACATACAGCACTTCAAGAGTACTTGAAGGGTACTTCATAGTACTTTGAATTGGGAGGCCTGAGAGCCATGGTTTGTGGCTGTGAGTTTGTGAGAGAATGCCAGAGGCTGGTCCAATCCCTGTGAGGAGTTGGTATATCAGTCATGGAGTCTATGTTGCTTGTTAAACGTTAACAGAGTATGTTGCTATAGTAAGGAGTGAGTGGGTGGGTGCTTGCTTGCATTCCACAAGATATGCAAAAACAATGCACTAACTTAAACAAGAAGATCCATATTATTCATTCTAAAACATTTAAAAATATATATATAGTTGTACAAAAGAAGTGATAAAGAGAACAAATTGTATCATAGATATAATATATTTATGTTTTTTTGTTTTGTTGGGTTACAGCGTTATTTTAAATGAAGGAAGAAACCTGTTATACTTGAAACCAGGTTCATTTCAGTATATAATAAGATGTATTTAATTATTGATTTCCATCTATTTTCTCTTTTTATTAGTTGTCATAAACGTTCATGAATTGAAAAACTACTAGGTGTACATTATTGCATGAGATTTCAGTTCAGCATTTCAGTGTGCCAAGTTTTGAAATGTGTTGATTTTTAACAGGCAAAGTTCCGTATTATAACTACAAAGAAAAGGGTTGCTATTTTCAATATATTTGTTTTGTAAATATCAACTTAGGGTCGATACATATTGCAGCTACTGTGTTGGACAGACCGACAGGAGAGGACATGCTTTGTTTAAAACTGATTTTGCATATCTTGTGTTTTCCAAGTGGTGAAAAGTGGCTGTACTTTATCTGAAGCAGGCATAGCACTCTTTCTTAATGTCTTATTCTGTTGATCCCTGAGCAACCATTTTAATGTCACAGACGAAGCTTAAAAGGAAGGTTTTGACGACTATACCAAATAGGAACTATCCTCTGACCCCAGCCCTTAACTCTGACCCCAACCTCATTTCAGAGGACTTTTGTTGTTGTTGGCACAAGGTGATTGTGTTCATCCCTTATTTGATGGTGACTGTAAATAGTTGTTATACGAGATAAGGAAAAGAGTTGTTGAATATAAGACCTGTTGCCTGTCTGACATTATCATTGCGTTATTATCAAGTCACTGTGGAACCCAGTGACTTTTTACATGCATGATGTGAAATAGTTTTAGATGTGGTCTCTTTGAGAGCGTATTCCCCACAAGATAGACCTAGTAGACAAATTAGATTTGATCACATTGACAATCCATCTGACGAATAAGGATATGTATTTATTGAAGGTATACATAGTTTTGGGAGGGAGTTTATTAACAGGAGGAAACATCAAAGTATTATTGTATAATTTGCATGGACTTGTCCAAAGGCATAGCGCTGGCCATGATGGAATGACGCATGTCATTTCACTGGTCCACGACAGTATATTTTTTATAAACTATATATTATCATAGCTTTGTTTCTAAATACAATATATCACGCCTCTGAATGTCAGGGTATAAAGGAAAGATTCCTATTTGAGAATGTATTGAGTGAAATGTCCAGGCAGTGTTGCAGCAGAACTATATCACATCGTTGTTGAACTGCACGTCCTCCTTAGCCGACTTCGACCCCTTTTTCTATTTTGATTGAACAAAGGGTATGGTACGTTCACTCCAACAACAATGTCATATCATTTTTGGGGACTTTTATTGAGAAAGGGACAATGGTGAGACGATGGATTGTATTTTAGCATTAAAAGGGCTTTCTGAAGGAGGCTTAGTCTACCGGCCCTGGTCAAATATAGTGTACTATATAGGGAATGGGGTTCTGGTCAAATGTAGTGTACTATATAGGGAATAGGGCTCTGGTCAAATGTAGTGTACTATATAGGGAATAGGGTTCTGGTCTAAAGTAGTGTACTATATAGGGAATAGGGCCCTGGTCAAATGTAGTGTACTATATAGGGAATAGGGTGCCATTTAGGACGTAAGTATATGTAATAATTTCCATCTAAACGACTGAGGTTAGGCCCATGTACATAATCTACCTACAGTAGCTCTTCCAAAGCCTTTGTGTTGCTGTATTTGCCCCCCTGCTTCAGTCAGTGCCGTCATCGAGTGTGTTTCCTTTAGAGTTCCCTCTTAACATTTAGCTACGGCGTCCTGCTTTTGGATTGTGGGAATGTCCCCATATTCATTCAGGGTGTGTGCTAAACTCTTGTGCTGCAGTGTTTGTGTGGCGTCGGTACGCGTCTCGGATGATAGTGCAATGTTGAAAGCCATGGATGTCTTGTCAGGCCGGCTGAGATGTCTTCGCTGTTGTCTCTGTGGCGTTGTGGCTGTGGCATGCTGGGTAAGTTGTTGACAGAAAAGGTGATTAAATGAAAGTTGAGGCTTCTAATTATCAATGAATTATCAAGGTGGACGAGGTGCAATTTGTAGCACTGGAAATACCACCTCTCCTTGACTAGTTATACAGGCTTATATTAACAAATAGCTATACATACAATACAACGCAATTCATAGACATTTCACAAACAAATCTAATTTGCCAAAAATATTCTCACTGTTTCCCTCAGTGATGTTGAAAGATCATAAACATGGAGCTAATTTTGTTCTCTTTTAGAGAACCTTTTGGGTCAGTCAGTCCCTTTATTTGCAGGAAAAGTGTTAAGGACTTTCTGAAGAACCTGATCGGACACTGACAAGTGGTTTACCAGCTGTGGACTGCTAACTACGCTGGATGATTGCTAGCTGGGGGATAGTATCTGGGTGGCACTGGCCAAAGACATTGACAGTTCACCATGGACTGCTGTTCAGGTCAGTTTGTCACATATCCTCGGCAGGGATGACCATAGAGACGTACTAGAGAGCTCATCTCCTATCTAAACAGGCTTGTCACATATCCTCGACAGGGATGACCATAGAGACGTACTAGAGAGCTCATCTCCTATCTAAACAGGCTTGTCACATATCCTCGACAGGGATGACCATAGAGACGTACTAGAGAGCTCATCTCCTATCTAAACAGGCTTGTCACATATCCTCGACAGGGATGACCATAGAGACGTACTAGAGAGCTCATCTCCTATCTAAACAGGCTGATCCTCTTGTTGTGATGTTAACAACTGTATTTGTCACAGTCTTCACAGATTCCTTTATTAACATGTGGCTCTATACCATAGTATTACAGATGGATCTTATGTTTTCTTGTAAATTGATTGTTGTTGATCATTTTTTGATATAGACATAAATATTTTAAGAACTATTTTAAAAATATAGACTTTATTTTCCTTTTCTAGGTAAAGTCAAGATCTAGTTAGCGTTTACTAATTAAACAACATCTCTCATCACTTTCCTTTTTAAAAAAAAATGAAAAAATATCCCTTTTTCAGTTTTGTTGTACAACCATTATACATTATGTGACGGGAAAACACAAAACTGTTTATGAATTAAAAACACTATTTTATATATCCTAAATGAAAAATATATCTATAGTAATTAATTATATTGTGGATAGCATAGGAAGGTAACTGGAGTAACAGGTTCTAGGCTGAATTGAAACCTTTAAGGTGCTACAGGTAGCTACAGTATAGAAAGACCTCCTACTGATGAGACAACTGACAATGTATTGACGTGGTTATCACAGAGGAAACTAACGGTCTTGTTGAGGATTTACTTTACAACAAAATGCTTCCCCACTATTTAAAGATGTCACGTTTCCCAATCCCACATCATGCTAGCGAGCCAAGCCTTTGCTAGAAACATGTTGAGTGTGTCATTTGCTGCTTGTGCATCCATCCATCCATCCATGTGACACGGGTAGAAGACCGGGACAGGTCAAAGGGCATGCTCTAGTAGTAGAATGGAAGCATGCTGTTTTGACCTCTCACCTTAGACTCCTGACCTCCACTTTGACTGACACCATCCACTTTGAGCTGCATAGGTTATAACTTCCATATGAACATTGATAGACATGACTTAACTAACCCACAACCGCCCTACGTAAGTTCGACGTCAACAAACACCCGCCAAAGTAGCAAAATCAGCAGCACCTTTCTTTTAAAGTCCTCTTCTTAAAAGACTGTTCGTTTATTAATACTCATTATTATAATCATCAATATTATGCAGACGTGGTGGAGACATTTCTAGAGGAGATCACTATTTTGCACATAAACCACTATCTAGCTTGACAATGACTTCTCTTACAAAAAACAATGGCGCTATCTAGAACCTTAAAGGGTTCTTCGGCTGTCTCCATAGGATAACCCTTTTTGGTTGCAGGTAGAACCCTTTTGGGTTCCATGTAGAACCCTTTCTATGGAGGGTTCTAAATGGAACCAAAAAAAGGGTTCTATCTGGAGCCAAAAGAGTTCTCCTATGGGGAAGGCCGAATAACCCCTTATGGGAACCATTTTTTCTAAGAGTATACACAGAGGCGTTGAGAGGAAAGAGCTAAGAAGTTTGTCTCGATTTAAAACATAGCATGAATATGACTGTCTGAAATAGCACCCATTCCCTTTATAGTGCACTACTTTTGACCAGTGGCCTTCAGTGGTCAAAAGTAGTACCCTTTGTAGGGAATAGGGTTCCATTTGAGAAGCAGACTATGACTTGTTTTCAAGAGGCTTTACTGTCCAGTTAGTTAGTGTCAGTTGGTTGAATCATGAATGCTTCTCTCCCTCTGTTTCTTCCAAGTAGGTTAAGATAAATATTGCACCGTTATACTGTAGCATTCCACAGTACGGTTCCAGATTCCACATGGAGCAAACACAGTATTTTGATATCAAATATTCAGACAAACATATTATATGATCACTTTATTGAGGTTTGACTGTTCGTCTTTTCCAACACAAGTTGTTTTCTGGTTTGATTTGACCTCCTTAAAGGATTATTGTTTACCTAGTATGGATAACAGAACACCGAGGATGAGTAGTTGACTATTGGTGATGAAGAGGGGTTTGTGTGGCAGTACGTTGCTATCAAAGTCACAAATAGTTGGGGGTTGGTTAATGTTGAGTTAAAGACGTTGTTTTATTGGTCCGCGTGTCACTTTGTTAAGGCAGTTGTAGAACGTTGTACCCATCAGGTTTAAACGAGTCTGTAATACATTTAAATACTGCAGTAATACCCTAAATCATGATGTAGTCAATCATGCACAGAATCAGAAGACTGACTGGTGGAAGTGGAAGGATAGACCACTTTTTGGCAAAGTCGTCTGTCTTTATTGCGTTTATGTGTGAAAGAGCCATTCACAAAAAACAACAAAAGTATTTTTTTTGTGATATTAGTAGTGGCACTACTGTTAAATGTAGTATTTTAAGAAGAACAGCACTATTTATGGTCATTAAAATGAACTAGAATGTGTATTTTGCATTATGGTAGCTTTGGAGGCAGCCATCTTGTTTTGTATCAATTTCCTCATGCTCAGAGACAGTCACTCACTTCATGTGAGGGTTCGACTAGTTTTGGGGGAGTTGTTGAGTTGACTTGCCCAAATCCGAACCCCTTTTTCTCTTTTGAGTGACAAGTCTGCATGGTCTCACCAACAGACATTTACACCCATTCCCTCTATTCTTACTTTTCATTTTCTTATAAAGAAAAACAATTCTATTACTTTATTTTTCATTTCTTGTTTCATTCTTTCATTTAAACCAATTTATAAAGAGAAAGAATACAATAAATACAAATCTGAATATTCAATCACTTTTTCTACTTCTATTTTCAAAATAACTGAAAAAAAACGAAATAAAAAGTGGATTTGTATATAAGTGATGTACAGTTTGTATCTGTTAATGTCAGTCTGTCTTTGGTGACAGAGTCTGTCTTGCTTATAACGCACGCTACCAGTAAATAAAAAATGAAAAATATATTTAGACTGTACGGTCCTTGAAAGCAAGTTTTAAATTAATCTGATGTATATTCCTGTAACATTGCATTTTTATCTGAGGAATTATGTTATAAAAAAAGTGCTAATAAATTGCATTTCCTACAGCTCCTTTTGGATTCTCCATCTATTCTAGAGGTTTGGGAGGCATCACAAAGCAGAAGCGGAAATCCAATACAAGAATAGCCAACATTTTAAACCCCCAAAAACTGTATTCCACCTGTGGTTACGATGATCTTTCTGTTGTCCGTGGGAGAATTTAGAACACTGTGTCCCTGTTCCAATGTTCCTGTTCCATTCCGGAATTTCCAGGATAGGATAGGATACGACTTATCATCTAGAAAAGCTGACCTGTTATTCCTGCTCTGCCGAAGCCACGGTCTGAAATGGCACTGGGAATGACTGACCTGCTGCCAGCCAAAACACACACACAGATGTACATGTAGTGACTGCTGTGTTAGTAAGACATAAAACCCTTGGCCACTGGGTGAAACAGTTACAGGCTCCAAATCTAGCCCCACATTGTATAATCAGTTAAAAGACATTTATATAAGCCTTGAACACAAACGTTTTCCTTGAGGTACAGTATTAATCCAGCTCCAGCTTGGGGCTATGCAGGCACTGTGGACTCTGTGGCTCTAGGGTTAAACCATTGCGTTGAAACCCAGAGGTTGAAAGTTTAAATCTTAGCTCTTGTATTTTTGCATACAACTCTGCATCTCTCAATGTCAAATATACAACGAGAAGCACTCAAAAGTGTTAGTCTGTGGCTGAACTCCTGCCTTGCACCACAGATGTGTGTTCAAACCTCAACTCTTATACTTCAGTGTGCATTTCTGCAACTCTCAATGTCAAAAACACAAAGAAAAGAGCACTGAGTGTGAAGAGGTCTGAGTGTGAAGAGGTCTGAGTGTGAAGAGGTCTGAGTGTGAAGAGGTCTGAGTGTGAAGAGCACTGAGTGTGAAGAGGTCTGAGTGTGAAGAGGTCTGTGGCTCTGGTGTAAAGATCTCACCCCATATGTTCAGGGTTGCAGGTTCAACCCCAGCTCTGGATCAGGATGTGGTGTGAACATGAACCATGAACAAAGGGAGTGGCTGCCACACCAACATGAACAGAGGCCAGTGGAGTGTTGGCTGGAAGGGGGTGGTTAAATCCTTGCGTTCCTGATGTGTTTATGGAAAAAAACTGTTTTTTTTAAATAAAGGACGTTCACTTTTGGCAGGATATTCTCTATAACCACTGCTGTTCACAGGAGGGACCCAAAGTTCTCACCCCCATGAGTTCTTTCTTTCAACTATCAGCCCAACCAAACTCATGGGCTCTGTCTTGGTTTGAACCAACAACCCTGTGATTTAGGGGTGAGATCCTTGAGCCACAGGCTATTCACACCTCTTCGTACGTTTGACGTTGAGAGTTGTACAAAAGACAAGTAGTGAGCTCACAACCTATGGTGGACAAGGTTTGTCAACCCATCCATGGAAGATCCGGCGCAATAGAGAATTAAAGGCAACGTTCCCGTGTTCTCGGGAGACTGCATTCATGGTAACCGCTGCTCAATCGTAAATTACCTTTAAATGGACGCTACAATACAGATCTTACGCGATATGGATTGAATCCAGACCTTTAACGTTAAAACCGTTAAATAAAAACAGACAGGCAATCTGAAGTGGTCAGTATTGCAGAACCAAGTATTCATGTTGAGGAATGACTGGCCCTAACTAATGACCTCAGTGTCCCCCTCTCACGAGACCAGTCTGTGTAGATCAGAGAGTTTTAATGACAGCTGTAACATGAAAACAACACATACAACAGCATGTTTCCAGACCTTCCAAACATTATTGCAACGCCCAAGTACATTACACAGCGTATAGTACACATGAACTGTCCAGCATTGGATGACTCCAGAAGATTTGGTTACATAACTCTACAAAATGTGATTGGTGAATGTGCTAGACTGTGAAGCCATACAATTGTAGTTCTGCACAGAAACAATGTGCAAGTCGGAGCAGAACAACGTGAAGTGTGTAAAATATACACATTCATCACTTTGACACGACTGATGACACTGCAGCTATACGATAACACATCAGCAAAACATTTTCAGAAATGTTTCTTCTTGACAGTTCTGGCGTCAGACATTTGGCATAGAAAAACAATCATTGGATAAATGACAGGGTGTTCATTTTATAGTCGCCGTCATTCAACTCTCTGTTGGCGATGAGAGCGTATCCATTGATCCAGCTGTTAGCATTAAGCCACAGTCCTGTTTAGTCTTCTCCAGATTGTGGGAGGGGCTTAGGCACCATTTTGGTCCAATCATTCAAAGACTTCCTGGTCTGCGTTCAGCACTCTGGATTCTCCATGGTTCAGGACAAAGAAGTGCTCCACATTCAACCCATTCTTCTCCATGGCCTCCCTGAGTCTCACTGGAGGCTCTAAGTAATACTGAGAGAGAGAGAGAGAGAGAGACAGAGAGAGAGACAGAGAGAGAGAGAGAGAGAGAGAGAGACAGACAGTCATCTATTTTCTACACTATCGGTCAAACGTTTTAGAACACCTACTCATTCAAGTGTTTTTCTTTAGTTTGACTATTTTCTACAATTTGTAGAATAATAGTGAAGACATCAAAACTATGAAATAACACATATGGAATCATGTAGTAACCAAAAAAAAAAGTGTTAAATAAAAATATTTGAGATTTGAGATTCTTCAAAATAGCTACCCTTTGCCTTGATGACAGCTTTGCACACTCTGGGATTCTCCCAACCAGCTTCATGAGGTAGTCACCTGGAATGCATTTAAATTAACAGGTGTGCCTTCTTAAAAGTTAATTTGTGGAATTTATTTCCTTTTTAATGCGTTTGAGCCAATCAGTTGTGTTGTGACAAGGTAGATATACAGAAGATAGCCCTATTTGGTAAAAGACCAAGTCCATACTTTGGCAAAAACAGCTCAAATAAGAGAAACAACAGTTCATCATTACTTTGACATGAAGGCCAGTCAATATGGAACATTTCAAGAACTCTTCAAGTGCATATGCATAAACCATCAAGCGCTATGATGAAACTGGCTCTCATGAGGACCACCACAGGAAAGAAAGACCCAGAATTACCTCTGCTGCAGAGGATAAGTTCATTAGAGTTACCAGCCTCAGAAATTGCAGCTCAAATAAATGCTTCACAGAGTTCAAGTAACAGACACATCTCAAAATCAACTGTTCAGAAGAGACTGTGTGAATCAGGCTTTCGTGGTTGAATAGCTTCTAAGAAACCATGACTAAAGGACACCAATAAGAAGAACAAGCAATGGACATTAGACCTGTGGAAATTTGTCCTTTGGTCTGGAGTCCAAATTTGAGATTTTTGGTTCCAACCGCCGTGTCTTTGTGAGACGCGGTGTGGGTGAACGGATGATTTCAGCATGTGTATTCCCCACCGTGAAGCATGGAGGAGGAGGTGTTATGGTGTGAGGGTGCTTTGCTGGTGACACTGTCAGTGATTTATTTATCACTTATCCAGCATGGCTACCACAGCATTCTGCAGTGATACACCATCCCATCTGGTTTGGGCTTAGTGGGACTATCATTTGTTTTACAACAGGACAATGACCCAACACACCTCCAGGCTGTGTAAGGGCTATTTGACCATGAAAGAGTGTTATGGAGTGCTGCATCTGATTATCTGGCCTCCAAAATCCCCCGACCTCAACTAAATTGAGATGGTTTGGGATGAGTCGGACCACAGAGTGAAGGAAAAGCAGCCAACAAGTGCTCAGCATATGTGGGAACTCCTTCAAGACTGTTAGAAAATAATTCCAGGTGAAGTTGGTTGAGAGAATGCCAAGCGTGTGCATAGCTGTCATCAAGACAAAGGGTGGCTACTTTGAAAAATCTCAAATAGAAAATATATTTTGATTTGTTTAACACTTTTGTGGTTACTACATGATTCCATATGTGTTATTTCATAGTTGATGTCTTCACTATGATTCTGCAATGTAGAAATAGTAAAAATAAAGAAAAACCCTTAAATGAGTAGGTGTTCTAAAACTTTTGACCGGTAGTGTATTTCACTTGCTTGATAGCGAGAGACTCCAGGGTTTAGGAGTGGACAGTACATAGACTCCAGGGGTTAGGAGTGGACAGTACATAGACTCCAGGGTTTAGGAGTGGACAGTACAGAGACTCCAGGGTTTAGGAGTGGACAGTACATGTCAGGCTAGAGAGGCTTTTTGAGCTGCCTCCCTAAGCAGAAACATCAGACAGACAAAAGGTTATCTTTCAAAGCCTGCGAACAGGATGAGTGCTGCCAGGAAACTAACTACTTGTTTCAACATCACAGAGGGGAGGTGTATGAATTAAATAAAGTAATCCAAGACTTTACTTGGACTCCATAAACAAGTAAACTCGTACGACGTCCCTGTGTGTTGCTTTCTGCACGAATTTAAGAGAACAGTCCGTCTTAAAACGGTTCTACCAACAAAGCCATCTGCTGAGGCCAAAGCACCGGGGGAAAGCTGAACGATGTCACAGATAACCAAACATATTCCTCTGCATTTCCCAACACGCGTCCATTTCAACTGAACGCAGCAGCAAGCAACCTGATAGGAGTTTTCACATCTATTGTGGGACGCTGAACAATCCCAACCTTTGTCTTTAGGCTGAATGGATGAAGGGGTGTCTGACAGCGTGTTTGTTCTCATCACACAAAAGGACACAATGGAAAATATGTGTTTCTCTAAACTGAGTCTAGTCTAAAAATGCAGAGGTCAGATCCACTGTTGACGTGTTGTGACAGGGTGGATTTATTACCATGGAGCTGACCTCAGTTCTACAAGGGAAGGCTTACACCTAGTTCTCCTGACCTTCGGTCTCCAGTTTCAGCTGGGAGGCAGAACAAAGAATCCCACTGGATAGGCCACAGTATCTCTGATGTGACATGACTTAGTATTAAGGCAAAAATAAAAACAACTTGGGAGTGATACTGATAATTGACACCAAAAACTCTTCTTTACAGCAGGTACATACAGTATGCCTTATAAAGAAAGAGATCCAGGCGATCACCCATCCAGAACTGTTAATGCTCACCTCGTAAGCTAAAGCGAAGGTTCCCCAGTGAATAGCCAGGGAGTGTCTGGCCTGGATGTCTTTGTGGATCTCCACAGCCTCCTCCGGGTCCACATGCTGTCCACGCATTACATCTCTGAGGGAGGAGAAACTTGTGTTTTGTGGGTTTGCCTAATGAAGGTTTAACAAACTTAGTGAACTTCAGTTGACTTTAATAAATTCTAAGTGAATATACAGTTGAGGGGGATTTAATACTACAGTCCATGATCCAACCCTCCCTCTAGAATACTACTGGGTGTGCAGGCTTTTACTCCAACCCTGTTCTAAACCTGATTCAGTTCATCAAGGTCCTGATGAACAGCTGATTAGATAAAGGAGGTGTTAGAGCAGCGTTGGAACCAAAACCTGCACTCCCAGTGACTCTCCAGGGGGAGCTATGGACACCCTTGTACTAAAGCAATCCCCGCTGTGCAGGACAGGTGTGCACTGGTTTCCTACCTGGGCAGGTACGCTCCGATGGGTATGGCAGCCAGGTCGAACGGACCAAAGCGCCTCCCTATCTCCTGGAAGGAGGAGCAGTAGCCGGTGTCTCCAGCAAAGAAGAAGCGGTTGCAGGGCCCCAGGACACACCAGCTACCCCACAGCACCTGGTTGTCGTCCGTGGGGGTGCGCTTACACCAGTGCTGCGCCGGCGTACACACAAACGTGACTTCATCGTGACCTGGCACACAGTTCTCCTCCCACCAGTCTAACTCTATCACATTCTCACACCCGCTCTTCTGCATCCAGTCCATGAGTCCCAACGGCACAAACCATCGGAGATCCCCACCGAACCGCTCGTTCAACTGGGTCACGGTGCCCGCGTCCAGATGGTCGTAGTGGGAGTGGCTGATGACGACTGCATCGATCCGGGGGAGTTGATCCACCGTACAAGGGGGAACCCGGTACCTCTTGGGGCCTACGAACTGGAAGGCAGATGCCCTCTGGCTGAAGATGGGGTCAGTGAGGATGACCAGGCCGTCCATCTCTACCAGGACTGATGCGTGGCCTAGCCAGGTCACCCTGAGACCAGACCCCACGGCTCCTTCTGCTGCCTCAGGGACACGGAGGAACCAAGGCTCCACTACTGGAAGCTCTTTGTCTAAGACCTGAGTAGCAGAACAACACAGACTTTAATATGGCTTGTTGGTATGAATTGATTCAGATTCATTCACCAGCTTAGACAGAGAGGTGGGTAAGAAAGGCTCCAGCACTGGAAGCTCTTTGTCTAACATTTCAACATTTCAACAGTGCTTCGGTCATTTTCAAAGTCACCAAACAAAACAAACAATAAAAAAAGAAAAACACTCAATTTTGTTTTCCATTTGAATATGACCCTGGTTGTATGATTTGTTTGAGGTTCATTTGATTAAGTTCTGTCAGGATAACAATAAAAATTGATTAAGCACCGTGACCCAGGTGAACGAGCGGTTCGGTGGGGGATCTCCGATGGTTTGTGCCGTTGGGACGTTATATCCTGCCTGTTTGGCCCTGTCCGGGGGTATCGGTGGACGGGGCCACAGTGTCTCCCGACCCCTCCTGTCTCAGCCTCCAGTATTTATGCTGCAGTAGTTTATGTGTCGGGGGCTAGGGTCCGTCTGTTATATCTGGATTATTTCTCCTCTCTTATCCGGTGTCCTGTGTGAATTTAAGTATGCTCTCTAATTATCTCTCTCTCTCTTTTTTTCTCGATCTCTCTCTCTCGGAGGACCTGAGCATTAGGACCATTCCTCAAGGCCTACCTGGCCTGATGACTCCTTGGTGTCCCGAGTCCACCTGGCCGTGCTGCTTCTCCAGTTTCAACTGTTCTGCCTGTTTTATGAACATTTAAAAAAATCTTGTCCATGTTCTGTTATAATCTGCACAGCCAGAAGAGGACTGGCCACCACTCACAGCCTGGTTCCTCTCTAGGTTTCTTCCTAGGTTCTGGCCTTTCTAGGGAGTTTTTCCTAGCCACCGTGCTTTTACACCTGCATTGCTTGCTGTTTGGGGTTTTAGGCTGGGTTTCTGTACAGCACTCTGTGACATCAGCTGATGTAAGAAGGGCTTTATATATACATTTGATTTTGATTTGATTTGAATACGTCTTTCCTCTTTATCAGAAAGACGATTGAAAATAGAGTCGACGTTTCATTTTCCTTTAAAATATTAGGCCCTTCCTTCCTTCCTGACCACTACATGTCTGAGTCGTGAGGTTAGATTGATTTACAGCCATCTAAAAATACCCTGGGTTGTTACCAGAGCACAGTGCAGCTTTTATGGAACGGGAGGCATCCTCCGGAACTAACAGCTAACCTAACTGTGGACATGAGGCGCAGCGTTACAAATCACAGTTGACAAACTCTGACATGTCAGAGATATTTAATGACAGGCCTCAGGAGTCAGGACAGACAGAACAAGTTCAGTCAGGACAGGAGGTAATGGTTGGGTGTGGACTGTGTACAGTAAAAAATAATGATTATTCAACCTGCGGAGCTGGAGTACAGGTCTAGACATTTGTGGAATAAATTCCTTATAATAAAGAGTGGACAGTTTGACTGGCAACGAGCCCTATCAGGTGTGGTTTTGTGGTCTCCATCAGAGCTAGGTTTGTTTTGCAAAACGTATGAGTCACTGTGTCTCATTAGACAATGGCTGTGGGTGCTAGAAATGGCAGCTCGAGTGAGTGAGAAAGACCTATTATATAGGTCAAACGTCAGAATGTGTCTCACCTCTTTAGAACTGGGCACATTACTGTGGTTCTTCTCCAGCAGGAAGAAGCGCAGCAGGGTGGACCAGGACGGGAACTTCCACGTGGACCAGGGGTTAGTAAAGCGCCCATGTTTGTCCCGGCTCGACCCAGTCACCTCCTCCTCCAACCGGTAGTCCAGACGGAAGCTCTTCCTCGAGGACCGGGAGGAGCTGCTCTTCCTGGAGGAGTCAATCAATCAAACCTCTTTTTAACTGCCTATTGTGTCCAGACGGGAAATTTGGTGCACACACACACACACACACACACACACATATACATACATACATACATATATACATACATACATACATACACACATACATACATATATATATATATAAAGAGTAGATCCAGTTAGAAACAGATGATCACAAAAGATAGACACAAAACAACACTGAAATATTATGCTGCAACTTTAGGAGCTGGATGGCAATAAAGTGCATGTGAAAACTGCAAAGATGTGCATTGTCGATCCCTACCGAGGCCCTGAGTCCTGCGGGGTGGAGGTGGGGGGGTCACGGGGCCGAACCACGGCTGGGGAACCCCCCTCCGTCCCTGGGGAATCTCCAGAAGAGACACCCCTCTCCTCCATCAACACCTGGTTCTCATCCACCTCTCCTCCTGCTCCTCCACTCTCCTCCATGGGGTGACAGTGTTGGGCTTCTGGTCTATAGAGAGGTTAATAAACACAGTACAGTTAGTGTCTATTTCTGTGGTTTGTCCCTGGATGGCCGCCAGTTTCTTGTGAAATCCCACTTCGAAGTGAAAGCATGCTTCTTGTGACATGGTGTAACCCTGTGCAACAGTTCCAAAAACAATCCCACTCAACAGCCATTACCAGGCCTACTGTCCTGCGAGATGTCAGCAACATGACTTTTACTGTCAGCTACTAGTATAACGTCATGACTTTTTACTGGTTCCTACTTTGAATAAAGACACACACTGTCGGTCAAATCTAGCTCACAGTGGACCGCACCATTAATATACAACTGCCTGGGTCCATTGTTTCAGCTGTATCTTATCTCTGGACAGGTGGAAAAGCTTCAGCTCAGTCAAATGAAGAGGAAGTTACAGGCCTGCCAAATGCTAACTGACACATACACAAGACAGCAGCCAAGTCTGGATAATCCAGCTGAAAGATATGATCCCTTATTGATGTCACTTGTTAAATCCACTTCAATCAGTGTAGATGAAGGGGGAGGAGACCGGGTAAAGAAGGAGTTTTAAGCCTTGAGACATGGATTGTGTATGTGTGCCATTCGAGGGGGGGTGAATGGCCAAGACAAAATATTTAAGTGCCTTTGAACGGGGTATGGTAGTAGGTGCCAGGTGCACCGGTTTGTGTCAAGAACTGCAACGCTGCTGGGGTTTTTCACGCTCAACAGTTTCCCCATGTGTATGAAGAATGGTCCACCACTCAAAGGACATCCAGCCAACTTGACACAACTGTAGGAAACACTGGAGTCCTGATGGGCCAGCATCCCTGTGGAACGCTTTCGACACCTTGTAGAGTCCGTGCCCAGACGAATTGAGGCTGTTCTGAGAGCAATTTTCAGGGGGTACAACTTAATATTAGGGAGGTGTTCCTAATGTTTGGTATACTCAGTGTATATGTTACTCCTGCCAATCTATCTCTCTGGGCTACTGTGTGGGCCCTCTATGGGCCCTCCACTGCTCCCAGGAACTATGACGCCTACAGTACACTATGGTACCGGTGAACATAATGAATACCTTCCCACAGCCTGATCCCATATCTCCAATTCCTCTCACTCAACCCGTTCCTCTGTCAACCCCATTCCTCTGTCAACCCCATTCCTCTGTCAACCCCATTCCTCTGTCAACCCTGTTCACAGTAGCTTGTGTTTGAAGGTGCAAGCAGTCCGACTGAAGAGGCTACTGTATAGCTGTCACCTAGGCCCTATAGTGACACATGTAGAGTAGAAGTGCTGTGTAGTTGTCCAGTAGTCCTATTTACGGAGTCCCCTTACAACGTACGCACTCTATACAATTCACGTTGCCTACTGTGGAGCTCTGTTGCACGTATTGGCCTATTGAATGGCTAGAATGGACCCATAATAAACCACCAGAGAAATACAACAATGTGTCTTTGTTGATCCGACCAAGAACAAAACAAACTGATCACTAGAACGAATTGCTGCTATATCGAGATGATTTATCACATGAATAAAAACATTAGATAGTCAATTTAACCCTAACTAAAAAGAGAGAAGAAGGAATGTGGTGAACTAAGCAGAACAACGGAGACGATCGATCAATCGCAGTTTGAACGGTCAGCCTACGTCACCGTCACAACAACGCAGCCAATTAAATACTACCTGAAAACGTGTAGAATAAGTCAAGGGCGACTTGTAAGTCCGTCAGTGGCGAGACATCTCTTCTGATATTATCGCAGCGAGATATCCGCAGACCTGTGTGGAAAAGTGTACTGCAAGCACGGCCAATGTTCCACAACGCACTGGTACCAGCCTTCCAGGCAATGCGTCTGACGTCGGTGAAAAACCCTACCATGTGACGAAATTAAAGCAGCCTAGCCTATTAAAATCCTCTTCTTTCGATGCAAGAAACTACGTGCCGAAACTGCCCATTCATTTGCACTTGCAATGAAAACATGATTAGGAAATACGTCTAAAAATAGCTTAAAACATGGGTTATTTTGCGGAATATCTAAACTAGACCGTTGGTCAATGGTGCACGTACTAATCCTATACGAATGCTCTTACAGACTGGAGATCTTCACCCAAGTGAGCCAAGACACTAACTAGCAGTTGAAAGCTCCAAACGTAAATATTTATTGACAAGGCCCAAGTTACAGTACAAAGTGAATGTAACACGTCAGCACAACAATGCACTGGGGCGCGTTCAGCATGACGCGACGTTTTGGAACGTTCAGATAGCCTATTTCTATGTAAAACAAAACATGCATCTGACATGTAGAATAAGAGATAACATCAGCTCTATTCCTGACATTTCTATCTGCAACGTTTGGCAACCGAACATGGCCCTGTTTAGCCTATTGGGCGTGTTTACGTAAGTGAGCTACAAGTGGATACATTGTAGCAAGTAAATCAATCCGAGTAGTAGTAACGAATAGTTTGTCTTCTGTTGAATGAGATGTGCACTTAAAGGAATACACATTGAAACCCTATTTAAAAGTTGTTTTGTAGGCTGACAAATAATCACCTCGACAAAGCTCCCTTCGCTGTGTTCAGAACACTTGCGGCTCGGTGGATAGACCTTGAAAGTGGAGTTTTCCAAACTCGTGGAGTGAAGATGCATTTGGAAGCAGCCATAGTCGGAATGCGTTAGTTAGTTGACTTGGTCTAGTTGGCCTAACCATAATTGCTTAGATTACAATTATAGAAACATCAAACTAGTAACGTTATTAGGTTTACAACAGGAACTCTTGAACGTTGGTCACGGTGTACAGTAGATTAGCTACCTTACTTCCTTGCATGGTCACGCATTTAAAGAAACAGCCATGTTGGTAAGATGAATTTAATAGTGCAATCAGTATCACTTGGCATCAGTGCCCTTTTACCAGGCAAATGCTATAATGCAAAGCTAGATTTCTTCTTTGTCAGAAGTCCAAACTCTTTCATCTGATCATTCAAACACCCCCTCCTTCTCTTTCTCCCCCCAACTCTCTGGATTCTCCATGGTTCAGGACAAAGAAGTGCTCCGCATTCAATCCATTCTTCTCCATGGCCTCCCTGAGTCTCACTGGAGGCTCTAAGTAATACTGAGAGAGAGAGAGAGAGAGATACAATGGGAAACGTGAACAAAATTAGCTAGGCGCTTTCCTTAGCATTGGGTAAAAAAAATAGTTGAAAAAAAATTATAGAGATGGAGAGGGAGGAGATGGAGAGGGAGGAGATGGAGGGGGGAGATGGAGAGAGAGGAGTTGATGGAGAGGGAGGAGTTGGAGGAGTTGGAGAGGGAGGAGATGGAGAGGGAGGAGAGGGAGGTGGAGAGGGAGGAGATGGAGAGAGAGGAGTTGGAGGAGATGGAGAGGGAGGAGATGGAGAGAGGGAGGAGAGGGAGAGGGAGGAGATGGAGAGGGAGGAGATGGAGAGGGAGGAGAGGGAGAGGGAGGAGATGGAGAGGGAGGAGGTGGATTTTGGAGGCCAACATACATTGTGGATGTAGGCTTATATAATGGCTGAATATATAGAATGCTCACCTCATGAGCTAATGCGAAGGTCCCCCAGTGAATAGCCAGGAGGATATGGAGAGGGAGGAGTTGGGAGAGGGTGGAGATGGAGAGAGAGGAGATGGAGGGGGAGATGGAGAGAGGGGAGAGGGAGGAGATGGAGAGGGGGGAGAGGGAGGAGATGGAGAGGGGGAGATGGAGAGAGGGAGTAGATGGACAGGGGGGAGAGGGAGGAGATGGAGAGGGAGTAGTTGGAGAGGGAGGAGATGGAGGAGATGGAGAGGGAGGAGTTGGATAGGGAGGAGATGGAGAGGGAGGAGTTGGAGATGGAGAGGGAGGAGATGGAGATGGAGGAGATGGAGACGGAGAGGGAGGAGAGGGAGGAGATGGAGGTGGAGAGGGAGGAGATGGAGAGGGAGGAGATGGAGAGGGAGGAGAGGGAGGAGATGGAGAGGGAGGAAATGGAGAGGGAGGAGTTGGAGAGGGAGGAGATGGAGATGGAGGAGAGGGAGGAGAGGGAGGAGTTGGAGAGGGAGGAGATGGAGAGGGAGGAGTTGGAGAGGGAGGAGTTGGAGAGGGAGGAGATGGAGGAGATGGAGAGGGAGGAGTTGGAGAGGGAGGAGATGGAGAGGGAGGAGAGGGAGGAGAGGGAGAGGGAGGAGATGGAGAGGGAGGAGGTGGATTTTGGAGGCCAACATACATTGTGGATGTAGGCTTATATAATGGCTGAATATATAGAATGCTCACCTCATGAGCTAATGCGAAGGTCCCCCAGTGAATAGCCAGGGAGTGTTTGGCCTTAACGTCCTTATGAATCTCCACAGCCTCCTCTGGGTCCACATGCAGTGACTTCATTACATCTCTAAAGAGAAATACAATATGTGGATGGATTGAATTTGGATGTGGATGGTTTGAATTTGGATCTGGATCGTTAACAGTGTCCATCCATACCTGGGCAGGTACGCTCCAATGGGTATGGCAGCCAGGTGGAACGGACCAAAGCGCCTCCCTATCTCCTGGAAGGAGGAGCAGTAGCCGGTGTCTCCAGCAAAGAAGAAGCGGTTGCAGGGCCCCAGGACACACCAGCTACCCCACAGCACCCTGTTATTCACATGAAACTGTTTACATTTAGGACATCTTAGTGGACACTCATACCCGGAAGTGCTTTCAACTAAGGTAGCCAAGACAACCATATATCACAGTCATTGAAAGTAAAAGTCTCCTCAATAAAGCAGCTATCTGGTAGGTAAGACAACCATATATCACAGTCATTGAAAGTAAAAGTCTCCTCAATAAAGCAGCTATCTGGTAGGTAAGAAAAGCAACCTGTTATCGTCTGTTGGGGTGCGCTTGCACCAGTGCTGGGCTGGGGTGAATACGAACATCACCTTATCCTGGCTGACACCACTGGGGACAGGGCTGGGGACAGGGACACAGCTCTCCTCCCACCAGTCCAACTCTATCACGTTCTTACAGCCACAGCTCTGCATCCAGCCCTGGAGTCCCAGAGGGACAAACCAACGCAGCTCGGCGCCGAAGCGCTTATTGAGGCTGCTAACTGAACCTACGTCCAGGTGGTCATAGTGTGTGTGGCTGACGAGCACAGCATCCACCTGGAAGAAGAAAACTTTATTCATCAACTGGAAAAGTCACCGGAAATGTGTCTCCATCTTTTTTTAACCCGCCCCACACACACACACACACACACACACACACACACACACACACACACACACACACACACACACACACACACACACACACACACACACACACACACACACACACCTCAAGTGGTTGGAGGCACCTCACCTTTGGTAGTTGATCTACTGTACACGGTGGGCCCCTGAACCTCTTGGGCCCCATGAACTGCACCAGAAAGGCCCTCTGGCTGAAGATGGGGTCAGTGAGGATGACCAGGCCGTCCATCTCTACCAGGACTGATGCGTGGCCTAGCCAGGTCACCCTGAGACCAGACCCCACGCTTCCTGACACCTGTGGTGTTATGTTATATATACAGTGGGTTCCAAAATTACTGGCACCCCTGACTGGCAATGCACAAATAATACTTAAACAATATAATAATAGAGATAAACTCAAAATACCAACATGTGAGAAATACTGTACTTTATTAATGTTTCAATGGAACCCACCAAAATAATTTATTGATTTAATTAAAAATCAATGTCCTCCAAATCAAGGTTTCACAATTAATGGCACCCTTAAAGATTATTGTAAATAACATCTACCAAAATTAAACCACAAATTAAATTCCACTTATTTAAGTTTATCTAAGTCTTAAGGAACTATATTGAGCCATTACATCACTTCCTGTTTCACTAGGGTATAAAAATGAGGTAACACGCATGCAATATCCCTTTGTCATCCAACACCATGAAGAAAACAAAGAACTGGCAGTTCAAAAGAGACAGATGGTCGTAGATCTTCATAAATCTGGTAATGGCTACAAGAAGATCCACAAACGATTGAATATACCACTGAGCACTATCAGGGCAATTATTAAAAATTCAAAAGATATGGAACAGTTGAAAACCTCACAGGTAGAGGACGCAAATGCATTTTGCTCCCCAGGATAGGGAGGAGGATGGTGAGAGAAGCAACAAAATCCCCAAGAATCACTGTGAAAGAATTGCAGGCCTTGGTGGTGTCTTGGGGTAACCAGGTTTCAAACAGCACCATCAGACGCCACCTCCACAACCACAGGCTCTTTGGAAGGGTTGCCAGAAGAAAGCCCTTTCTGACCCCAGGACACAGACGCAAGCGCTTGGAGTTTGCCAAACGTCATTTAAATTATGACTGGAAGAAGGTGCTCTGGTCAGATGAGACCAAAATTGAACGTTTTGGTCAGATACAGCATCGGCATGTTTGGCGTCGAAACAGAGATGCATACAAGGAGAGGCACCTCATACCCACGGTGAAATATGGAGGGGGGTCAGTGATGTTTTGGGGCTGTTTTAATTCCAGAGGTCCAGGGGCACTGGTTAAGATTGATGGCATAATGAATTCCACCAAGTATCAGGCAATTTTGGCTGACAATCTGGTTGCCTCTGCCAGAAGGCTGGGACTTGGCCGTAGGTGGACTTTCCAACAAGACAATGACCCGAAACATACCTCAAGATCCACACAGAAATGGTTCTGTGACAACAAAATCAATGTTCTGCCATGGCCATCTCAGTCGCCGGACCTCAATCCAATCGAAAACCTGTGGGCTGAGTGGAAGAGGGCAGTTGATAAGCGCAAACCCAAGAATGTGAAGGATCTTGAAAGGATCTGCATAGAGGAATGGTCCAAAATCCCTCCAAATGTGTTCCTTAACCTTGTCAAAGATTACAGGAAAAGACTCCATGCTGTTATCCTTGCCAGAGGTGGTTGCACTAAGTACTAAATGAGGAGCGCCAATAATTATGAAACCTTGATTTTGGTTAAATTTATTTTGTATTAAATAATTGTATGATTTTGGTTGGTTCCATTGAAACATTAATAAAGTACAGTATTTCTCACATGTTGGTATTTTGAGTTTATCTCTATAATTATATTGTTTATATTTTTTTAAGTATTGTTTGTGCATTGCTAGTCAGGGGTGCCAGTATTTTTGGAGCCCACTGTATATATATATACAGTACCAGTCAAAAGTGTGGACACACCTACTCATTCCAGGAGTTTTTCTTTATTTTGACTATTTTCTACATTGTAGAATAATAGTGAAGACATCACACATATAGTAGTAGTAACCAAAAAAAGTCTTCAAAGTAGCCACCCTTTGCCTTGATGAGTCATTCTCTCCACCAGCTTTTATGTTATATATGCATATGTCATATTATTGTTAAATTGTTCTATTGTTTTCATGGACTCCTGGAACAGTATTGTGGACTAAAATAGATCAATAAAAACAACAACGTGAAAACAAACCTTGGGGCTCTGGATGAAGTAAGGTTCCAGCACTGGAAGCTCACAGTCTAACTCCTCAACACAGGGACACACACAAACGTTTGGTAAATAACAACAAATACCTGGCTGAAAAGGATTTAGCACACCTTTGATGAAAGCACTTCAACTCCTTGTCTGATGTTGAAATACATATAATTGCATGGGGTTGTTATGCATCATCTAATAGGATACGTTTCTAAGCAAATTGCTAATGGGATCTAGAATTAACAAGCAACAACAAGGCAAAAAGCCAATATGTTAAAGATTCGTACCTCTTTGGAGCGGGGTACGTTGCTGTGGTCCTTATCTAGTAGGTAGAACCGGAGCAGGGAGGCAGAGGAGGGGTAGTGCCATGTGGGCCAGGGGTTGGCGAAGCGACCGTTCTTCTCCCTCGTAGATCTGGTTATGTCTTCTCCCTTCTCCACATCTTGACCCTCCCGGAACGTCCCCCCTGTCCCCCGGTGGTCCAGGGATGGCGTGTTGGGTGGTCGTGGTTCCTCTCCTGTCCCCTGGGCTTCCCCCTGCTCTGCCATGGCCTCAAGTCCCTGTTCCTCTGGTCTGTGTGGGACACAACATCAAGTTCTGTAGATGTTGTGGTGCTAGATCTCCTGACAGAAGTTCTGTGAGTCAACTGGCCAGATTTTTCAGACAGGTGCTCCATAAATGTAGAGCTGAAAACCCATACCAGGAAATTGGACCCATAAGGTAATTGCTCTATATTGTCAAGCAAGATAGCACCAATACAGGTAAATTAACCATTTACTAACCTAAAATATAATCTCGGCCAATAACTGTTTCTTATTGTTCCTGTAAACTGGCTACCAGTTTCCTTATAACTCAGGTAAGCCTCACCTTGTGTGTGAAAACCTTTTCCTAGAGTTCAAAGGGCATTTACTCACATCACCCAACCACAATGGATTGATTCACAGATGCTGTGTAAATATGATTCATTCATTTGGAAAACTTCAAATGGATTACAATAAATCAATTACAACATGATTCAAGCTGCCCGTTATACCAATGATATATCAATACTAACATATGTGGTATTAGTAAGATATAACTATAGAAAACATAACTGAAACTGAACCCCTCAAAATGAACACATAAATCTATGCATGTATATTAAACATTTTAATGCAGATATCAGATATGTGCAAACTGACTGTGAATCATCTCTTACTTTATCCTGGTCCAGTGAAGAGGTCTCTCCTGTACCTTATCCTGGTCCAGTGAAGAGCTCTCTCCTGCACCTTATCCTGGTTCAGTGAAGAGGTCTCTCCTGTACTTTATCCTGGTCCAGTGAAGTGGTCTCTCCTGTACCTTATCCTGGTCCAGTGAAGAGGTCTCTCCTGTACCTTATCCTGGTCCAGTGAAGAGGTCTCTCCTGCACCTTATCCTGGTCCAGTGAAGAGTTCTCTCCTGCACCTTATCCTGGTCCAGTGAAGAGGTCTCTCCTGCACCTTATGCTGGTCCAGTGAAGAGGTCTCTCCTGCACCTTATCCTGATCCAGTGAAGAGGTCTCTCCTGCACGGAGTACCTCTTTTAACAATGTCCTCCTTTATGTATGGTATGACCAGCCAGTCCTGCGGGGCTCTCCCTAAAGCATTTTGTTCCACACAATTCTTCCTCATTGCACTTTATTATTCAGAATTAAGACCGTCCATATAAATGATTGCCCACATTTATTACCGTCACTAGATAGACAGTTGCACTGCATGTCCCTTCCATTCCCAGCAGGTGTCCCTCTCCTTACTTCAGTACTGTGTGTGAGTGCTAAAATACAAGATAAACCGAAGCAATACAATAAGCGATCAATGATAATGATGACACAAATAGAAAAACAAACCAGCAGAGACAACACTTAGTTCCATGTTTTATGCTTTTATTTTGCCATGCTACAAAACATAGGGGGTTGTTGGCAGTGATGGAATATGTATGTTGGAGACATCTAAATAAGCAGTACGGTTTTTCCTCTGGTCAAAAAATACTAACATTCTGGTAAACATATTTCCATAACAGAAAAATGAAAATATCAAAATCGCCCCCAATGTAAAGTCCATACAATATTAAGTCATTATGTTTTTAAACAAAAGACCCAAATTACTCTCACTGGTTGAATCAACAAAATGACGTTCAACCAACATGGAATAGATGTTGAACAGTGAGTCATGAATTGTTTCATTCACTGCATGGTTCTTTACAGTGTCTGGTGGTCTGAGACCAAAACTGAGGAAATAAGGAATGTTTACATCGTAAATGGAACCAATGGAACCCATTCTAGAACTCTGAAAATCATCATATTCTACAATAGAAAAAAGGAGTTTGGCAAATAATCAATCTTTTCCACTAACAGTTCATTTCTTTAATAAACAATATCTATTAAACTACTTTTTGTACAATTCCTATAGTTTATGAACTCTTAAATGTAGGTAGAAAAAAACTATAATGCAAGTTAGAACACATAATAATGATTTGTACAATATGATACAATGAGGGAACAGGTACCAGACGAGGAAACTTGGGAAGCCACACTCCTCCTATGAAACATGGCTGACGGACAACGTCGTGTGGTAAACGCTGTGGTTTTTTGTTTTCCTTGTTCACAACAATGTTTGGAAGGAAAATTCAGACTGAACTAAGACATTCTACAACAACCACCAGGGGTCCACTGTACAAATTGAGTATTGTTTGCAGGGTGGGGGGTCAATTCCCTTTCAGTTCTGTCAATCCAGGAAGCAAAACTGAAATTCCAATTGACTCTCTGCCATGACTGAATAGTAAAGTAATTGGACCCCCGCCCTGATGGAATGAACCTGAAACATGATGTCACACAAGAATACCAACGGTAGGATTTGGGTCCTTTCAGTACAGCCAGCATGAACAAACACATGATTACAGCTTCATTGTGGCCATCAGCATTTGGCATTCATACATACACACCATCTGTCTGTACTTAGTAGTGGCTAAAGTGACTCTGTAGTGTACCAAGAAGTATACCCCGAGACATGGCTGAAAGACTCCAGGCTTGGGGTCAATTCCATTCCGTCAATTCAGAACGTAAACCAAATTCCAATTCCACATTTTCCTAACTGAAAAGCATTGAAGAGACTTGGAATTTCAGTGTAGTTCCTGAATTGACTGTGAATGAAATGGAATTGAGCCCAACCCTGGTAGGCCCACTAACGTTAGACACCATAGGAGTCCACAGCCATTAGGGCGACACGGAAGTCAGCTTCAAATACCAACATGAGTGTTTACTTTAAGACCATTTGAGTTTATGATCAGCACTATAAAGGATTCGTACCAAGAGAGATTGGTGATGAGGTCCGTCATTCAAAGAGACCTCGCTGTTTGGCACATCACCGCAAGCTAAACTTACACAGGCACTTGGAATAAAGGTAGCCTGGGTACCAGTCTGTTTGTGCCGTCATGCCCTGTCACTCATTGTTTGGCTTGACAATGACAGCAAAGGAGTAGACAAGAGAACAGACAGATCTGGGACCAGGCTAGAATTAAAGGTGTTTCACTCCTACTTTAATTATGTATCAAATGACCTCAGGAATAAAATAGTGTTATATTGGTAGGTACCTGATCTACCATCGTTCCCCTTTCAGGTAAGCTTTCAGTATAGCCTGGGTACCAGTCTGCTTGTGGGACCAGGCTACTTTCAGGACACAGTGGAACTCCTTGTGAAGTAATAAGACATTTTGAAATCCGTATTATTTTTATTGCAACAAATCTGCAGCCCTTCTGGCTTCAAATGTCGCTTTCTTTCATTCAGTTTGTAGGTATAACAACATCAACAACAACAACAAGGGTCAGGTCAAGGTGCAACTGAAGAAGACAACAGTGGTTGCGTCCCAAATGGCACACTATTTCCTATGCAGTGCACTCATTTTGACCAGAACCCTATGGGCCCTGGGTCGTTATGCATTCAGCATCTCAGAGTAGAAGTGCTGATCTAGGATCATACCCCCCCCCCCTGTCCAGGTCATCTGATTCCTTATAGTTTAAAAAGGTCTGATCGTAGATTAGCCCTCATACTCTGAGACACTTTATGAATAGTCCTGGTCAAAAGTAGTGCACTATGTAGGGAATAGGGTGCCATTTCAGATGCAACCAGTGCTTGGTAGGCGTGGTGAAGTTCACATAGGAAGGTCAGTACTGTTGTGTCGGGTTTTCCTAGAGGTACCGTCGTCACGGGGGCAGTGCTTTCTGAAGACTCGACATGGCCGCCGTGCGCTCGATGTCGATCATGGCGTACAGTTCGGTCCGCCGCGTGGGGGTGGACGGGGGGAGGAGGAGACTGCCCAGGCCGACGCCACAGGGAGTGGTGGGGGTCTTGGGTGTCTGGGGCCCACTAGAGTCTGAACCCTTCTCCATCTCCAACTCAATGTAGTTCAGCTGCCTCAGGGGATCCAACCCCAACGGTCCACCCGCCATTCGCCCCGACCGGAAGTCAAAGTTAAAGACGGTGGGAGTCAAACAGACGCCGCTAGAGTCCCGCCCCCCGCGGGAGGATCCGCGCAGAGTCCAGTTTGGCGCTGAGTGAGACGTTTACATTCTCTGTGTTGACGTAGTTGTGCATGGGGTCCAGACCCAGACCGTGGTGATGAAGGTGATGATGATGGTGGTGAGGATGGTGGTGGTGGTTGTGGTAGCCGTTAAGGGAGGGCGTCTTTGGTCCATATCCGTGATACACCTCCTCTTCATCCTCCTCGTCTCCCTCGGAGAAGCGCCTGGCGGTCTCCCACACCGGTGGCAGCGCCGGGAGGTTCTCGTAGTTAAGAAGCGCCGTGCGCCGCTGGGCAGAGTTGTTGGCATTGTGGGAGGAGTCAGGGAGGGGGATGGCGGGGCGGTTACGCCGGGGGTTGGGGGCTGGAACAGGGGTGGAGACGTAAGGATGGGTGGTGTTGCCGTTGTGGTGCTCATAGGTGGAGATGGTGCTGGGTTTGGGCCCTGGGTGAGGTGGAGGGTTTGGGTTAGGAGGAAGAGGGGGAAGGGGGCCGTCTTTGCGTTCGTCACTGTCATAGCCCGTATCACAGTCTCCTGCCTGGAGACCCAGGGTGGCACCCACCACACAGCCGTTCCCATTCCCGTTTGGACCCCCAGAGGGAGCGGTCAAGCTGGGCTCACCGTTAGACCCAGACACCCCGAGCTCCATCTCTCCATCCCCAGAACGTCTGGACCCAGCCTCCCCGTCCTCATCCCCAGAACGTCTGGACCCAGCCTCCCCGTCCTCATCCCCAGAACGTCTGGACCCAGCCTCCCCGTCCTCATCTCCAGAACGTCTGGATTCAGCCTCCCCGTCCTCATCTCCAGGGGTCTGCTTCTGCCTCCTCTGAGCCGGGGTGGGACCCAGGATGAATTTAACCCCTTCTGGCTCCAGCAGCACCTGAGGCTCTGTGTCCATGTCTGTCTCCGTGGGTGACGGAGGGGCGGTGGCTAGCGAGGAGGTCGTCTCCGGATTGGACAGCCGCAGCTCCAAGGGGGTGTGGCAGCTGGGGCGAGTGCGCCGGTCATCCTGTATACCAGGAGTGTTGACGTAGGTGTGGACCTGAGAGAGAGAGAGAGAGACTTTAACGACACACACTGACACGTTCCCCTGCTCCGACTGCATCAGCAACATCTTCAGACTAAATACAAAGACAAAAGACCAACTGGTTGAGAAATAATCTGATCATTACAACGACAAGAAAGTCAATTCTTCTTAGTCAGAGGCTTTGAATGCATCATATGATGATAATAACAGTTCTCCACCAGAGTCCATGACTAGAGGGGTGTTTTCTCACCGACTGGTCTGAGACCAGCAGGGGGTGTGATGACTCCTCTCCCACTGAGGGCAGCCTGGCGCTGCCTACAGACGGGTGTCGGCTAGAAGGGCGCGACGAGGCCTCACCAAACGACGGGTAGCGTCCTATACCGTTTGGTAACGTTGGTACAGAGTAGCCTTGAGATGGGAAGAGGAGAGACATACGATTCAGGTGTGTGTGTCAGGTCTAACCAGCAGCAGCAGTGTGTGTGTGTGTGTGTCAGGTCTAACCAGCAGCAGTGTGTGTGTGTGTGTGTGTGTGTGTGTGTCAGGTCTAACCAGCAGCAGTTTGTGTGTGTGTGTGTGTGTCAGGTCTAACCAGCAGCAGTGTGTGTGTGTGTGTGTGTGTGTGTGTGTGTCAGGTCTAACCAGCAGCAGTGTGTGTGTGTGTGTGTGTGTGTGTGTCAGGTCTAACCAGCAGCAGTGTGTGTGTGTGTGTGTGTCAGGTCTAACCAGCAGCAGTGTGTGTGTGTGTGTGTGTGTGTGTGTGTGTGTGTGTCAGGTCTAACCAGCAGCAGTGTGTGTGTGTGTGTGTCAGGTCTTACCAGCAGCAGTGTGTGTGTGTGTGTGTGTGTGTGTGTGTGTGTGTGTGTGTGTGTGTGTGTGTGTGTGTCAGGTCTAACCAGCAGCAGTGTGTGTGTGTGTGTGTGTGTCAGGTCTAACCAGCAGCAGTGTGTGTGTGTGTGTGTGTGTCAGGTCTAACCAGCAGCAGTGTGTGTGTGTGTGTGTCAGGTCTAACCAGCAGCAGCAGTGTGTGGTTTGCGGGACAGCTCAGTAGACTCTATAGGGTTGACCTCCACCACCTGTTCCTCCACTACACTGATGCTGTTGTTGTGCATGATGTCCTGCAGCACGTTGAACATCTCCTCTGCCCTCACACACTTGAACGCAAAGATACCTGCAGGGAGACACATCAACGGTTACACTCTGATTCATACACAGTGAGACCAAGTCACCGCTCACCACCTTAAATCACCTCAAACACAAGGGGTCAAGTTCACACCACAAACTACAGTCACTACACCACCACCAGCTAGAGGGAACAGGTCGGTACCATACAGCTATACCCTACAGGTACTGGGCCAGCTATACCCCGCAGGTACTGGGCCAGCTATACCCCGCAGGTACTGGGCCAGCTATACCCCGCAGGTACTGGGCCAGCTATACCCCGCAGGTACTGGGCCAGCTATACCCCGCAGTTACTGGGCCAGCTATACCCCACAGGTACTGGGTCAGCTATACCCCGCAGTTACTGGGCCAGCTATACCCCGCAGTTACTGGGCCAGCTATACCCCACAGGTACTGGGTCAGCTATACCCCGCAGGTACTGGGCCAGCTATACCCCGCAGGTACTGGGTCAGCTATACCCGCAGGTACTGGGCCAGCTATACCCTACAGGTACTGGGCCAGCTATACCCTACAGGTACTGGGCCAGCTATACCCTGCAGGTACTGGGTCAGCTATACCCTGCAGGTACTGGGCCAGCTATACCCTGCAGGTACTGGGTCAGCTATACCCTACAGGTACTGGGTCAGCTATACCCTGCAGGTACTGGGCCAGCTATACCCTACAGGTACTGGGCCAGCTATACCCTGCAGGTACTGGGTCAGCTATACCCTACAGGTACTGGGTCAGCTATACCCTGACAGGTACTGGGTCACTGACTACAACCTGACAGGTTCACTGGGTACAAGCTGATAGTACAGTTCACTGTCTAGGGAACCTGACTTTGGTCAAATGTTTCAGATCTCTTTGTGCTCTTGACAACCTGACAGTACAGTTCACTGACTACAACCTGACAGCACAGTTCACTGACTACAACCAGACAGTACAGTTCACTGACTACAGACCAGACAGTACAGTTCAGCCTGACTACAACCTGACAGTACAGTTCACTGACTACAACCAGACAGTACAGTTCACTGACTACAACCTGACAGCACAGTTCACTGACTACAACCTGACAGCACAGTTCACTGACTACAACCTGACAGCACAGTTCACTGACTACAACCAGACAGCACAGTTCACTGACTACAACCAGACAGCACAGTTCACTGACTACAACCTGACAGCACAGTTCACTGACTACAACCTGACAGCACAGTTCACTGACTACAACCAGACAGCACAGTTCACTGACTACAACCAGACAGTACAGTTCACTGACTACAACCTGACAGTACAGTTCACTGACTACTGACTACAACCTGACAGCACAGTTCACTGACTACAACCTGACAGTACAGTTCACTGACTACAACCTGACAGCACAGTTCACTGACTACAACCTGACAGCACAGTCCACTGACTACAACCTGACAGCACAGTTCACTGACTACAACCAGACAGCACAGTTCACTGACTACAACCTCACAGCACAGTTCACTGACAACCTGACACAGTTCACTGACTACAACCTGACAGCACAGTTCACTGACTACAACCTGACAGCACAGTTCACTGACTACAACCAGACAGCACAGTTCACTGACTACAACCTGACAGTACAGTTCACTGACTACAACCTGACAGCACAGTTCACTGACTACAACCTGACAGTACAGTTCACTGACTACAACCTGACAGCACAGTTCACTGACTACAACCAGACAGCACAGTTCACTGACTACAACCAGACAGCACAGTTCACTGACTACAACCTGACAGTACAGTTCACTGACTACTGACTACAACCTGACAGCACAGTTCACTGACTACAACCTGACAGCACAGTTCACTGACTACAACCAGACAGCACAGTTCACTGACTACAACCTGACAGCACAGTTCACTGACTACAACCTGACAGCACAGTCCACTGACTACAACCTGACAGCACAGTCCACTGACTACAACCTCACAGCACAGTTCACTGACTACAACCAGACAGCACAGTTCACTGACTACAACCAGACAGCACAGTTCACTGACTACAACCTGACAGCACAGTCCACTGACTACAACCTGAGAGCACAGTTCACTGACTACAACCTGAGAGCACAGTTCACTGACTACAACCTGACAGTACAGTCCACTGACTACAACCTGACAGTACAGTTCACTGACTACAACCTGACAGTACAGTTCACTGACTACAACCTGACAGTACAGTTCACTGACGACAACCTGACAGTACAGTTCACTGACTACAACCTGAGAGCACAGTTCACTGACTACAACCAGACAGCACAGTTCACTGACTACAACCTGACAGCACAGTTCACTGACTACAACCTGACAGCACAGTTCACTGACTACAACCTGACAGCACAGTTCACTGACTACAACCAGACAGCACAGTTCACTGACTACTGACTACAACCTGAGAGCACAGTTCACTGACTACAACCTGACAGTACAGTTCACTGACTACAACCTGACAGTACAGTTCACTGACTACTGACTACAACCTGAGAGCACAGTTCACTGACTACTGACTACAACCTGACAGTACAGTTCACTGACTACAACCTGACAGTACAGTTCACTGACTACAACCTGACAGTACAGTTCACTGACTACAACCTCAGGAGTAGTTAGATAAAACAACACTGACAACACAGTGTATCCTTCATGTGTTCAGGGTTCATAGAGTGTCAAATATGAAGAGGGAGAGAGGGACCTCTGCGTCGATGCTCTTTAGGGTTTTAGGCTGGGTATCTGTAAAGAACTTTCTGACAACTGCTGATGTGAAAAGGGCTGTTTTACTTTTTACCCCTTTTTCTCCCCAGTTTCATGATATCCAATTGGTAGTTACAGTCTTGTCCCATCGCTGCAACTCTCGTACGGAGAGGCGAAGGTCGAGAAACACGACCCTGCCAAGCCGCACTGCCTCTTGACACACTGCTCGCTTAACCCGGAAGCCAGCCGCACCAATGTGTCTGAGGAAACACCGTACACCTGGCTATGGTGTCAGCGTGCACTGCGCCTGGCCCACCACAGGAGTCGCTAGAACGCGATGGGACAAGGACATCCCGGCCAGCCAAACCCTCTCCTAACCCGGACGACGCTGGGTCAATTGTGTGTTGCCTCATGGGTCTCCCGGTCGCGGCTGGCTGCGACACGGCCCGGGATCGAACCCGGATCTGTAGTGATGCCTCAAGCACTGCGATGCAGTACCTTAGACCACTGCGCCACTCGGGAGGCCGCATTATAAAATACATTTGATTGATTGATAATATGTGAGAGAAAGTAGGTAATATTTGACGGTCAGTGTGTACCCTGTCCAGTCTGGCATCGTCGCCCGCTCTCGAAGGAGAAGAGGTTGGAGTCGTAACCGTAGCGACGCAGACAGAGGTAAGGCCACTTGACAGTGTCACGTTTCCTGGTGTGGAGGATAAGCTCCTCCTCTGTCAGCTCCATCAAGCCTGAGCCCAACTCATTACCATCGTCATCCACATTTATTACCTGGGGGAGAGAGACAGGGGGCAGAGAGAGAGGGGGCAGAGAGAGAGAGGGGGCAGAGAGAGAGGGGGCAGAGAGAGAGGGGGCAGAGAGAGAGGGGGCAGAGAGAGGGGGCAGAGAGAGGGGGCAGAGAGAGAGGGGGCAGAGAGAGAGAGGGCAGAGAGGGGGCAGAGAGAGAGGGGCAGAGAGAGAGGGGGCAGAGAGAGAGGGGCAGAGAGAGAGGGGGCAGAGAGAGAGGGGGCAGAGAGAGAGGGGGCAGAGAGAGAGGGGGCAGAGAGAGAGGGGGCAGAGAGAGAGGGGGCAGAGAGAGAGGGGGCAGAGAGAGAAGGGGGCAGAGAGGGGGCAGCAGAGAGAGGGGGCAGAGAGAGAGGGGGCAGAGAGAGAGGGGGCAGAGAGAGAGGGGGCAGAGAGAGGGGGCAGAGAGAGAGGGGATAGAAAGAGAGAGGGCAGAAAGGGGGTACAGAGGGGGAGAGAGAGAGAGAGAGGCGGCAGAGAGGGGGCAGAGAGAGTGGGGGCGGGGTAGAGAGACACACAGAACGGATGAGAAAACCATCAGTGAAACACGTCTTTGATAAGCAAGGAGAAAATCTGGCTCTCAACTTGGGATGGATGTGACAATACACTTAAGTCATATTACACTTTCTGAAGAAAGACCCTGAAGTATCCATCCATGTGGTCTCTAATGAATGCTTTACTTACAGGGTTACGGAATTACCCAATTCAATGGATGATCAGAATTACTACTGTAGCTTCTACTAACAGTTGACCCTCTAGATTGTCTGAGTCAATGGGGAACACTCCACACAGCCACAGTACAGTGGTAGCAGTTGCACTAGCATCAGCCATGTACAGTACAGTAGTAGCAGTAGCACTAACATCAGCCATGTACAGTACAGTGGTAGTAGTAGCACTAACATCAGCCATGTACAGTACAGTGGTAGCAGTAGCACTAGCATCAGCCAAGTACAGTACAGTGGTAGCAGTAGCACTAACATCAGCCATGTACAGTACAGTGGTAGCAGTAGCACTAACATCAGCCATGTACAGTACAGTGGTAGCAGTAGCACTAACATCAGCCATGTACAGTACAGTGGTAGCAGTAGCACTAGCATCAGCCATGTACAGTACAGTAGTAGCAGTAGCACTAACATCAGCCATGTACAGTACAGTGGTAGCAGTAGCACTAGCATCAGCCATGTACAGTGGTAGCAGTAGCATCAGCCATGTACAGTACAGTGGTAGCAGTAGCACTAGCATCAGCCATGTACAGTACAGTGGTCGCAGTAGCACTAGCATCAGCCATGTACAGTACAGAGGTAGCGGTTGCACTAGCATCAGCCATGTACAGTACAGTGGTAGCAGTAGCACTAGCATCAGCCATGTACAGTACAGTGGTAGCAGTAGCACTAGCATCAGCCATGTACAGTACAGTGGTAGCAGTAGCACTAGCATCAGCCATGTACAGTGGTAGCAGTAGCATCAGCCATGTACAGTACAGTGGTAGCAGTAGCACTAGCATCAGCCATGTACAGTACAGTGGTCGCAGTAGCACTAGCATCAGCCATGTACAGTACAGAGGTAGCGGTTGCACTAGCATCAGCCATGTACAGTACAGTGGTAGCAGTAGCACTAGCATCAGCCATGTACAGTACAGTGGTAGCAGTAGCACTAGCATCAGCCATGTACAGTACAGTGGTAGCAGTAGCACTAGCATCAGCCATGTACAGTACAGTGGTAGCAGTAGCACTAGCATCAGCCATGTACAGTACAGTGGTAGCAGTAGCACTAGCATCAGTCATGTACAGTGGTAGCAGTAGCACTAGCATCAGCCATGTACAGTACAGTGGTAGCAGTAGCACTAGCATCAGCCATGTACAGTACAGTGGTAGCAGTAGCACTAGCATCAGCCATGTACAGTACAGTGGTAGCAGTAGCACTAGCATCAGCCATGTACAGTGGTAGCAGTAGCACTAGCATCAGCCATGTACAGTACAGTGGTAGCAGTAGCACTAGCATCAGGTCTACAGCATAGTAGACAAAAGCAGCTATGTTGCAGGCAGAGGGCCAGAGTCAGGCTGACTGGTTAATCATTTGACATGTCAGAAACAACCAGACCAGTCATCTGTTGCTATATTACTGGTATCACATGACCCAACCTAGCTGGCCATTAAAGCCAAGCTGTGTCTGGTCTGACCAACATACCTGTATGTTACCTGTAACATAGGCTCCTTTGTCTGTTACCTGTTACCTGTAACATACCAGTATAGGATGTGTACCTGTCTGTACACATCCTATACTGCAGACACAGTCTGTCTATCTGTCCCTGTGGAACCCCTGGATAGAACACACTACTACTCTATACCCTTAGGTAGAAATGATCCTTTACCACAGGGAGGAGGAGGGAAGGAGGGAGAGAGAGGGGGGAGGGAGGGAGAGACAGAGAGGGGAGGGAGGGAGAGACAGAGAGGGGGGAGGGAGGGAGAGACGGAGAGACAGAGGGGGAGGGAGGGAGGGACAGAGAGAGAGACACAGAGAGAGACACAGAGAGAGAGTCACAGAGAGAGACACAGAGAGAGAGAGAGAGAGAGAGAGAGAGAGAGAGAGAGAGAGAGAGAGAGAGAGAGAGAGAAAACACAAGCACAAGCACAAAGCTAAATGCAGTGCTATCTGGCCCTAAATCGACAGTACACCGTGGCAAACTATTTGACCATGGTTACTGATCAAAACCGTAGAAAAACCTTGACAAAGTACAGGCTCAGTGAGCACAGCCTTGCCATTGAGAAGGGTCGACACAGGAAAACCTGGCTCCCTGTAGAGGAAAGGCTGTGCAACCACTGCACCACAGCAGAACCTGAGACAGAGCTGCATTTCCTGACAACATGTCAAAAATATAAAACAATTAGTGAGTGTCATTTCCCCAAATTTGAAACCCATATTCAAGGTTTCAAAGACCTCCCTGATGAGAATAGGCTACCCATCCTGTTGGGGGAGGAAGCAGAAAGCTGTGGGTTGGCAGCGCACTACATTGCTGCCTGCCATAAGATGAGGGACAGTGTCTGACAGACCAGTCAACCTGCACATGTCTTCTACTATATGCTTATTGTTGTTGTTCAATGTGGTTATTGTTGTTACTGTTGTCCTGTTGACAATTTTGATTATTAATTATGTTCATATTATAAATATCAAATGTAAGCTTTGGCAATATGTACATTGTTACGTCATGCCAATAAAGCAAATTGAATTGAATTGAATTGAATTGAGAGAGAGAGAGAGAGAGAGAGACCGGCTATGTCCACACTGCCCACAAAATGAGGTGTAAACTGAGCTGCACTTCCTAACCTCCTGCCCAATGTATGACCATATTAGAGACACATATTTCCCTCAGATTACACAGATCCACAAAGAATTTTATAACAAACCCAATTTTGATAAACTCCCATATCTACTGGGTGAAATACCACAGTGTGCCATCACAGCAGCAAGATTTGTGACCTGTTGCCACAAGAAAATGGAAACCAGTGAAGAACAAACACCATTGTAAATACAACCCATATTTATGTTTATTTATTTTCCCTTTTGTACTTTAACAGAGGGAGGGAGGGCAGAGGGAGGGAGGGGCAAAGGGAGGAGGGGGCAAAGGGAGGGGGCAGAGGGAGGGAGGGGGCAAAGGGAGGAGGAGGGGCAAAGGGGAGGGGGCAGAGGGAGGAGGGGGAAGAGAGAGGGAGGGGGCAAAGGGAGGGAGGGGGCAAAGGGAGGGAGGGGGCAAAGGGAGGGAGGGGGCAGAGGGAGGGGGGCAGAGGGAGGGAGGGGGCAGAGGGAGGGAGGGGGCAGAGGGAGGGAGGGGGCAGAGGGGGAGGGGTTGGAGGGAGGGAGACAGAGAGGGAAAAGAGAAGGGGACCCACCTTGAATTTGCTCTGATGGTTATCAGGGATGAAGTGTTTGTCAGGACAGCTACAGTAGCTACCCATGGCTCCTTCAGAACACCATCTGGTCTCTACAGGACAGAGGAGAGGCAACACACACATTATCACTCAGACTGGAATGGCAACCTGGAGATGCTGACACTGAGTAGCACAGGAACCTTTACCATCATGTGTCTTCATTTCAGATCAAACAGACATCAAGACAAATTGAACAGCATGGTACTTACAACACCAGGGTTGTGGGTTCGATTCCCATGGGGGACCAGTATGAAAATGTATGCACTCACTACTGTAAGTCCCTCTGGATAAGAGCATCTGCTAAAATTACATTTATTTTATGCATTTTCCTGTACTTCCCCATAACGGCCAGCAGAGGGCATGCTGTAGTAACGCCACCACACTAACTCCCCTATATCCAGGATCTATCTACTATCTCTAGTCCCCTATATCTAACCACCACTAGTCTCTCTCTAGTCCCTATATCTAACCACTACTAGTCTCTCTCTAGTCCCCTATATCTAACCACTACTAGTCTCTCTCTAGTCCCCTATATCTAACCACTACTAGTCTCTCTAGTCCCCTATATCTAACCACTACTAGTCTCTCTCTAGTCCCCTATATCTAACCACTACTAGTCTCTCTCTAGTCCCCTATATCTAACCACTACTAGTCTCTCTCTAGTCCCCTATATCTAACCACTACTAGTCTCTCTCTAGTCCCCTATATCTAACCACCACTAGTCTCTCTCTAGTCCCCTATATCTAACCACTACTAGTCTCTCTAGTCTCCTATATCTAACCACTACCAGTCTTCTCTCTAGTCCCCTATATCTAACCACTACTAGTCTCTCTAGTCCCCTATATCTAACCACTACCAGTCTCTCTCTAGTCCCCTATATCTAACCACTACTAGTCTCTCTCTAGTCCCCTATATCTAACCACTACTAGTCTCTCTCTAGTCCCCTATATCTAACCACTACTAGTCTCTCTCTAGTCCCTATATCTAACCACTACTAGTCTCTCTCTAGTCCCCTATATCTAACCACTACTAGTCTCTCTCTAGTCCCCTATATCTAACCACTACTAGTCTCTCTCTAGTCCCCTATATCTAACCACTACTAGTCTCTCTCTAGTCCCCTATATCTAACCACTACTAGTCTCTCTCTAGTCCCCTATATCTAACCACTACCAGTCTCTCTCTAGTCCCCTATATCTAACCACTACTAGTCTCTCTCTAGTCCCCTATATCTAACCACTACTAGTCTCTCTCTAGTCCCCTATATCTAACCACTACCAGTCTCTCTCTAGTCCCCTATATCTAACCACTACTAGTCTCTCTCTAGTCCCCTATATCTAACCACTACTAGTCTCTCTCTAGTCCCCTATATCTAACCACTACTAGTCTCTCTCTAGTCCCCTATATCTAACCACTACTAGGCTCTCTCTAGTCCCCTATATCTAACCACTACTAGTCTCTCTCTAGTCCCCTATATCTAGTCCATACTAGTTGCTGACATTGACATACAGTACACAGGCCTAACCTATATCCAGTATCCATCAATGTTCCAGGTGCCCTCCCCAGCGCTGGGTCCTAAGTCACGCCTTCTCACCATGACCTGTCCTCATCATGGTCCTCTCACATCAGCCTACAGAAAGGAGAGAGAGACACAGGCAGAGATTCAATATTGGGATTGATGCTTTGTCATTCAAATGCACTCAACCACACTACAGATGACAGTACATTAGTAGAGAGGACTCCTTCCTTTAACTCAACCACACTACAGATGACAGTACATTAGTAGAGAGGACTCCTTCCTTTAACTCAACCACACTACAGATGACAGTACATTAGTAGAGAGGACTCCTTCCTTTCAACTGAACCCTGCTCTGCCTTGACACTGCGCTACATGCCAGGTAATAGAGAAGAAAAGACCAGATGACAGTGAAGATCTGCAGGTGAAAGGTGGAGGCAACAAAAATAAAAACAATATAGAGACTGGGTGGACTATGGGGGCTGACTGACTGACTGGCTGGCTGGCTGATACCTGAGCGACGGGTGGAGAGTATTAACCAGATAAATGGGGCGTCAAGATTGTGTGTGTGTGCATACGTGTGTGTATGAGTGCTTGTGTGCATATGAGTATCTGTGTGTGTGTGTGTGTGTGTGTGTGTGTGTCACACAGACTAATTAGATGGGGCGGATCCAGGCTATATCTGCCTACTCAATCTTTCATAAAACAGAAAAGAATCGGCCTAAGGCGGACATGGTGTCTTCCTGCCATCCTTCAGCACTCTGGCAAACGCACAGAGAACCTCTAGCTCCATATTAGAACCTACACACGGAGAACCTCTAGCTCCATATTAGAACCTACACACGGAGAACCTCTAGCTCCATATTAGAACCTACACACGGAGAACCACTAGCTCCATTTTAGAACCTACACACGGAGAACCTCTGGCTTCATTTTAGAACCTACACATGGAGAACCTCTAGCTCCATATTAGAACCTCTAGCTCCATATTAGAACCTACACACGGAGAACCTCTAGCTCCATATTAGAACCTACACATGGAGAACCTCTAGCTTCATTTTAGAACCTACACATGGAGAACCTCTAGCTCCATATTAGAACCTACACACGGAGAACCTCTAGCTTCATTTTAGAACCTACACATGGAGAACCTCTAGCTCCATATTAGAACCTACACATGGAGAACCTCTAGCTTCATTTTAGAACCTACACACGGAGAACCTCTAGCTCCATTTTAGAACCTACACACGGAGAACCACTAGCTCCATATTAGAACCTACACATGGAGAACCTCTAGCTCCATATTAGAACCTACACATGGAGAACCTCTAGCTCCATATTAGAACCTACACATGCAGAACCTCTAGCTCCATATTAGAACTTACACACGGAGAACCACTAGCTCCATATTAGAACCTCTAGCTCCATATTAGAACCTACACACGGAGAACCTCTAGCTCCATATTAGAACCTACACATGGAGAACCTCTAGCTTCATTTTAGAACCTACACATGGAGAACCTCTAGCTCCATATTAGAACCTACACACGGAGAACCACTAGCTCCATATTAGAACCTACACACGGAGAACCTCTAGCTCCATATTAGAACCTACACACGGAGAACCTCTAGCTTCATTTTAGAACCTACACATGGAGAACCTCTAGCTCCATATTAGAACCTACACATGGAGAACCTCTAGCTCCATATTAGAACCTACACACGGAGAACCTCTAGCTTCATATTAGAACCTACACATGGAGAACCTCTAGCTCCATATTAGAACCTACACATGGAGAACCTCTAGCTTCATTTTAGAACCTACACACGGAGAACCTCTAGCTCCATTTTAGAACCTAGCCTACTTTTCAGAAATAGGTTGCGGAGGCAGTCTCTGCTTACAGAAAGGCCTCAGACACTTAGGGATTGATGATACATACACAACCCAACAATGGACAAATCTGTTTACAACATAATGATTTAAGATTTGGAGATGCAGTGATTTACTGGAACACAGTGAAATGAGTGACTAGCTACATGACACAGCCTAGCTCAGCCCAGTTATCAGGTTACCCAGACAAAGGAGCCTATCTATTAGGTAACCTGGTTCCATCAAGGTCTCAAGTTACCCAGACAAAGGAGCCTATCTATTAGGTAACCTGGTTCCATCAAGGTCTCAAGTTACCCAGACAAAGGAGCCTATCTATTAGGTAACCTGGTTCCATCAAGGTCTCAGGTTACCCAGACAAAGGAGCCTATCTATTAGGTAACCTGGTTCCATCAAGGTCTCAGGTTACCCAGACAAAGGAGCCTATCTATTAGGTAACCTGGTTCCATCAAGGTCTCAGGTTACCCAGACAAAGCAGCCTATCTATTAGGTAACCTGGTTCCATCAAGGTCTCAGGTTACCCAGACAAAGCAGCCTATCTATTAGGTAACCTGGTTCCATCAAGGTCTCAGGTTACCCAGACAAAGCAGCCTATGGCCAGACAGAGTATTACCATTTAAAGTCTCACCATCACCGTGACTACAACCAAATACTCTGGGTGGGTGGTTTCCACTACGTAGTAAACAAGGACTGATTATAGAACCAGAGAGTGTTGTCTTAACAGTGTGTGTGTGTGTGTGAGAGAGAGAACAGGATAAATGATCAACAGTTTAGAAGGCTTCCTGTAGGCTGACTGAGAAAAGAAAACAAATCCTCCATGAACCTTGACGCCCCCACATGTAGAGGGGGGAGACACCAAATCTACATGCGCGTGCGCACACACAGTCACACACACACGACCACACACAGCTCTGTGCCATACCACCACGCGCTCTCTCCAACCAACAGGCTGTCACCTGACTGGGGGAAAGTCCTGGCTCCTCTGGCTGGTAGGTGAAATTACCTCTAGACACTAATCCTGGGTCAGTTTAGCATTTTCCCCACTAATGGTTAAGGTTAGGATTGGGGGAAGGGGAGCTGATCCTAGACCTGTACCTAGAGATAACTTAACACCCCGCTCCTCTGGCTGACAAGGCTAACCTAACCCTCCAACTGACAGGAACGTAAAAAAACATCAGCATTTACAATCAATGCCGCGTAGGCCTTGGTTGTAGATAGGAGTGCAGAAAGCCCTAACGCAAATAGACTAGCGAAACCACATGGCGTAAATAGACTAGCGAAACCACATGGCGTAAATAGACTAGCGAAAAACCACATGGCGTAAATAGACTAGCGAAAAACCACATGGCGTAAATAGACTAGCGAAAAACCACATGGCGTAAATAGACTAGCGAAACCACATGGCGTAAATAGACTAGCGAAACCACATGGCGTAAATAGACTAGCGAAACCACATGGCGTAAATAGACTAGCGAAACCACATGGCGTAAATAGACTAGCGAAACCACATGGCGTAAATAGACTAGCGAAACCACATGGTGCATGTACTAAATACCTGTGTGTGTGTGTGTGTGTGTGTGTGTGTGTGTGTGTGTGTGTACACAGAGAGGCCATGCGTGTGGTGCCAGGACAACAACCTCTCCCTCAACGTCAGCAACAACCGCCCCCATCCACACACACACCCACACAGTTGTGAAGAGGACAGGACAGCGCCTCTTTCCCCCACCCCCAGGAGGTTGAAAATATTTAGTACATCACTGGGGCCGAGCTGCCTGCCATCCAGGACCTCTATACCAGGCGGTGTCAGAGGAAGGCCCAAAACATTTTCAAAGACTCCACAGCCACCTAAGTCGTAGACTGTTCTCTCTGCTACCCCACGTAAAACAGTACCGATGAACCAAGTCTGGAACCAACAGGACTCTAAACAGCTTCTATCCCCAAACCATAAGACCGCTAAACAAGACTGCTAAACAAGACCGCTAAACAAGACCGCTAAACAAGCCATGTTATTACCTCATACCCCAACACATTGACTCAGTACTGGTACTCCCTGTATATAGCCATGTTATTACCTCATACCCCAGCACATTGACTCAGTACTGGTACTTCCTGTATATAGCCATGTTATTACCTCATACCCCAGCACATTGACTCAGTACTGGTACTCCCTGTATATAGCCATGTTATTACCTCATACCCCAGCACATTGACTCAGTACTGGTACTTCCCTGTATATAGCCATGTTATTACCTCATACCCCAGCACATTGACTCAGTACTGGTACTCCCTGTATATAGCCATGTTATTACCTCATACCCCAGCACATCAACTCAGTACTGGTACTCCCTGTATATAGCCATGTTATTACCTCATACCCCAGCACATTGACTCAGTACTGGTACTCCCTGTATATAGCCATGTTATTACCTCATACCCCAACACATTGACTCAGTACTGGTACTCCCTGTATATAGCCATGTTATTACCTCATACCCCAGCACATTGACTCAGTACTGGTACTCCCTGTATATAGCCATGTTATTACCTCATACCCCAGCACATTGACTCAGTACTGGTACTCCTGTATATAGCCATGTTATTACCTCATACCCCAGCACATCAACTCAGTACTGGTACTCCCTGTATATAGCCATGTTATTACCTCATACCCCAACACATTGACTCAGTACTGGTACTCCCTGTATATAGCCATGTTATTTCTACTCATTATTGTTATTTGTTATTCACAGTGTATTTATTCCCTGAGTCACTATTTCATGTTTAACTCTGCATTGTTGGTAAAAGACCCGTCAGTAAGCATTTCACTGTTAGTCTACACCTGTTGTTTAGGAAGCATGTGACAAATAACATTTGCCCACAGTCTCCAAGCTACTGTACATACTTCCATAATGAATGTAGACACTGGCCACGCTGAGAGAAAGCACGCGCCATACAGCTACTTTCTGCTTCTCTCTCTTTTCCTCCCTCCTGTCCTCTCTCATTCTCCATCTACCTCTCTTTCTCCCTCTTTTCTCTCTCTGTCCCTCAGTCCTCTCTCCTTCTCTTTCCATTTCCCTCTCTACTCTCTCCTATCTCTCTCTACCCTCACCGCTCTTCCTCTCTTTCTCTAGAAAGCGATCAAACATAAACACCATGGTTAGTCTCTCTGTCCGACACATGTGAGCCATCTCTGGTCTCTGCTTTTTACCCAGCAAGGCAAAGCGCCATGCGGGCGGTGCTTTGTTCTGAGTTTTACTCTCCATGGGCAGAGGGGATGGATGGAGGAGAGAGAACCACACAGAGAGAGAAAGAGAGAGAACCACACACAGAGACAGAGAGAGAACCGCACAGAGAGAGAGAGAGAGAGAGAGAGAGAGAGAGAGCCGCACACAGAGACAGAGAGAACCACACACGCAGAGACAGAGAGACCGAGAGACAGAGAGAACCACACACAGAGACAGAGAACCACACACAGAGACAGAGAGACCAAGAGAGAGACAGAGAACCACACACACACACACAGAGAGACCGAGAGACAGAGAGAACCACACACAGAGACAGAGAGAGATAGACACAGAGATAGAGTGTGGACGGTCAGTTCAGCTTGCTGTGTGTCTGAAGTTCCCTGGAGGCTGTTGACCCTCAGATAGACCCCTACCTTATCTGACCGTTCTCTCCCCCTCCCTCCCCCTCCCTCCCTCCCCCCGCCGTCTCTCTCAGATGAAGGATCTTCATGGCTCTCTCACATTCCTTCCTGGCCTATTCTTAGCCGGGCCCCTGGACGAGTGGCCCTGCCCAGCACACCTACGCGTCATCAGCAGCGGGCAGGCCGGGATGGCACACAGCCAGGTAGCATGGCCAAACCAAAAGACAGCTGCAGGATAGTGAGGGAGTTAGTACTAATTCCCAATGTAGACTACCGTTGAAGAATGGTAGCAAGTAACACAACTTCTGAATCCCATCTCCTACCAGCTCCACTTCTGTGGATAATGGCCAAGAGAATGTGGCAGAAAATATGTACCAACTGAAAAAGAGGTGAAGGGTAGGAGGGGCTAGAGAGAGCTGTGGCTGCTAGTCTACTGCTAGTCTTCTTCCCTGCACTGTTATGAACAAAATCCCCCTCATTCCAACCCCGTCAAACACATGGAGCATTAGAACGTGAACTAGGCCTACGCTATGCCAGCCTGCCGTTGACTCACTGGAAGGAAAATGAGTGGTTAAACAAAAATAAAAACATTATCACCCACTCCACTGACCTTGTGGTAAAGAAGAGAAGAGTGCTGGCTGAGAGAATGAGAAAAGGAGAGGGAAAGAGAGAGAGAGAGAGAGAGAGAGAGAGAGAGAGAGAGAGAGAGAGAGAGAGAGAGAGAGAGAGACATAGAGAGAGAGAGAGAGAGAGAGAGAGAGAGAGAGAGACAGACAGAGACAGAGACAGAGAGAGAGAGAGAGACAGAGAGAGAGAGAGAGAGAGAGAGAGAGAGAGAGAGAGAGAGAGAGAGAGAGATGTATCAGAGAGATTTTGTCTGAGTAAAACATTTTTGGAAAAACAAACAGAGGGGGTAGATTATCCCGAGGGCAGAGAAGAGTGTGTGTGTGTGTGTGTGTGGTGATTGCTTATGAATATTATTCTTGCCCTTACTGGGGCCCCAGCCCTCCCTTGACACAACTTCACACACACACACACACACACACACACACACACACAGGAGCCATCGGAGCAGGCTTCCTGTCACACACACTAACATGGGCACATTCACTTGACTCACACACACACACATTCTACACTCACACACAATCTAAACCCCTCTGAGTTAGGCCGCCCCATCAGGGAGGTACACGGCGAAAACAAAAGGAGAGAGTTCCAATCAGCATCAGGACTAGTCAGGTCTCTGATCCTGATTGGCTCTAATAGGTCTGTTCTGCTGGGAGAGACCAGACAGAACAAGTTACAACTCATCTAAAAAGGCTATTAGGGATACATGCCTGCACTCTAAGACTAAAAAGAAACATTTGATTGTTTAAAAAAGGGGCAATCTAGGATTTGAAAAAATAACAACGGGACACCCCGCCACTTGCAAACAGCTGCGTGATCGGGCATTTATAAGTTACATTCTTCAAGAATCAACGACACCCAATATATAATTAATTTTAAATGTAAAAAATAATGGATGTAACAATCCCAGATTAACCCTTTAAAACAGTAGGTGATCTTTAAAATGTCCCAGCAGAACAGTGAGAGGTCCTGACTTGACGTTACAGTGATCTTTAAAATGTCCCAGCAGAACAGTGAGAGGTCCTGACTTGACGTTACAGTGATCTTTAAAATGTCCCAGCAGAACAGTGGGAGGTCCTGACTTGACGTTACAGTGATCTTTAAAATGTCCCAGCAGAACAGTGAGAGGTCCTGACTTGACGTTACAGTGATCTTTAAAATGTCCAACAGAACAGTGAGAGGTCCTGACTTGACGTTACAGTGATCTTTAAAATGTCCCAGCAGAACAGTGAGAGGTCCTGACTTGACGTTACAGTGATCTTTAAAATGTCCCAGCAGAACAGTGGGAGGTCCTGACTTGACGTTACAAAACAGACACTCTGATCCATTAAAAAAGGTTAAAACGAGGTTTAACTTCACTAAGCTCTTATACACATGTTCAGCTCATTATTGCAGCAGAGGCAAAAGGAGACATTACCCTACATTGCAAACATAAAACATGCATCTTAGATGAATGGGTTTGAATTAAAAGGGTCCCTAGCTGGTCGTTGTTATGCACAGTACTTGTTGTTAACTTGCAGTCAGGAATCATTGTACCAAGCAGAGGAGTAGACAACATAGGAAACAGAAAATCCCTTTGTTTACACGGAGGCCTAAAGATGAAGAGAAACGTGATGTGAACCACTGAAACAGCCTTCCTTGTTGGGGGTGATTTAGCCAACAAGCTCTCAGAATTAGATGTTCATCCACGTTTTTCAAATGTCAAATTACCAAGTGGTTAAGGTTACATTCAGGCATTAACTCAGAATGGTTAAGGTTAGACGTTAACTGAATGGTTAAGGTTAGACGTTAACTGAATGGTTAAGGTTAGACGTTAACTGAATGGTTAAGGTTAGACGTTAACTGAATGGTTATGGTTAGACATTAACTGAATGGTTATGGTTAGACATTAACTTGTTAGGGAGTGGCAGCTGAGGGGTCGGTTTTGGAGAGCCTGGCGTGCCCAAAATAAAATGCCTCACAGAAAATAGGATATGCACATATTTAGTACCATTGGATAGGAAACACTCTGAATTTTCCAAAAGTGTTAACCATTTGTCTGTGAGTGAAACAGAACGCATATGGCAGGCGAAACCCCGAGGAATTTCTGTCCTGGAAAAAGTGGTTTTGACAGAGTGCATCATTGGGAACCCCTCCCTCATGAAAATGACCATATAAGGGCATATGAATGCAGTACCCATCGCTTCCTTTAGATGTCAACAGTCTTGAGACAGTGTAAAATTTCATTTTGGATGCATTAGACCAGAGAATAAGAGCAAACCAGGAAGTGACCTTTTTATGTAAACAGTACCCAGTGCGCGTTCCCGACAAAGCGCGCAGTGTCTTTTTTACCGTCTTTATCGATCAGTTTATATTCCGGTTGATTTATAATAGTAAATATACGTAAAGTGTTCCTAAGGATACATTTAAAACTATGTTTGATTGTTCTTGGACAAGTTTATAGGTATAAGATGAACGAGTTCTCGTCACGTTTCAATGGCCTAGTGGAGGCTGTCGTTTCTGATTATAACGCGCGAACCAAATGGAGGATTTATGGATAAAATACATTACTTTTTCTAACAAAAGAACCATGGATTGTCTTCGTTGGACACTTAGGATGACCTCAGCAGAAGTTCTTCAACAGGTAATTGATTTGTTTTCGCTGTGAAATGTGTTATGTGTGTGCCATGATGGCTAATCGATTCATGGCTATGGGAAACATATGTGAGGTGCTACCCTCAAACAATCAAATGTGCTGCTTTCGCCGTAAAGCCTTTTTGAAATCTGACAACGCTGTGATATTGCCAAGAAACAGAGCTTTTGATGAGTATGGAACACTTGTATATTGGTGGATGTTTAATAATTCAACTTTTGGATTTTGAATTTGGCGCCTTACGTTTCACCTGGTAGTGTCGGGATTGGGGCGCTAGCGCCCCAGCAATCCCTGAGAGGTTAACTGAATGGTTATGGTTAGACATTAACTGAATGGTTAAGGTTAGACGTTAACTGAATGGTTAAGGTTAGACGTTAACTGAATGGTTATGGTTAGACGTTAACTGAATGGTTATGGTTAGACGTTAACTGAATGGTTAAGGTTAGACGTTAACTGAATGGTTATGGTTAGACGTTAACTGAATGGTTATGGTTAGACGTTAACTGAATGGTTATGGTTAGACGTTAACTGAATGGTTATGGTTAGACGTTAACTGAATGGTTATGGTTAGACGTTAACTGAATGGTTATGGTTAGACGTTAACTGAATGGTTATGGTTAGACGTTAACTGAATGGTTAAGGTTAGACATTAACTGAATGGTTAAGGTTAGACATTAACTGAATGGTTATGGTTAGACGTTAACTGAATGGTTAAGGTTAGACGTTAACTGAATGGTTATGGTTAGACATTAACTGAATGGTTATGGTTAGACATTAACTGAATGGTTATGGTTAGACATTAACTGAATGGTTATGGTTAGACATTAACTGAATGGTTAAGGTTAGACATTAACTGAATGGTTATGGTTAGACATTAACTGAATGGTTATGGTTAGACGTTAACTGAATGGTTATGGTTAGACGTTAACTGAATGGTTAAGGTTAGACGTTAACTGAATGGTTATGGTTAGACGTTAACTGAATGGTTATGGTTAGACGTTAACTGAATGGTTATGGTTAGACGTTAACTGAATGGTTATGGTTAGACGTTAACTGAATGGTTATGGTTAGACGTTAACTGAATGGTTATGGTTAGACGTTAACTGAATGGTTATGGTTAGACGTTAACTGAATGGTTAAGGTTAGACATTAACTGAATGGTTAAGGTTAGACATTAACTGAATGGTTATGGTTAGACGTTAACTGAATGGTTAAGGTTAGACGTTAACTGAATGGTTATGGTTAGACATTAACTGAATGGTTATGGTTAGACATTAACTGAATGGTTATGGTTAGACATTAACTGAATGGTTATGGTTAGACATTAACTGAATGGTTAAGGTTAGACATTAACTGAATGGTTATGGTTAGACATTAACTGAATGGTTATGGTTAGACATTAACTGAATGGTTATGGTTAGACGTTAACTGAATGGTTATGGTTAGGGTTCAGGTTTGGTATCGGCTTGAAACAAGTTAAATAAAAGGTTAAATAAACAAATAAACAAAAATCTCAAAATAGACTTTATATCGCTGGATTGGAACATGCACCCGTAGGAACCAGAGACTGATGCTTACTGAAACCTACTGGAAGGTAAGAGCGCTCACTGTTACCCCTAGTGACTGGTTTCCACGTCATCTCCCGGCGTCCTCAGACATGGATGGAAGTCCAATACTGACTTGTAGCACGGGTGACCTGGCTGGATTTGATTTGATTGATTTGATTTGGCTAGCCTTAGCAGTGAAATAGCGTAGGTAGGTCACACAGTCCTTGCAGCCTGTCAATGATTTGTTAATGACCCGTCTGTCTGCACTCTGCACTCTGCAGCAGCCAGTCAGACAGTCAGCCAGTCAGGTGACTCCCAGGGGCTCCCTGGCGCTATCCCTGCCCTGCCCTGGGCTGGGCTAACTCTGTGTGTGTGTGTGTGTGTGTGTGTGTGTGTGTGTGTGTGTGTGTGTGTGTGTGCGCGCACTGGGCCCTGTACTGCTCTACTCTGTCTGCCTTCCAGACGACCAGATTCCATCATCCAGATGAGCTGATAACCACAGCCTGGGGGTGAGGAGGAGAGGAGAGCCACACACTGAGCACACACAACCAGGTACACACACTGAGCACACACAACCAGGTACACACACTGAGCACACACACACTCATAACCTGAGCACACACAACCAGGTACACACACTGAGCACACACAACCAGGTACACACACTGAACACACACACACTGAGCACACACAACCAGGTACACACACTGAGCACACACAACCAGGTACACACACTGAGCACACACAACCAGGTACACACACTGAGCACACACAACCAGGTACACACACTGAGCACACACAACCAGGTACACACACTGAACAGCACACAACCAGGTACACACACTGAACACACACACACTGAGCACACACAACCAGGTACACACACTGAGCACACACAACCAGGTACACACACTGAGCACACACAACCAGGTACACACACTGAGCACACACAACCAGGTACACACACTGAGCAGCACACAACCAGGTACACACACTGAGCAGCACACAACCAGGTACACACACTGAGCAGCACACACACTCATAACCTGAGCACACACAACCAGGTACACACACTGAGCACACACACACTCATAACCTGAGCACACACAACCAGGTACACACACTGAGCACACACACACTCATAACCTGAGCACACACAACCAGGTACACACACTGAGCACACACACACTCATAACCTGAGCACACACAACCTGGTACACACACTGAGCACACACACACTCATAACCTGAGCACACACAACCAGGTACACACACTGAGCACACACACACTCATAACCTGAGCACACACAACCAGGTACACACTGAGCACACACAACCAGGTACACACACTGAGCACACACACACACTCATAACCTGAGCACACACACACTCATAACCTGAGCACACACACAACCAGGTACACACTGAGCACACACACACACACACATAACCTGAGCACAGACAAAGTGCATAATCATGCACCCACCCATCCATGGCATGCACAAAGGCAGGCGCGCACACACACAGAGTTAGCCCAACCCAGGGCAGGCCAGGGAGACCCTGGGACACACACAGAGTTAGCCCAGCCCAGGGCAGGGCAGGGCAGGGAGAGGGCCAGGGAGCCCCTGGGACACACACAGAGTTAGCCCAGCCCAGGGCAGGGCAGGGAGAGGGCCAGGGAGAGGGCCAGGGAGCCCCTGGGACACACACAAACACTCACACACTCTAATTGCTTTCACTCACCCACGCAGTCAGGAACACACAAACACATGCTTTCACAGTCACAGTGTACTTAGCCTGTTGTGACCCTGTACTGTCACCTACACAGAAACCACTCCCACTAGGAGCCAACCCCTCCCACTAGGAGCCAACCACTCCCACTAGGAGTTAACCTCTACATTAACATATTCACTCAGTGACTAGGAGTCAACCTCTACATTAACATATTCACACATTCACTAGGAGTCAACCTCTACATTAACATATTCACTAAGTCATTCACTAGGAGTCAACCTCTACATTAACATATTCACTAAGTCATTCACTAGGAGTCAACCTCTACATTAACATATTCACTCAGTCATTCACTAGGAGTCAACCTCTACATTAACATATTCACTCAGACAGTCACTAGGAGTCAACCTCTACATTAACATATTCACTAAGTCAGTCACTAGGAGTCAACCTCTACATTAACATATTCACTAAGTCATTCACTAGGAGTCAACCTCTACATTAACATATTCACTCAGTCACTAGGAGTCAACCTCTACATTAACATATTCACTAAGTCATTCACTAGGAGTCAACCTCTACATTAACATATTCACTAAGTCATTCACTAGGAGTCAACCTCTACATTAACATATTCACTCAGTGACTAGGAGTCAACCTCTACATTAACATATTCACTCAGTCATTCACTAGGAGTCAACCTCTACATTAACATATTCACTCAGTCATTCACTAGGAGTCAACCTCTACATTAACATATTCACTCAGTGACTAGGAGTCAACCTCTACATTAACATATTCACTCAGTCATTCACTAGGAGTCAACCTCTACATTAACATATTCACTCAGTCATTCACTAGGAGTCAACCTCTACATTAACATATTCACTCAGTGACTAGGAGTCAACCTCTACATTAACATATTCACTCAGTCAGTCACTAGGAGTCAACCTCTACATTAACATATTCACACAGACAGTGACTAGGAGTCAACCTCTACATTAACATATTCACTCAGTCATTCACTAGGAGTTAACCTCTACATTAACATATTCACTCAGACATTCACTAGGAGTCAACCTCTACATTAACATATTCACTAAGTCATTCACTAGGAGTCAACCTCTACATTAACATATTCACTCAGTGACTAGGAGTCAACCTCTACATTAACATATTCACTCAGTCATTCACTAGGAGTCAACCTCTACATTAACATATTCACTCAGACATTCACTAGGAGTCAACCTCTACATTAACATATTCACTCAGTCATTCACTAGGAGTCAACCTCTACATTAACATATTCACTCAGACAGTCACTAGGAGTCAACCTCTACATTAACATATTCACTAAGTCATTCACTAGGAGTCAACCTCTACATTAACATATTCACTAAGTCATTCACTAGGAGTCAACCTCTACATTAACATATTCACTCAGTCATTCACTAGGAGTCAACCTCTACATTAACATATTCACTAAGTCATTCACTAGGAGTCAACCTCTACATTAACATATTCACTCAGTCATTCACTAGGAGTCAACCTCTACATTAACATATTCACTCAGTCATTCACTAGGAGTCAACCTCTACATTAACATATTCACTCAGTCATTCACTAGGAGTCAACCTCTACATTAACATATTCACTCAGTCATTCACTAGGAGTCAACCTCTACATTAACATATTCACTCAGTCATTCACTAGGAGTCAACCTCTACATTAACATATTCACTCAGTCATTCACTAGGAGTCAACCTCTACATTAACATATTCACTCAGTCATTCACTAGGAGTCAACCTCTACATTAACATATTCACTCAGTCATTCACTAGGAGTCAACCTCTACATTAACATATTCACTCAGTCATTCACTAGGAGTCAACCTCTACATTAACATATTCACTCAGTCATTCACTAGGAGTCAACCTCTACATTAACATATTCACTCAGTCATTCACTAGGAGTCAACCTCTACATTAACATATTCACTCAGTCATTCACTAGGAGTCAACCTCTACATTAACATATTCACTCAGTCATTCACTAGGAGTCAACCTCTACATTAACATATTCACTCAGTCATTCACTAGGAGTCAACCTCTACATTAACATATTCACTCAGTCATTCACTAGGAGTCAACCTCTACATTAACATATTCACTCAGTCATTCACTAGGAGTCAACCTCTACATTAACATATTCACTCAGTCATTCACTAGGAGTCAACCTCTACATTAACATATTCACTCAGTCATTCACTAGGAGTCAACCTCTACATTAACATATTCACTCAGTCATTCACTAGGAGTCAACCTCTACATTAACATATTCACTAAGTCATTCACTAGGAGTCAACCTCTACATTAACATATTCACTAAGTCATTCACTAGGAGTCAACCTCTACATTAACATATTCACTCAGACAGTCACTAGGAGTCAACCTCTACATTAACATATTCACTCAGTCACTAGGAGTCAACCTCTACATTAACATATTCACTCAGTCATTCACTAGGAGTCAACCTCTACATTAACATATTCACTCAGTCACTAGGAGTCAACCTCTACATTAACATATTCACTCAGTCACTAGGAGTCAACCTCTACATTAACATATTCACTCAGACATTCACAAGGAGTCAACCTCTACATTAACATATTCACTCAGTGACTAGGAGTCAACCTCTACATTAACATATTCACTCAGACATTCACAAGGAGTCAACCTCTACATTAACATATTCACTAAGTCATTCACAAGGAGTCAACCTCTACATTAACATATTCACTAAGTCATTCACTAGGAGTCAACCTCTACATTAACATATTCACTCAGACATTCACAAGGAGTCAACCTCTACATTAACATATTCACTAAGTCATTCACAAGGAGTCAGCTGATTCCACCTTTTAACTAATCAGCAAGCCCTTGATGAGTTGAATCAGGTGAGTTTGCCAGGAATACAACAACGTGTGCTGAGGGGGATACTGGAGGACTGGAGTTGGGAAACACTTCTGGGGATACTGGAGGACTGGAGTAGGGAAACACTGCTGGGGATACTGGAGGACTGGAGTAGGGAAACACTTCTGGGGATACTGGAGGACTGGAGTAGGGAAACACTGCTGGGGATACTGGAGGACTGGAGTAGGGAAACACTTCTGGGGATACTGGAGGACTGGAGTAGGGAAACACTGCTGGGGATACTGGAGGACTGGAGTAGGGAAATACTGCTGGGGATACTGGAGGACTGGAGTAGGGAAACACTGCTGGGGATACTGGAGGACTGGAGTAGGGAAACACTGCTGGGGATACTGGAGGACTGGAGTAGGGAAACACTGCTGGGGATACTGGAGGACTGGAGTAGGGAAACACTTCTGGGGATACTGGAGGACTGGAGTAGGGAAACACTGCTGGGGATACTGGAGGACTGGAGTAGGGAAACACTTCTGGGGATACTGGAGGACTGGAGTAGGGAAACACTGCTGGGGATACTGGAGGACTGGAGTAGGGAAATACTGCTGGGGATACTGGAGGACTGGAGTAGGGAAACACTGCTGGGGATACTGGAGGACTGGAGTAGGGAAACACTGCTGGGGATACTGGAGGACTGGAGTAGGAAACACTGCTGGGGATACTGGAGGACTGGAGTTGGGAAACACTGCTGGGGATACTGGAGGACTGGAGTTGGGAAACACTGCTGGGGATACTGGAGGACTGGAGTTGGGAAACACTGCTGGGGATACTGGAGGACTGGAGTAGGAAACACTGCTGGGGATACTGGAGGACTGGAGTTGGGAAACACTGCTGGGGATACTGGAGGACTGGAGTTGGGAAACACTGCTGGGGATACTGGAGGACTGGAGTTGGGAAACACTGCTGGGGATACTGGAGGACTGGAGTTGGGAAACACTGCTGGGGATACTGGAGGACTGGAGTTGGGAAACACTGCCCTATGGAATAGGCTGTCATTTGGGGAACAGACTTCAGGGCTACTAGGTCTCTGGCCCAGAGGGGCTTTAGTGTGGCTGACCAGGCAGGAATTAAGGGACAGTTGGTTAACATGTCTGATGGGGGCAGGGTGTGTGTGTGTGGCGGGGGCAGGGTGTTATGGCAGCCATCTCTGATCTGATCGATAAACAAACAGAACCTCTGACCCTTGACCTCTACCCTACACTGTGTGGGTGTCAGGTGAGTAGGGATGGGAATTTCAACTCGGCTCTTTTCAAACTGTTCAGTCAAAGAACAAATCTTTCATCTGATTTTGTTCATTTGATTCAGTAATGCCCAGAGAGTGCAGGACAACCTACCGGAGAACGAACAACTTAAAAACTCAAAAGACTCATGATTCTACAAGCCTCTCGTTCACCATAGGGTGTTATTGGAGCTGTCACCTTTACAAAAAAGTGTGCTTTAAACAGTGTACATTTGTGATTGCTAGACGTACACATAACATTATTTCTTGCTAGCTTTGATAGTTGCGGACTAGACTGTGAACGACTTGACTGCTTAAAAGGGAGATAAGTTGATATAAATTTGCTAACTGCAGCAGCCCCCCCACCCCCCGGGCGATTCGTTCTCGAGTTTGTTGAGAAGAGGTAGGCTGTGTAAGCTGTTTTGGTCCTACAAAGCTGTGTCCATTGATAACATTGTATAAATCAATTAATTACATTCATTGTTGCACCATGAGATCCATTGTCCTCTACGCTGCCTGCAACATGCTCTATATAACAGACAGTCGGCGATCGCAGCACGTCTCTGGAGCCGCTGAGCCGGAGAAGCACGTAATAAAATAACGAATCAGAACTCTCGAGTCAGTAAAGAGAGTAGTTAAAAAAGAAGTGATCATTTGCGAACTGCACCTCACTGCAAAACGAGGTCACTGCACTAGGCTAGTCCAGGTTTCTATAGTTGCACTGGACTGATTCATGCTAGTACTACAGATAAATTCAATATCATGTAAGCAAATACTTCGATTCTAAAGAAAATAAATGTTTTGCTCACTGAATGAGTTGACTGAATGAGTTGACTGAATGAGCTGACTGAATGAGCTGACTGAATGAGCTGACTGAAGTATGCAATATCTGTGAGCAGTAAAGAAAGAAAAACAGTTGAAGACGGGAACGTGAAGACGGGAACGTGAAGACGGGAACGTGAAGACGGGCAATTGTCTTAACTGGACTAACTTTTCTGTCACTTCTGAGAGCATTTTATTGAGCTTAAAACAAATGCAGTGGAGAGTTGAGGGAGTTGAGGCGTCTGGCATGAGGGTTACGTCTGTAATTGTCTAACAAGTTTAGGAATCCAGCAGAGGGCCAACAGCACTTAACAAAGTGGAAACTGGAAACTTCACAAACAAAGGGGGAATTGTGTGTGAGAGGTGTGTGTAGTTTTTGTACTGTGAGGTATGTGTTGTGTGAGAGGTGTGTGTTGTGTCAGAGATGTGTGTATTGTGTAAACAATACACACAGTTTCTGAAAAAAACAAGGAACAGAGAGAAAGTGAGTGTATCTGTGTTTAACCAATAGTTGACCGTGGAGTTCAACTCTATTGCCTTCTTAACTCGCTGACCATGTTCACCTAGTGAACAACTCTCCTCTCTGACCATGTTCACCTAGTGAACAACTCTCCTCTCTGACCATGTTCACCTACTGAACAACTCTCCTCTCTGACCATGTTCACCTAGTGAACAACTCTCCTCTCTGACCATGTTCACCTAGTGAACAACTCTCCTCTCTGACCATGTTCACCTAGTGAACAACTCTCCTCTCTGACCATGTTCACCTAGTGAACAACTCTCCTCTCTGACTCTCTACACAATAGCTGAACAGCGACAGGTGTGTACTACTAGTTTAACTGGTGTTAGGAACTCCTATGGAGGGAGCGGTCCGAGGTCATCTCTGTGTGTGCATTTAGTTGACGATTAGCTCTGAGGAGAGCCATAGACCTCCTACTTGATTTCCCCAGACTCCCCTTCAGCTCTGTACAACTCCCCAGTCAACTGAGTCAACTTAGCCTGGAATTGACATGTGGCCATGGTTATCTTAGAGGAGCTGAAGGCAAGTAGGTGCAGTAAAGTAGGCTAATATGAAAAATAAGAAACTCAGGAGAAACTACACCGCCGCGCAGGAGAAACTACACCGCCGCGCAGGAGAAACTACACCGCCGCGCAGGAGAAACTACACCGCCGCGCAGGAGAAACTACACCGCCGCGCAGGAGAAACTACACCGCCGCGCAGGAGAAACTACACCGCCGCGCAGGAGAAACTACACCGCCGCGCAGGAGAAACTACACCGCCGCGCAGGAGAAACTACACCGCCGAGCAGGAGAAACTACACCGCCGTGCAGGAGGGTGTGTGTGCTGTGGGCTAGTTATGATGACTAAAGGCCATGTAGAGTCTCTCCCCCGCACTGCCAGAGAAACTTGTCATTACAGAGAGACCAGGGTGTGGACTCTGACTGACTGATGTGGATTCCTGCCTGCTGCACCAATACCATGCTAGCAGCACTCTCCTTTCCCACTCTCTCTCTCTTCTCCCACTCACTCCACTCTGCAGAGGCTCGTCACGCTGCCACCAACCTCTGACTCACCCCATTTGCATGCTTGGGAGCTCTCCGGGGTTGCCAGGGGTCAGCTTTAGTCTGAGTCCCAAATGGCACTCTATTCCATTTATAATGCACTATACAGTGAGTAGGGTGCCATTTGGGACTCATGTAAAATAACATTTAGTTGTTCTAGCTGTGGATTGTAATGATATAAACCTACAACTGGAAACTGTGAGGCAGGAACGGGCTTCGTAGCTAGGTAGTGCTGCGGACCAGAGAGTGCAGAGAGCACCCCCTAATTCAAATGAACAAGCCACTCACAGGCATTAGTGCATTATATAGAGTGACATTTGGAACGTAGAACTTGTGTTTAGTGTTTAAAACAATCCATTGTGAAGGGTGGCTGGTTATTGGTTAGGCGATATAGGCCTGGGAAAGCAGCAGAGGCATTATGGGTCGACTTAGAGATTCTTTGAGAGGCATTTTCAGAGGGAAAGTAAAATAGTTATTTTTCATCACAGGAGCGGATAGAGGAGAGGCTGAAAGAGCCCACTTGACTTTACTTTAACGCACCACATTGCACAAAGCAACACTTAGCATATTAACAGGGAGCTAATGTACAGAATAGGGATGTATTTTAGGTTTGAGTACAGTGCTCAAAGTGCATGCAAACATGAACAGACGTCAGTGAGAAAGTTAGTGAACATATGACCTACCACTGGACAGACAGATGGCCAGACAGAGAAATATGACCTACCACTGGACAGACAGATGGCCAGACAGAGAAATATGACCTACCACTGGACAGACAGATGGCCAGACAGAGAAATATGACCTACCACTGGACAGACAGATGGCCAGACAGAGAAATATTACCTACCACTGGACAGACAGATGGCCAGACAGAGAAATATGACCTACCACTGGACAGACAAACAAAGAAATATTACCTACCACTGGACAGACAGATGGCCAGACAGAGAAATATTACCTACCACTGGACAGACAAACAAAGAAATATTACCTACCACTGGACAGACAGAAAGACAGACGGACAGACAGACAAAGATTGGACAGACGTCTACAGGGCCTCATTTACATGTTAGTCATTAAACAGGCTCTCTTATCCAGAGACACTTACAGTAGGGAGTGCATACATTTTTATACTGGTCCCCCGTGGGAATCGAACCCACAACCCTGGCGTTGCAAGTACCATGCTCTAAACAACTCTCCTCTCTGACCATGTTCACCTAGTGAACAACTCTCCTCTCTGACCATGTTCACCTACTGAACAACTCTCCTCTCTGACCATGTTCACCTAGTGAACAACTCTCCTCTCTGACCATGTTCACCTACTGAACAACTCTCCTCTCTGACCATGTTCACCTAGTGAACAACTCTCCTCTCTGACCATGTTCACCTACTGAACAACTCTCCTCTCTGACCATGTCCACCTACTGAACAACTCTCCTCTCTGACCATGTTCACCTACTGAACAACTCTCCTCTCTGACCATGTTCACCTAGTGAACAACTCTCCTCTCTGACCATGCAACTGAGCCACACGTGTATGAACCTCAATGGGCAAGTCTTAACCCACACCTTAGCTATTGAAGATTTCCATCAATATTGCTATTCAAAAACATCTTGATGAGAAAGTTACAATGAGACAGACAGAGACAGGAGTCTTGTTACTATGGGACAGACCGAGACAGGAGTCTTGTTACTATGGGACAGACCGAGACAGGAGTCTTGTTACAATGGGACAGACCGAGACAGGAGTCTTGTTACAATGGGACAGACCGAGACAGGAGTCTTGTTACTATGGGACAGACCGAGACAGGAGTCTTGTTACAATGGGACAGACCGAGACAGGAGTCTTGTTACTATGGGACAGACCGAGACAGGAGTCTTGTTACTATGGGACAGACCGAGACAGGAGTCTTGTTACTATGGGACAGACCGAGACAGGAGTCTTGTTACTATGGGACAGACCGAGACAGGAGTCTTGTTACTATGGGACAGACCGAGACAGGAGTCTTGTTACTATGGGACAGACCGAGACAGGAGTCTTGTTACTATGGGACAGACCGAGACAGGAGTCTTGTTACTATGGGACAGACCGAGACAGGAGTCTTGTTACTATGGGACAGACCGAGACAGGAGTCTTGTTACTATGGGACAGACCGAGACAGGAGTCTTGTTACTATGGGACAGACAGAGACAGGAGTCTTGTTACTATGGGAAAGACAGAGACAGGAGTCTTGTTACAATGGGACAGACAGAGACAGGAGTCTTGCTACTATGGGACAGACAGAGACAGGAGTCTTGTTACTATGGGAAAGACAGAGACAGGAGTCTTGTTACAATGGGACAGACAGAGACAGGAGTCTTGCACCTATGGGACAGACCGAGACAGGAGTCTTGTTACTATGGGACAGACCGAGACAGGAGTCTTGTGGTGGATTTGTATTCTCAGATGCCTAGCGTTTAAACTTCAGTGGTTGGATCTAGGCTAGTAGCATTCCATCCATAGTAGAATGCCTTTTTCAAAGAGTTTCTCCATAGCACCCTATGAGTAACCTAATCCATTGCCCTGTCAAGGCAGGTCAAAAACCTTTCAATTACTGACAACAACAACTCAATATGACAGATACAAAGTCCCACCACCTCCACCAGTATAACTGATGTGTAACTAGATTCATGTAACTAGATGTAGTCCCACCTCCACCAGTATAACTGATGTATCTATTCATGTAACTAGATGTAGTCCCACCTCCACCAGTATAACTGATGTATCTATTCATGTAACTAGATGTAGTCCCAACTCCACCAGTATAACTGATGTATCTATTCATGTAACTAGATGTAGTCCCACCTCCACCAGTATAACTGATGTATCTATTCATGTAACTAGATGTAGTCCCACCACCTCCTCCAGTATAACTGATGTATCTATTCATGTAACTAGATGTAGTCCCACCACCTCCACCAGTATAACTGATGTATCTATTCATGTAACTAGATGTAGTTCCACCACCACCAGTATAACTGATGTATCTATTCATGTAACTAGATGTAGTCCCACCACCTCCACCAGTATAACTGATGTATCTATTCATGTAACTAGATGTAGTCCCACCTCCACCAGTATAACTGATGTATCTATTCATGTAACTAGATGTAGTCCCACCTCCTCCACCAGTATAACTGATGTATCTATTCATGTAACTAGATGTAGTTCCACCACCACCAGTATAACTGATGTATCTATTCATGTAACTAGATGTAGTCCCACCTCCACCAGTATAACTGATGTATCTATTCATGTAACTAGATGTAGTCCCACCTCCACCAGTATAACTGATGTATCTATTCATGTAACTAGATGTAGTCCCACCACCTCCTCCAGTATAACTGATGTATCTATTCATGTAACTAGATGTAGTCCCACCACCTCCACCAGTATAACTGATGTATCTATTCATGTAACTAGATGTAGTCCCACCACCTCCACCAGTATAACTGATGTATCTATTCATGTAACTAGATGTAGTCCCACCACCTCCACCAGTATAACTGATGTATCTATTCATGTAACTAGATGTAGTCCCACCTCCTCCACCAGTATAACTGATGTATCTATTCATGTAACTAGATGTAGTCCCACCACCTCCACCAGTATAACTGATGTATCTATTCATGTAACTAGATGTAGTCCCACCACCTCCACCAGTATAACTGATGTATCTATTCATGTAACTAGATGTAGTCCCACCACCTCCACCAGTATAACTGATGTATCTATTCATGTAACTAGATGTAGTTCCACCTCCTCCACCAGTATAACTGATGTATCTATTCATGTAACTAGATGTAGTCCCACCTCCTCCACCAGTATAACTGATGTATCTATTCATGTAACTAGATGTAGTCCCACCTCCTCCACCAGTATAACTGATGTATCTATTCATGTAACTAGATGTAGTCCCACCTCCACCAGTATAACTGATGTATCTATTCATGTAACTAGATGTAGTTCCACCACCTCCACCAGTATAACTGATGTATCTATTCATGTAACTAGATGTAGTTCCACCACCTCCACCAGTATAACTGATGTATCTATTCATGTAACTAGATGTAGTCCCACCACCTCCACCAGTATAACTGATGTATCTATTCATGTAACTAGATGTAGTTCCACCACCTCCACCAGTATAACTGATGTATCTATTCATGTAACTAGATGTAGTCCCACCTCCTCCACCAGTATAACTGATGTATCTATTCATGTAACTAGATGTAGTCCCACCTCCACCAGTATAACTGATGTATCTATTCATGTAACTAGATGTAGTCCCACCTCCTCCACCAGTATAACTGATGTATCTATTCATGTAACTAGATGTAGTTCCACCACCTCCACCAGTATAACTGATGTATCTATTCATGTAACTAGATGTAGTCCCACCACCTCCACCAGTATAACTGATGTATCTATTCATGTAACTAGATGTAGTCCCACCACCTCCACCAGTATAACTGATGTATCTATTCATGTAACTAGATGTAGTCCCACCTCCACCAGTATAACTGATGTATCTATTCATGTAACTAGATGTAGTCCCACCTCCTCCACCAGTATAACTGATGTATCTATTCATGTAACTAGATGTTACGTGGTTCCTTGGTTCCATCTCATGTCCGCCCGCGGTTGCTGACGAGGCGTGTTCTGCAAAGCAGAACTGTACTATGGTTGTGTGTCCCTGTAGGGCACTGATCTAAAGTAGAGTATTATGTAGTGAATAGGATGCGATTTGGGAACGCAGGGTAAGCATAGGTCTACTGCAGCTATGGTCTCGTCCATGGGAACCTTACAGAACTTGTTCTTCTCAGACATTTCGGTCTTTTAGAGGAGACAACAGTCTGACTAACATGCAGTCAATGTTCTCTCCTCTCTGAGACAGTCAGTAATTAAAACAAGAGATTTACTTCACGTTGATTCACTTAGTGGTATAATGAGATGGTCCAGAAAATGAATGATATATGAAGGGTGAGGTCTACTGGACTGTCAACAGGGTTGTGTTCAGTAGGACAAACTGTAGCTAAGGGGGTTTTCAACAGATAACAAAAAAGACTGTTCCTTATTGGACAAACTGTGCTGATAGAGTGAAACTGGGAGGTACTGTTTCGGGATGTTTTCTCTCTGTTTCTTGCCTACCGAATATGATCCTGTAGTCCACTCCTCCACTAACAGACCACCATTCACATCACATCACATGGGGAAATGTGGAACAACATGGAAGGAATTATAATATCCATCTCTATCAGGAGATATGAATATGATGCACAAGGACTGGATGAGGGAGATGCAGAGATATGCAGAATGAGATGTTCCAATCTCACAGCTCATGTCATATTACAACAGAATCATTTCAATGCCTGATGTCGGAATAATGGCAAAGTAATGCCATTGTTGTGAACATGGGTTATTCAGAAAGGAATTCAAAAGCAAGAACCCCGGGTCCTAAACTCTGTACTGAGCGGTGTTGATAATAGCATGGTATTACCTTGGAACTAGTGGGTATGATAAGTACCTCTTCATAAAATAGATAGTGTACTATGTGCTGCTGTTGATCAAACTGCAACAAGTACAGTCCGCCCACTACTGTCCACTCTCACTCTCTTTTTCTGTCTCCCACTCTCCTTCGCGCTCTCCCCCCGTCTCTCTATCTTGGTCAGGCCGGCAGAACTGTACTGCAACAAGTACAGTCCGCCCACTACTGTCCACTCTCACTCTCTTTTTCTGTCTCCCACTCTCCTTCGCGCTCTCCCCCCGTCTCTCTATCTTGGTCAGGCCGGCAGAACTGTGCTGAATTCTCTCTCTCTCTCGGTCCAGGAATTCTTCCTCACACAGGCGCCGTCGCCCAGGCAACTCGCAATCCCATTAAGACCAGCTGGTCTGTTGAAGGGAGGGGTGTGCCTTAACCCCCTCTACACTCCCCTCCCTGCCCTCCTGAACTTTTGTATCACTTCAAACGGGCCAGAGGGAGTTTGCTTTAGCTCCCACACCATTTTCCCTCCAGACAGACGGACGGACAAGTGAGAGACGGAGCGAAGGAATTTAGGGGTTAAAAGAGCCCTCTGCCCTGCGACCAGGAGAAGGAGGAGGGAAAGAGGGGAGTCCAAAACTCTTTGCCTCAGCTCTTAAACACAGTGCTGGGCTGTTAACAGAGCACTGAAGTTTACTCTTGGTATGTATTGTGGCTTTACATTGCATCTGAGAGTGAATGGGGGGCAGAGAACAGAGTCTGAAAGGCCACTAGTGTGCTACGCTCTTGTTTTGTTTTTCAGAGAGGGATGGGAGGGAGAGTTTTAGAGAGGGATAGAAGGGAGAGAGAGAGATAAGGGAGGGGAGAGAGATTTAGAGAGGGAAAATGAGGGAGAGAGAGAGGGGGAGAGTTTTAGAGACGGGAAGAAGGGAGAGAGTATTAGAGAGGGAAGGGAGGGAGGGAGAGAGAGAGGGAAGGGAGGGAGGGAGAGAGAGAGAAAAGCACTGAGTCTGTCACAAATACAGTCATCTAACACAGATCAGTGACGCTGCTGAGAAGAGGGAGGGAGGTGTTGCCATTTTGACCTTTCCACCATTGACCCAGTGAGAATCACAAGGAGATGTAGGCAGATCTGAAACACACACACACACACACACACCTTCCACACACACACACACCTTCCACACACACACACACCTTCCACACACATACACACACCTTCCACACACATACACACCTTCCACACACATACACACCTTCCACACACATACACACCTTCCACACACCTTCCACACACCTTCCACACACAGCCTGCTAGTGCCATCAACACTAGCATCATCCTCAAGCCAACTAGCTTAAACCATATTACCCTGCTGAAAGACCCGACGCACACAGCTTAAACCATATTACCCTGCTGAAAGACCCGACGCACACAGCTTAAACCATATTACCCTGCTGAAAGACCCGACGCACACAGCTTAAACCATATTACCCTGCTGAAAGACCCGACACACAGCTTAAAAACCATATTACCCTGCTGAAAGACCCGACGCACACAGCTTAAACCATATTACCCTGCTGAAAGACCCGACGCACACAGCTTAAACCATATTACCCTGCTGAAAGACCCGACGCACACAGCTTAAACCATATTACCCTGCTGAAAGACCCGACGCACACAGCCTAAACCATATTACCCTGCTGAAAGACTGACGCACACAGCCTAAACCATATTACCCTGCTGAAAGACCCGACGCACACAGCCTAAACCATATTACCCTGCTGAAAGACCCGACGCACACAGCCTAAACCATATTACCCTGCTGATGGACCCGACGCACACAGCCTAAACCATATTACCCTGCTGAAAGACCCGACGCACACAGCTTAAACCATATTATAAAGTGGGCGGTTCCTGAATGCTGATTGGCTGAAAGCCTGTGGTATATCAGACCGTACACCACGGGAATGACAAAACAATTATTTTTACACTGTGTGTGTGTGTGGAGGAGAAAGCCAAAGGGCACAGAGTGACAAAATGAATAATACAGTGTCAACAAGTTCCAGATGTAGGCTCTTTAACTCACTATGCTATCAAACAGACATATCACACACATTAACTACTGAACCAACACTGGACATGGACGGAGGGACGGAGGGGGAGGGAGGGAGGGATGGGGGTACCGACCTGATGAAAGACAAAGGGCACAAGCTGTCTAGTAAAGAACCTCCCAATCAGGTCATCAGAAGAGTTCTGCAACAGGCTAGGGCTGGGTGGAGGGGCTGGGTGGAGGGGCTGGGTGGAGGGGATAGGGCTGGGTGGAGGGGCTAGGGCTGGGTGGAGCGGCTAGGGCTGGGTGGAGAGGATAGGGCTGGGTGGAGAGGATAGGGCTGGGTGGAGTGGATAGGGCTGGGTGGAGTGGATAGGGCTGGGTGGAGGGGCTAGGGCTGGGTGGAGGGGCTAGGGCTGTGTGGAGGGGCTGTGTGGAGGGGCTAGGGCTGGGTGGAGGGGCTAGGGCTGGGTGGAGGGGCTGTGTGGAGGGGCTAGAGCTGGGTGGAGGGGATAGGGCTGGGTGGAGGGGCTAGGGCTGGGTGGAGGGGCTGGGTGGAGGGGCTAGGGCTGGGTGGAGCGGCCAGGGCTGGGTGGAGTGGATAGGGCTGGGTGGAGTGGATAGGGCTGGGTGGAGGGGCTAGGGCTGGGTGGAGGGGCTAGGGCTGGGTGGAGGGGCTGTGTGGAGGGGCTAGGGCTGGGTGGAGCGGCTAGGGCTGGGTGGAGTGGATAGGGCTGGGTGGAGGGGCTAGGGCTGGGTGGAGGGGATAGGGCTGTGTGGAGGGTGGGAGACAGGCAGGGCTCACTCTCACCAGAGCACACCTGTACCTGTTCACCCTTAATTAGGGCTACTACTAAGTGTTCCATTAGGAGCGGTTGAAAGTCAACGAGCCTGTTCAGTTCAACCCCTGAATCCTGGTTCCAGAAATCTTTCAGTCCATTTGACTTTGACTTGTTGCTTTGTAGTTCCTTAGTGGAGTAAAGGGAGACAGGCCTCAAGTGGCCAACATCAGTGAGTGTGTTTGATCACGGTGAGGCTGTTTTCATGCTGATGTCTATACTGTCCAGACTCTTACTCAGTACAGGGAGGGGACTAGGTTTGCATCCAAAATAGCACCCTAATCCCTATATAGCGCACTACTTTTGACCAGAGCCCTATTCCCTATACAGTACACTACTTTAGACCAGAGCCCGATGAATAGGATGCCATTTGGGACACTGCCTAAGCCTACAGTGGAAGGAGAGAGACGACTCTGGCTCTTCTACAATACAAGCAACAACAGCCTGTTGCGTGAGGATGAACGTCTTTAAAATCCAATAAGGGTTGAATGGCGTTTCTCTGTTTCTATTTCTCTGCACGCTGGCAGATCCCTGGCCAGAGTCAGTCTTATTGTGGTTTACAATAACACACAGACCCCTCTCTCTCTTAATCAACCTCAGGATTGTCACGGAATAACAAGCCAATGACGTGGACTCACATGAACCCAGGTATCATGTTACTGTCCCACTACTATTCTGTTTCTCAGTCTCTCTATCAGTCCTCCAGACAAAACCAGATGAACAGAGAGAGACAGACAGAGAGAGACAGAGAGACAGAGACACAGAGAAGACAGGGGAAAAGTACAGTGAAACAGTCACTAATGTTGAGTCTGGTTGTTTGGGCCTCTCAGGGTTGAACAGCGAATGCATCATTCTGAATGTTCCTCTGCTCTGGTCTGAGGGTTCGGACTCTTTCTCTGAGAGAGAGCTTGTTCTGTCTCTGACAGTTATATCCTCACACACATCACACCTTAGAGGTTTAGAGAGACAGATCAATCAGGTCGGCAGACGTGCTTTTCCAAGAGCTCTCTCTCTCTCGATCTTTTATCAAAGACACATTTTTCCACAGCGCTCCAGGGGAGGGTTGGAGAGAGAGAACACCCCGAAGCTACTGTGTGGGCGAAGGACGAGAGCGAGAGAGAGAGAGAAAGAAAGAGTGAAACCGGTTTCTGGAGATGACACGCTTCTCATTAGCAACAGATTGACAAATGAGAGGAAAGTGGAGGGCGTCCTCAGCTGTGTCACACTAGCAGTGTGAGGAATAGCACAGGTGACCTGACACAGGCAGTACCATACCCACAGAAACAGTCACACACACACACAGCACAAGTGTGTACCCCACCCCAGTCAGGTCCTCTAGCTGCTGTGGTTTCTCCTGACCTGGCTCAGCTCTACCACCACTGTTGCAATAGACAGACAGAGACACAGCAGCCTCCAGACATACAGACACAGCAGCCTACAGACAGACAGACAGACAGACAGACAGCAGTGTAGAGTAACGCCATAAAGACAGACTGGGCTTGTCTTTGTTTCCGTGTCCAGGCACGCTTCATGTCAATTAATAATGATCTTCATTAAGTCATGGTGCTTTACAGACGTTTCAACATCCCTCCCAAATAGCGCCAAATTCCCTTTATAGTGCACTACTTTAGACCAGGGCCCATAGGGCAGTCAGGGACAGACATCACCAGCCTCCATCTAATATAGTAACTCCACAACAGTCCCCTCCTCCTGTAAAATGACACTGCTGTTCTGAGATGTAGAGGAGGACGAGGAGGAGAGGTGACTTGCTGTTTACTCATAAAGATAAAGTAGTTACCACATGGACATCCAACAAGTTACTACACAGCAGCACATTCCTGCTGGGGTATATAGGCCTAAACGACACCAGCAGAGAGAGAGAGAGAGAATGTGCTCCAAATGGCACCCTATTCCCTATACAGTGCACTACTTTTGACCAGAGACAGTAGGGCACTACATAGGGAATACGGTGCCATTTGGAACACAGACTGAGTCAGTCAACATGGTGTGGGATTTTAAAAAACACATTACTAAGTAATTACACAGCAATAACTGTAAATGGGGTGAAGTTTGAGAGTTAGTTCATGGTGTGTGCTGAAACCCCTAAATTGTCACTACTTGCCTCAGCAGTGTGAATGACTTGACAGACTAGGGGGGTTTATATTGGGTTAATTTAACATTCTTTGTGGTAGGGACTAGGCTATTTCTGGGAGACGTCTGGAAATCACAACAATTTATAAAAGCTTGTACACTAGGCTGAAGCTGATTCATTTCTTTCACCTGGGGGTTCATTTCTTTCACCTGGGGGTTCATTTCTTTCAACTGGGGGTTCATTTCTTTCACCTGGGGGTTCATTTCTTTCCCTTAAGGGACAACCAGACATTTGAACAGTTGGTTGTAGCCCTGAACGAGCTCACCTGATTCAAGTAATCAACGGCTTGATGATGATACTGAACAAAAACAAGCAACATGTAAAATGTTGGTCCCGTGTTTGATGAGCTGGAAAGATAATCCCAATAATGTTCCATACACACAAAACATTTATTTCTGTTCCATTTTCTGCACAAATGTGTTTCCATCCCTCTGTTAGTGAGCATTTCTTTTTTGGCAACATAATCCATCCACCTGACAGGTGTGGCATATCAAGAAACTGATTAAACACAGGTGCACCTTAAAAAATAAAAGGCCACTCAAATGTGCAGCTTTGTCACAACACAATGCCACAGATGTCTCCAGTTTAGGGAGTGTGCAGTGGCATGCTGACTGCAGCAATGTCTACCAGAGCGGTTGCCAGCAAATGGAATGATCATTTCTCTACCATAAGCCGCCTCTAACGTTGTTTTAGGTCATTTGGCAGTACGTCCAACCGGCCTCACAACCGCAGACCACATGTGTGGGCGAGCGATTTGCCGAGTGCCCCATGGTGGCGGTGGGGTTATGGTATGGGAAGGCATAAGCTACGGACAACAAACACAATTACATTTTATTGATGGCAATTTGAACGCAAAGAAATACTGTGACAAGATCCTGAGGCCCATTGTCGTGCCATTCATCCACAGCCATCACCTCATGTTTCAGCATAATAATGCATCATGGCCCCATGTCACTAGGATCTGTACACAACTCCTGGAAGACATGTCACCCATTGAGGCTGTTTGGGATGCTCTGGATCGATGTGTACGACAGCCTGTTTGGGATGCTCTGGATCGATGTGTACGACAGCGTGTACCAGTTCTCGCCAATATCCAGCAACTTCATACAGCCATTGAAGAGGAGTGGGACAACATTCCACAGGCCACAATCAACAGCCTAACCAATCAACAGCCTGACCAATCAACAGCCTGATCAATCAACAGCCTGACCAATCAACAGCCTGAGATGTGTTGCGCTGCATGAAGCAAATGGTGGTCACACCAGATACTGACTGGTTTTCTGCTCCATCAACAGATGCATATCTGTATTCCCAGTCATGTGAAATACATAGATTAGGGCCTAATGAATTCATTTCTATTGACTGATTAAAATTAAAATATGTTGAAATTGTTTCATGTTGAGTTTAGATTTTTGTTCAGTATAGTTGACAAGGTGAATCAGGTGCGCTAACTCTGGAATAGTTCCACAACATGGAACGGTGGGGGACCGTCCCGAGGAGAGGTTTGAAAACACCTGTACCGTCACCTCAGTGGTGACATGACTCCATGGTCTTGGTGGTCCTAAGCACCACGTGGGTCCTGTACTCCCACCACTTCAGTCACACAGGGAGGCATCGAAAAACCACTGACTGTCTGACTCACCAGCAGTGATTCAGCCTCTAGTTTCAGCTTGTTTACCGCTGCCCCGGAATACTTGTTTGTTTTTTGGGAGGCCAGAAACGACAGGTCACTGCAGCTTCTTCTACAGTATATTAACTTGAGAGAGAGACAGAGAGGAGAGGAGAGGAGAGGAGAGGAGAGAGAGACAGACAGGAGAGAGAGAGAGAGAGAGAGAGAGAGAGACAGGACAGGAGAGAGAGAGACAGGACAGGAGAGAGAGAGAGAGAGAGAGAGGCCCAGAAACAACTTTCTCTCTGTCTGTAAGAATGTACAGTGGTACGGGGAATGTGAAAGCGTTGGTTGGTTCTCTTGCTTACACAGAAGAACGCCTCTGCTCATAGGAATCTGCTGTGAGTGCTATTCCTCTAAACGTCTATTGGCTAAGACCTGAAATAGGCCGCTGGGTCTGCGTCCCAAACGGAACTCTATTTCCTATAAAGTGCAATAGTTTTAACCAGAGCCCTATGGGAAAGGGAATAGGGTGCCATTCAGGGTGCAGACTCTTAGTCACGTCTCATGTATAAACCTTTTATTGTATCTGCAGTGGGGGGGGGGGCTGTCTGTCAGTCCGTCTCTGTACTGTGAGCTAATTCAGTTCTAACTAAATGTTTATGTAAAAACAGACGGAGCTAAAAACACGTGAGAAAATGAGTGAAGAATGGTCTACCACCCAAAGGACATCCAGACAACCTGACACAACTGTGGGAAGCACTGGAGTCAACATGGGCCAGCATCCCCGTGGAACACTTTCGACGCCTTGTAGAGTCCATTCTCTGACAAATTGAGGCTGTTCTGAGGGCAAAAAGGGGTGCAATAGTAGGAAAGTGTTCTTATTGTGTACACTGAGCGTACAAAACATTGAGTTAAGACAACTTGGCTATATACAGTGGGGGAAAAAAGTATTTAGTCAGCCACCAATTATGCAAGTTCTCTCACTTAAAAAGATGAGAGAGGCCTGTAATTTTCATCATAGGTACACTTCAACTATGACAGACAAAATGAGGGAAAAAAATCCAGAAAATCACATTGTAGGATTTTTTTATGAATTTATTTGCAAATTATGGTGGAAAATAAGTATTTGGTCACATACAAACAAGCAAGATTTCTGGCTCTCACAGACCTGTAACTTCTTCTTTAAGAGGCTCTTCTGTCCTCCACTCATTACCTGTATTAATGGCACCTGTTTGAACTTGTTATCAGTATAAAAGACACCTGTCCACAACCTCAAACAGTCACACTCCAAACTCCACTATGGCCAAGACCAAAGAGCTGTCAAAGGACACCAGAAACAAAATTGTAGACCTGCACCAGGTTGGGAAGACTGAATCTGCAATAGGTAAGCAGCTTGGTTTGAAGAAATCAACTGTGGGAGCAATTATTAGGAAATGGAAGACATACAAGACCACTGATAATCTTCCTCGATCTGGGGCTCCACGCAAGATCTCACCCCGTGGGGTCAAAATGATCACAAGAACGGTGAGCAAAAATCCCAGAACCACACGGGGACCTAGTGAATGACCTGCAGAGAGCTGGGACCAAAGTAACAAAGCCTACCATCAGTAACACACTACGCCGCCAGGGACTCAAATCCTGCAGTGCCAGACGTGTCCCCCTGCTTAAGCCAGTACATGTTCAGGCCCGTCTAAAGTTTGCTAGAGAGCATTTGGATGATCCAGATGAGGATTGGGAGAATGTCAGATGAAACCAAAATATAACTTTTTGGTAAAAACTCAACTCGTCGTGTTTGGAGGACAAAGAATGCTGAGTTGCATCCAAAGAACACCATACCTACTGTGAAGCATGGGGGTGGAAACATCATGCTTTGGGGCTGTTTTTCTGCAAAGGACCAGGACGACTGATCCGTGTAAAGGAAAGAATGAATGGGGCCATGTATCGTGAGATTTTGAGTGAAAACCTCCTTCCATCAGCAAGGGCATTGAAGATGAAACGTGGCTGGGTCTTTCAGCATGACAATGATCCCAAACACACCACCCGGCAACGAAGGAGTGGCTTGAAGAAGCATTTCAAGGTCCTGGAGTGGCCTAGCCAGTCTCCAGATCTCAACCCCATAGAAAATCTTTGGAGGGAGTTGAAAGTCTGTGTTGCCCAGCGACAGCCCCAAAACATCACTGCTCTAGAGGAGATCTGCATGGAGGAATGGGCCAAAATACCAGCAACAGTGTGTGAAAACCTTGTGAAGACTTACAGAAAACATTTGACCTCTGTCATTGCCAACAAAGGGTTTATAACACAGTATTGAGATAAACTTTTGTTATTGACCAAATACTTATTTTCCACCATAATTTGCAAATGAATTCATTAAAAATCCTACAATGTGATTTTCTGGATTTTTTTTCCTCATTTTGTCTGTCATAGTTGAAGTGTACCTATGATGAAAATTACAGGCCTCTCTCATATTTTTAAGTGAGAGAACTTGCACAATTGGTGGCTGACTAAATACTTTTTTTCCCCACTGTACATGGGGTCCCAATACCAAGTCGATGTGCAGGGTACGAGGTATTTGAGGTACATATGTCCATCCTTCCCCTGAAAAAACATTTATCAAGGTCAAGAATACAAGCCGTCAGTCTTTCTGGTCATGGAGAAATGTCCTATGTAATTGCCAGTTGAGAGTGAACAAGTCTCTCCCAGTCCTAGACACTATTTTCATTTAGCAGAGAGAGAAGGGGCTGACAATAACAGCAAACTGTTTAAAAAAGACCCATAATATACCGAACAAAAATGACATGGTGGCACGTTACGCTTAAACACTTTACTGAGTTACACCTCATATAAGGAAAAATATATATAATTACACCCTAACCTATGGATATCACATGACTGGGAAAACAGATATGCTTCTGTTGGTCACAGATACACTACATGACAAAAGGTATGTGGACACCTGCTCAAACACCTCATTCCAAAATCATGGGCATTAATATGGAGTTGGTCCCCATGTTGCTGCTATAACAGCCTCCACTCTTCTGGGAAGGCTTCCCACTAGAACATTGCTGTGGGGGACTTGCTTCCATTCAGCCACAAGAGCATTAGTGAGGTCAGGCACTGATGTTGGGCGATTAGGCTTGGCTCCCAGTCGGCGTTCCAATTCCTCCCAAAGGTGTTCGATGGGGTTGAGGTCAGGTCTCTGTGCAGGCCATTCAAGTTCTTCCACACCGATCTCAACAAACCATTTCTGTATGGACCTCGCTTTGTGCACGGGGGCATTGTCATGCTGAAACAGGAAAGGGCCTTCCCCAAACTGTTGCCACAAAGTTGGAAGTGCAGAATCGTCTAGAATGTCATTGTACGCTGTAGCGTTGAGTTCACTTCACTGGATCTAAGGGGCCCAAACCATGAAAAACAGCCCCAGACCATTATTCCTCTTCCACCAAACTTTACAGTTGGCACTATACATTGAGTCATGTAGCGTTCTCCTGGCATCCGCAAAACCCAGATTCGAATGGCGGTGAGCTTTACACCGCGCCAGCCGACACCTGGCATTGAGCATGGTGATCTTAGGCTTAGGATCTGAGGCTTGTGTCCGGCTGCTCGGCCATGGAAACCTATTTCATGAAGCTCCCGACCAACAGCTCCGGACCAACAGTTCTTGTGCTGATGTTGCTTCAAGAGGCAGTTTGGAACTCGGTAGAGAGTGATGCAACCGAGGACAGACTTTTTTTCCCTTTTTTTTATGAGCTACAGACTTCAGCACTCAGTGGTCCCGTTCTGTGACCTTGTGTGGCCTACCACTTTGTGGCTGAGCCGTTGTTGCTCCTAGACGTTTCCACTTCACAATAACAGCACTTACAGTTGACCGGGGCAGCTCTAACAGGGCAGCAATTTGATGAACTGACTTGTTAAGTTGAAAGTCACTGAGCTCTCTTCAGTAAGTCCATTCTACTGACAATGTTTGTCTATGGAGATTGCATGGCTTTGTCCGCAATTTTTACACCTATCAGCAACGGGTGTGGCTGAAATAGCCTAATCCACTAATTTTAAGGGGTGTCCACATACACAAAAGCATACACATGCTTCCCTGAGACAGTTTATGCAGAAATTCTTTGGTTGTGCAAACCCAGTTTCATCAGCTGTCTAGGTGGCTGGTCTCAGACGATCCCGCAGGTGAATAAGCCGGATGTGGAGGTCCTGGGCTGGCGTGGTTACACGTGGTCTACGGTTGTGAGGCCAGTTGGACGTACTGCCAAATTCTCTAAAAAGACGTTGCAGGCGGCTTATGGTAGAGAAATTAACATTCAATTCTCTGGCAACAGCTCAGTTGGACATCACTGCAGTCAGCATTCCAATTGCACGCTCCCTCAAAACTTGAGACATCTGTGGCATTGTGTTTTAGTGGTCTTTTGTCCCCAGCACAAGGTGCACATGTGTAATGATCGTGCTGTTTAATCAGGTTATTGATATGCCACACCTGTCAGGTGGATGGATGATATTGGAAATAAATGCTTACTAACAGGGATGTAAACACATCTGTGCAAAACATTTCAGAGAAATATGTTTTTTGTGTGTATGTAACATTTCTGGAAACATCCATTTCATCTCATGAAAAATGGGACCAACACTTAACATGTTGTGTTTATATTTTTGTTCAGTATAAATAGTCTCACTTATCCGTCATCTTTCCCTCCTCTTGAAAGCACAATATCACTCAGTACATAAAAAGAACACATTCTCTCTCCCAGACCCGGCTTTTGGGCCCAGTCCAATTTATGACATTTGGATTACGTCCCAAATGGCACCCTATTCCTTGTATAGTACACTACGTTTGACCAGAGCCCTATTCCTTGTATAGGCTGCCATTTGGGACATTTGTAGCAAGCGGCAGCGCAGGCATTCCAACACACCAGTCGTGGTGGAGTGGGTTGGTGTAACATCGGTTTCAGCGTGAATGCCCTCTTACTATGAGGCCCGCTGTTTTTCATTGTGTGGCTAGCTGTGGAATGAGTACAGCTACGTTCTCCTCCTCCTCCTCCTCTCTCTCTAACCCCTCCGATCTTCCCTCTAATATCCCCTCTCTCTGTACCTCCTCTCTCATAGTTTCCCTCTCCCTCTAACCCCTCCAATCTTCCCTCTAATATCCCCTCTCTCTGTACCTCCTCTCTCATAGTTTCCCTCTCCCTCTAACCCCTCCAATCCTCCCTCTGATATCCCCTCTCTCTGTACCTCCTCTCTCAGTTTCCCTCTCCCTCTAACCCCTCCAATCCTCCCTCTGATATCCCCTCTCTCTGTACCTCCTCTCTCAGTTTCCCTCTCCCTCTAACCCCTCCAATCCTCCCTCTGATATCCCCTCTCTCTGTACCTCCTCTCTCACAGTTTCTCTCCCCTTCCCCTCTCTCCCCCTCCTCCCTATCCCCTCCCTGGTTTACCAGTCTCTAGTGAGACCTAGCACTATGCTGAGGTCCCGTCAAGGGCCAGCCGCTTTCCTTTCTGAAATACCCCCGGCAGGATCAAAGCCCTGTGTCAGTCAGTCAGCCGTGGCCTGACATCTCTGTTAACCTTCAGGGAAGAATCTCAAATAAAATCTCTAGCCATTTGATCATCCTATACAGAGGGTTTGTCTTCGCTGTTGGATAACAGAGAGAGAAACAAGTCACTTTTTGCACAATATGGAAATGAGAAAATGCATGAACGATATGGGAAAACGCATGATCGATATGGGAAAACGCATGATCGATATTGAAATGACAAAATGCATGAACGATATGGAAAAATGCATGAACGATATGGAAATGACAAAATGCATGAAGGATATGGAAATGACAAAATGCATGAACGATATAGAAATGACAAAATGCATGAACGATATGGAAATGGAAAAATGCATAAACAATATGGGAAAATGCATGAACGATGACAAAATGCATAAACGATATGGAAATTAGAAAATGCATGAAGGATATGGAAATTAGAAAATGCATGAAGGATATGGAAATGGGAAAATGCATGAACGATATGGAAATGGTAAAATGCATGAACGATGACAAAATGCATGAACGATATGGAAATGGTAAAATGCATGAACGATATGGTAAAATGCATGAAGGATATGGAAATGGGAAAATGCATGAAGGATATGGAAATGGGAAAATGCATGCAGGGGGCATTCATGACTTGAGGTAGTAGTCTGAACTGTGATCTGAGCAACGTGACGTTTTAGTTAGTTAACTGTTAGTTATATAAAAAGGACGGACTGAAAATGACATGGAAAAAAAAAATAATCCTCTCCCTCGGCTGAAACTGAGACGCCAAATATATTCACCCAAATTCTCTCACCAGGGAAGCATCTGCAGACACGAAGAAGAGGGAAAAAGCAGGGGGCAGGAGAAGAGGGGGCAGGAGAAGAGGAGGGGGGGCAGGAGAAGAGGGGGCAGGAGAAAGAGGGGGCAGGAGAAGAGGGGGCAGGAGAAGAGGGAGGGGCAGGAGAAGAGGGGGCAGGAGAAAGAGGGGGCAGGAGAAGAGGGAGGGGCAGGAGAAGAGGGGGCAGGAGAAAGAGGGGGCAGGAGAAGAGGGGGGGGCAGGAGAAGAGGGGGCAAATTCATACTATTTGCTGTAATTTGTTTAGTCTTTAAACTGGAGACATTTCCCGGTTGTTTGAGAGCAGGGGGCCCAGAGCGGCTGATCTTCCAAGCTGCAGTGTGTCTGGGTCTACTGTTCATATCCATCAGACTGACACAGGAGACCAGAGGCACAGGCTGTGTCCCCAAATGGAACCCTATTCACAATCCTTATATAGGACCCATAGGACTCTAGTCAACAGTAGTGCACTATATAGGGAATAGGGCTCTGGTCAACAGTAGTGCATTACATAGGGAATAGGGCTCTGGTCAAAAGTAGTGCACTATATAGGGAATAGGGTTGAATTTGGGGACGCTGGCCTAGTGTGCATAGCAGTGAGTGTAGTTGATTTGAACTAGACTGATACCAGCAGCTGGACAAGACTGTCACCTGTCTACAGGTTGTGATTGTAACACATCAGCTTGATTAAATGATCCCATTCAGGAGCTGATGTTCCCTCACAGTAGCCAGGGCCTGTGCTCATCTCTAGTGTCTGCAGGTGGGGTCAGGTTAGGTATGCATGTAGCCAGGGCCTGTGCTCAGCTCTAGTGTCTGCAGGTGGGGTCAGGTTAGGTCTGCATGTAGCCAGGGCCTGTGCTCAGCTCTAGTGTCTGCAGGTGGGGTCAGGTTAGGTCTGCATGTAGCCAGGGCCTGTGCTCAGCTCTAGTGTCTGCAGGTGGGGTCAGGTTAGGTATGCATGTAGCCAGGGCCTGTGCTCAGCTCTAGTGTCTGCAGGTGGGGTCAGGTTAGGTCTGCATGTAGCCAGGGCCTGTGCTCAGCTCTAGTGTCTGCAGGTGGGGTCAGGTTAGGTCTGCATGTAGCCAGGGTTAAAGACCACAGCTCCATGCCAGCACTCTGGACAATCTGTGGTAGAGAGTTAGGCATTTACCATCTCCTTCCTTATCTATAGTGTGTGTGGGTGTCTAACAGAGCAAGACTTTGCAGACAGCTATCAGGCATTACACAATCCCCCTGTCATGTCATGTATACACCAGTATCAGGACCCAGAGTCCCGTCATCCTCACTACCAGCGGAGTCCCGTCATCCTCACTACCAGCGGTGTAGCGGAGGGCCGTCATCCTCACTACCAGCGGAGTCCCGTCATCCTCACTACCAGTGGTGTAGCGGAGTCCCTTCATCCTCACTACCAGCGGTGTAGCGGAGGGCCGTCATCCTCACTACCAGCGGAGTCCCGTCATCCTCACTACCAGCGGTGTAGCGGAGTCCCGTCATCCTCACCACCAGCGGTGTAGCGGAGTCCCGTCATCCTCACTACCAGCGGTGTAGCAGAGTCCCGTCATCCTCACTACCAGCGGTGTAGCAGAGTCCCGTCATCCTCACTACCAGCGGTGTAGCAGAGTCCCGTCATCCTCACTACCAGCGGTGTAGCGGAGTCCCGTCATCCTCACTACCAGCGGTGTAGCAGAGTCCCGTCATCCTCACTACCAGCGGTGTAGCGGAGTCCCGTCATCCTCACTACCAGCGGTGTAGCGGAGTCCCGTCATCCTCACTACCAGCGGTGAAGCGGAGGGCCGTCATCCTCACTACCAGCGGTGTAGCGGAGTCCCGTCATCCTCACTACCAGCGGTGTAGCGGAGTCCCGTCATCCTCACTACCAGTGGTGTAGCGGAGTCCCGTCATCCTCACTACCAGCGGTGTAGCAGAGTCCCGTCATCCTCACTACCAGTGGTGTAGCGGAGTCCCGTCATCCTCACTACCAGCGGTGTAGCGGAGTCCCGTCATCCTCACTACCAGCGGTGTAGCGGAGAGCTGTCATCCTCACTACCAGCAGTGTAGCGGAGTCCCGTCATCCTCACTACCAGCGGAGGGCCGTCATCCTCACTACCAGCGGTGTAGCGGAGAGCCGTCATCCTCACTACCAGCAGTGTAGCGGAGTCCCGTCATCCTCACTACCAGCGGAGGGCCGTCATCCTCACTACCAGCGGAGGGCCGTCATCCTCACTACCAGCGGAGGGCCGTCATCCTCACTACCAGCGGAGGGCCGTCATCCTCACTACCAGCGGAGGGCCGTCATCCTCACTACCAGCGGAGGGCCGTCATCCTCACTACCAGCGGTGTAGCGGAGTCCCGTCATCCTCACTACCAGCAGTGTAGCGGAGTCCCGTCATCCTCACTACCAGCGGAGGGCCGTCATCCTCACTACCAGCGGAGGGCCGTCATCCTCACTACCAGCGGTGTAGCGGAGTCCCGTCATCCTCACTACCAGCGGTGTAGCGGAGAGCCGTCATCCTCACTACCAGCGGTGTAGCGGAGTCCGTCATCCTCACTACCAGCAGTGTAGCGGAGTCCCGTCATCCTCACTACCAGCGGAGGGCCGTCATCCTCACTACCAGCGGAGGGCCGTCATCCTCACTACCAGCGGTGTAGCGGAGTCCCGTCATCCTCACTACCAGCAGTGTAGCAGAGTCCCGTCATCCTCACTACCAGCAGTGTAGCAGAGTCCCGTCATCCTCACTACCAGCGGTGTAGCAGAGTCCCGTCATCCTCACTACCAGCGGTGTAGCAGAGTCCCGTCATCCTCACTACCAGCGGTGTAGCAGAGTCCCGTCATCCTCACTACCAGCGGTGTAGCAGAGTCCCGTCATCCTCACTACCAGCGGTGTAGCGGAGGGCCGTCATCCTCACTACCAGCGGTGTAGCGGAGTCCCGTCATCCTCACTACCAGCGGAGGGCCGTCATCCTCACTACCAGCGATGTAGCGGAGTCCCGTCATCCTCACTACCAGCGGTGTAGCGGAGTCCCGTCATCCTCACTACCAGCAGTGTAGCAGAGTCCCGTCATCCTCACTACCAGCGGAGGGCCGTCATCCTCACTACCAGTGGTGTAGCGGAGGGCCGTCATCCTCACTACCAGCGGTGTAGCGGAGGGCCGTCATCCTCACTACCAGCGGTGTAGCGGAGTCCCGTCATCCTCACTACCAGCGGTGTAGCGGAGGGCCGTCATCCTCACTACCAGCGGTGTAGCGGAGTCCCGTCATCCTCACTACCAGCGGTGAAGCGGAGGGCCGTCATCCTCACTACCAGCGGTGTAGCGGAGTCCCGTCATCCTCACTACCAGCGGTGAAGCGGAGGGCCGTCATCCTCACTACCAGCGGTGTAGCGGAGTCCCGTCATCCTCACTACCAGCGGTGTAGCGGAGTCCCGTCATCCTCACTACCAGTGGTGAAGCGGAGTCCCGTCATCCTCACTACCAGCGGTGTAGCGGAGTCCCGTCATCCTCACTACCAGCGGTGTAGCAGTCCCGTCATCCTCACTACCAGCGGTGTAGCAGTCCCGTCATCCTCACCATCAGCGGTGTAGCGGAGTCCCGTCATCCACGTAAACCATTGGTGGAAAAATGCCTTAAAGGGGCGGTGCTGTTAAAAAGGTTATTTTGCGGTTGATGATATTTCCACACTACGAGGTCTAAATAACACTGAATTCCCTTTTTGTGTCAGAGCTGTTGGAGAGGCCTGTTCGGGTGGCATGGAACTTTTGACCCATATCATGACATCACAATGTGAGCTGATTATAATAGACCAATGACTGTTCATCTGGGTAAGGAGGTGGCCTCTAGACTAGGGTTCCCCAACTGGTTCCCCAAACACCAGGAAATCAGCTCCAAGGGACTTTTATTTTGGTCGTCTGTTCCCAAGTATTCTCACCCATAATAGAGAAACACGTGATTGTATACAAAATGTAACCAAGGTTTGAAATGATTATGTTATATTCAAATATATCTGTTTACCACATCACTTCTTACTACTTAAGATCACACAGAGATGGTCTGGGACAGACAGTGATGAGCGGACAGACAGAGAGACAGACAGAGAGACAGAAAAACAGAGAGAGAGAGAGAGACAGAGAGACAAAGAGGAGCGTGTATGTGGTCACTGCACGACAGGGGAGGTAGAAACAGAGATGCACTTTCTCCTTTACTGGGATAAATATTAATCACCAAGAGATACATTATTCACAGAAATGACAACATTTATTCCAAATTATTAAACCCAGACAAAAAACTAAAAATACTCATGGGCGAAGGAGCAATGGCTCCTTCGCCCATGAGAGAGAGAGACAGAGAGAGAGAGACAGAGAGAGAGAGACAGAGAGAGAGAGACAGAGAGAGACAGAGAGAGACAGAGAGGTTCAGAGGTTAAATGCCTACTCTTCGCAGATGACCTATGCCTGCTGTCACCCACAGCACATGGCCTACAGCAGAGCCTGGACCTGCTAGTTCAGTACTGCCAGACCTGGGCCCTGGCAGTAAACCCCAAAAAGACTAAAATTATGATTTTCCAGAGAGGATCCAGATCTCAGGGAATTAGACCAAAGTTTTCAATTGGTACAAAATATATAGAGTACTGCACACACTACAACTACTGAGGTTTAAAAAGAAGCTCAACTGGACACCTTAATGAGGCAGTGAATGAACAGAGAGAAAAAGCACGCAGGGCATTCGCCATTATAAAACAATTTCAAATTGAAATACCTATTAAAAGTTGGCTAAACTAATTGAATATGTCATTGAACCAATTGCACTTTATGGCAGCGAGGTGTGGGGTCCACTTGCAAAACAAGATTTCACCAAATGGGACAAACACCCCATTGAAACTCTGCATGCAGAGTTCTGTAAGATTCTTCTACATGTCCAGAGGAAAACTACAAACAATGCATGCAGGGCAGAATTAGGCCAATATCCACTAATAATAAAAACTCAAAAAAGAGCAATTAAGTTTTGGAACCATCTAAAATACAGTGACCCCCTCTCATATCATTACCAAGCCCTGCAATGCCAAGAGCTGAGCAAAGAAAAGAGTCCCCTCATCCAGCTGGTCCTGCGGCTGAGTTCACAAACCTGTTCTACTAACACACTGAAGCCTCAGGACCAGAACATCCAATCAATCAGAATAAAACAAATTACAACACAATCAAAACAAAACGACATTACCTACTGGGAAACACAAGCACAAAGCTAAATGTAGTGCTATCTGGCCCTAAATCGACAGTACGCCGTGGCTAACTATTTGACCATGGTTACTGATCAAAACCTTAGAAAAACCTTGACAAAGTACAGGCTCAGTGAGCACAGCCTTGCCATTGAGAAGGGTCGACACAGGAAAACCTGGCTCCCTGTAGAGGAAAGGCTGTGCAACCACTGCACAACAGCAGAACCTGAGACAGAGCTGCATTTCCTGACAAAATGTCAACAATATAAAACAATTAGAGACTGTCATTTCCCCAAATTTGAAACTATTATTCAAGGTTTCAAAGACCTCTCTGATGAGAATAGGCTACCCATCCTGTTGGGGGAGGACGCAGAGAGCTGTGGGTTGGCAGCGCACTACATTGCTGCCTGCAATAAGATGAGGGACAGTGTCTGACAGACCAATCAACCTGCACATGTCCTCTACTGTATGCTAATTGTTATTGTTAGTGTGCTTATTTTAGTGTGCTTATTTTGACCCTTGGTTATTGTTGTTACTGTTGTCCCGTTGACAAATCTGATTCTTGTTATTTTCATATTGTAAATATCAAAAGTAAGCTTTGGCAATATGTACATTGTTACGGCATGCCAATAAAGCAAACTGAATTGAGAGAGAGAGAGAGAGAGAGAGAGAGAGAGAGAGAGAGAGAGAGAGACCAGGAGATTGCTTGATTCATTAATAAAACTAGCATTGATAAAGACAAACAACTGCGGTTGGAGACTGAAGAGGTTCTAGCGGGCCTAATAATACTGTCCAGGTCTCCTCTATGTAGCAGTGTCCACTACCTACTAGGAGCTCCCATCCCCACACAGCCAGCGGTAAATCATGTAGTGGCAGAGACTCTATTCCTGTTGGTCTTTCATTGGTAGAATACAGTGAGTCTTCACAGCAAAGGCAGAGCCTACTGTGTGTGTGTGTGTGTGTATGTGTGGACTCCCCTCTCTGGAGGGCGCTTGCTGACGCACATTTACCGCTCCCATTAAACATTAACGCTGCTCAGGGAGAGAGCCTCCGCAACACGCAACCACACACACACACACACACACACACACACACACACACACACACACACACACACACACACACACGAATACTAGGGGGAAATAACAGGCTGAAATGATGCGTCAGAAACACATCCTCCATGGGTACATGATGGAAAGGGCTTATGTTGTCTGATTATTCTGACAGAGGATGATGCAGAGAGGAGCATGGGAGTGTTTACAGGAATGAGGATGAGAAAGAGAGGGTACAATAACTAACTATTAAATAGAGTAGAATTAAGATCCAGACAGGTCTTTCCTGGTAAGATCCAGTGGTTAGGAGGAAAAGCATGGTGACATAAACGATCTGGGTGACAGGTGTTGGGAGTTCCAGGTAATGGTATTAATAGTGTGCAGTGTTCACTTCCCTGCAGGAAACAAAGCACTGTGCATCTGGAGGGCTGGGAGTACTAAGTGCCAGTGGATGGCGTCACAAAGCACGTCAAATGTTGTTAACGGACGATTATACCCCATCATAAAGGAAGTGTTGACTCATTAGACAAACAGTAGGGACGAGATGGTCCGCCCTCGGGAGGAGAGAAAAAGAGGGATGGAGAAAGAGAGAGGGAGAGAGAGAGAGGAGAGTGAGAAGGATAAAGAGAGAGAGAGAAGGATAAAGAGAGAGAGAGAGAAGGATAAAGAGAGAGAAGGATAAAGAGAGAGAGAGAGAAGGATAAAGAGAGAGAAGGATAAAGAGAGAGAGAGAGAGAGAGAGAGAGAAAGAGAGAGAGAGAGAGAGAGAAAGAGAAAGAAAGAGAGAGAAGGATAAAGAGAGAGAGAGGTAAAGAAAGAGAGAGAGAAGGGTAGAGCGAGAGAGAGAGCGAGAGCGAGAAGGATAAAGAGAGAGAAGGATAAAGAGAGAGAGAGAGTGATGGGAAAAGAGAGAGAGAGTGAAGGGTAAAGAAAGAGAGAGAGAAGGGTAGAGCGAGAGAGAGAGAGAGAGAGAAAGAGAAAGAGAAAGAGAGAGAGAAGGATAAAGAGAGAGAGAAGGGTAGAGCGAGAGAGAGCGAGAGAGAGAGCGAGAGAGCGAGAGAGCGAGAGCGAGAGCGAGGAGTAAAGAAATAGAGAGCAAAAGAAGTCTGCATCTTAGATGCGTTGAAAACCTGGAGTTTGTGATTGACACTTAAAGAGGGTCCGATTCTACAGCAGACACATCCCATATTTGGACTGAAAGTGTTTACAGTGGGTGTTGCGTTAGTTTAAACCATCTGTCTGCACAAAGTTTCCCCCCCAAAGCGTTGCACTCAGTCAGTAACACGTACCACCATGTCAAGCTGACCCTCAGGACTGGAGAGAGGGAGTTGAATAACGAGCAGTAATAACCAGCAGTCTCACAGATATACAATTCAGATGACTGAGAGGGGGCAAACACCGACCAAGTCATTTAAAAATGACTGGTAAAAAAGCACTGATGACCTCAAGGCGTCACATTTGACATGTTGTCCGAGCTGGAAAAAGGCAACCATCAACCATGGCAGTTTAGTCCACTAAACCAGTGCAGTTTAGTGGGACATACAGGAGAAATAATCCATTGAACCCCTTGGTCTTTTCTTTGTCTATAGATCAGCTTGACACATTGCTAAGACCAGACCTGTTATCACTGTCCTGATGTGATGGCAGCTTCTATACTGCCCTTCCTACCACATCAGTCGACTGAGGTAATGCCACTCTGACTGCCTTTTTCTGAGGGCTGTGTTGGAAATTGCAGGTATGACTGACAGGTAATGGAGTGACTAGGGCGTACATATTGAGTGAGTGCCAAAGTGAACCAGTCATTACGTACTTTAAAACTTGACAAACAGAGTGAATAGCCTAGTCCGGGGTGAAATGTCTTAGTTCGTTAGAAATCCTTACCTTTCTGTTAGGGTAATTTGAGTAAAGTGCATGGGACCCCATTCTCAATTTCAACACATTTCCTAGCCATCTGATGTAGTTGCTCTCCGACAGAACTAAGCCTCTCACACAGAGTAAACTCATTGCCGACATCATGGAAAACATTAGCACCAGGAACCACAGCTACCAAAACTGTCAGTACAAACAAACCAAAAACTGTTCTACACTTAGAGTTCAACTGACGGACACTTAGCTTACTTATCAGTGGTGTAACGGGATGTGTTATGTGCATGTTGTTCAACTCTGTGTAGCAATGCGGATCAATACAACACGCTAGATGAAAACAGAACATGGAATGCGATCAGTCTAACACTATAAAAAACCTGGGCTACTTTCTGGTTCATTTAGTTATAGCAATGTGATTTTAGCTATTCCGTTTCCAATGCCTGCCTTGAAACCACCGGTAGTGTTGTGCGGAATGGTTTGCTCTGATTCTTGTGGTTTAGCTGCCAGCGTAGAGGAGCTGGATACAATTAAACACAATTGTGGGGCCGTAGAAATAAGCGATTATAACGCATTATAATACATTCGCTAGTAAGCTACATTTATATTATATAATAGTTATTTACTCTAGCTCACAAACTAATATGATTAGCCAGCTAACGTTAGCAAGCCAGTCACTTCTACTTGTTAATCAAACAGGAATCAAAAGACATCTGAACAAACAGGAATCAAATGACATAGATGGGCCAGTTGGCGAGGAATACAAAATAGCATGCAGGTTTAGGAAATACTTACAGAGGAAACGCTTCGTGGGAAACCCAGAGATGTATTTCGGGAAATAGTGCCACGAACCCCTTGTTTTTGTGTTTAGGAAAGTTTATAAATCCCCTTTCCTCAGTGCTACAACCATCAGCAGCCCGCATCAAAGTGCTTCACACAGTCCCGTCCCTCCGACCATCTGTCGCCCAGCAAAATATATTACTGTACGAACGTGACCAATTCGGCACTTTATCAGCCAGCAAATGTTATAGCTCCAGCGCTGCCTCCCGACCTTGTTTTCTGGTCGGTTTGAAGATAGCTAGTAACTAGTTAGGCGTACTGAAGTTGTTCTCGCTGTCGCCCTGTCTTGTCGTAGTAAATCCCAGCAGCTCTCTCCAGCAGCTCTCTCTCTCCAGCAGCTCTCTCTCTCCAGCAGCTCTCTCTCTCCAGCAGGCAGATCCCCTCTGCGAGCTCCGGCAGTGCCTCGATCTCGTCCCGAACACGCCAATATCCCTAGACTGCATCCGGGTCGGGTCGCAGTCCAATTATTTTCAAAGTTTATTTCTTGCAAAGACGTATTCTGTCTTCTTTGAAAGCTTTACTATTCTCTTCCGCTTATAAGCAGCAACTAACTTCTAGTAGACAGGGAATAGTCAGTCAGAGCCTGGGATTTCCAGAATGGCACCAAATTGACAAAGGACCCAGACAGTAGGCTACATTATAAGTGGGTCTTAGTGAGCGCATGCCAGTGCAAAGCTTGCGGATATTTCTGAAGCAAACGGTGGAATATAAACAAGCATTCCTTCCAGAGCTCAGTGCCTATTTAGTTAATGTCTGATCTTTGTAGGATCTGAGGCCAGGGCAGCCTCTGCATGCATGGAATGATTTATCTCCCTGTGTATGTGAGAGAGTCCTTGTATAGTTTTTGTGCCTGTGGTTAGTTGAATATGTGCATATTTAACAAGTCAGCCTAACAATACGATGACTAGGTCTCCATAGAACCAATGATGGAGAAGATGGGAAGATTACCGGACTGTGGTCTGACAAGCCCCAGGTTAAAACATGGCCTGAGTTGTCCCAAATGGCATCCTATTCCCTATGTAGTACACTACCTTTGACCAAGAGCCCCAGAAATAGTGCACTTTAAAGGGAATAGGGTACCATTTGGGATGTCACATGGATGCTTCAAGCTGTCCCAGATCAGTTACTATTATACCTCTCGTGTCCTTACCAAACACTGTAATCACATGGCTCTCCCTTTTCAATGTCTGAGATATGCTGTAATTCAGTGTTACGTTATGGTGCGTTCAACAAGGCAGAGAGGGAAAGAGAGTGAGAGACCTCTTTGGAGATGATGTGCGTGTGCTCAGTTGTACCCTCTAACTAGCTCTGGTGGTATTCTGTGTTTTGAAGACCAGTCTACTAAACTCACCGCGCCATTCACCATGTATTAAGATTTAGATTTTACTAGGGAATTCGTTTTCATAAAAAAAAAACTACAATGACAATTGAAGTGAAATGCAGATTAAAGGAATGCTGTTCAATATGTAATAATACAATACGCTATTAATGCTGCTAGGCAAATGTTGTTGATGCCAAAAGCCCCTGCCCTTCTTCACTCACACGTTTAAATTGTTGCCACCTCCCACTTCCAATACAAACAATTGTTGCCACCTCCCACTTCCAATACAAACAATTGTTGCCACCTCCCACTTCCAATACAAACAATTGTTGCCACCTCCCACTTCCAATACAAACAATTGTTGCCACCTCCCACTTCCAATACAAACAATTGTTGCCACCTCCCACTTCCAATACAAACAATTGTTGCCACCTCCCACTTCCAATAGACATTTGCTCATCACCGCTCTCTAGTGGTGGTGGAAGGGTAATGCAGAGGCTGTATATCCATTAAACATGACAGCGCTCCGGTCTCTTTACAAGGAAAGCAAGTTTAGCGCTCTCCAACAGAAATTAAAATGTCTGCTGTCGTTCTCTATCCTTTATCTAAACGGTGATCAATAACTGAACTCATATCAAAAGGGTCCTCCACATGTATTGATACTGAGACAGTTGGCATGCCCAGGCTTTCCAGATGTTTTTAAGAGATCAATCCTTGACAAAAAAATGATCTGCAAATAACCCCGAATAGCATCTGTTAGACATGTTTGATCCATCAGTTCTACAATCGGGTTCTAATCATTCTGTACATAGGAGAAATCAAAAGAAAAGCTGGTTTGAGTTTTACATCAAATTAATTTACAAAAACAGAAGCACAAAACGTATTCACATTCAGACAACTACAAAAATGTTACATGTTGCAATGAGAGCTATCTGTGGTAAATCGGAGTTGAATTGAGAGTGGAGTGAAACTAACATTCATTATCTTCAGTTTTCTTGTTATGTACAGGATAATATAAAACCATTCTGCTAGGCAGTGTTAGTCTGGAATTCCAACTGAATACCGCTACACTTCTCTATTGTTAGTGAAATGTTACGTTATCCATAACAGTGATGTTGAGGTCCTCTGTCAGGATGAGCATGGTGCTAGTAATGCCAGGATAGTGGAGTCCATTCCCGGGACCACCCGTACCACAAATGGACACACGCAGGACTAAGTCACTTTGGATGAAAGCATCTGTGAAATGGCAGATTTTATATTATGGAATTAAACAATAGTAAAACTGAGTGATACTCGGTGTGGATTCCAGACAGGGCAATTCCAAATCCACCCCTAGCCCCTCCTCCCTAGCCCCTCCTCCCTAGCCCCTCCTCCCTAGCCCCTCCATTTGCTCTGAAGGGGTTGGATAGGTGGAAGAAAAAAGGCATAAACTCCATCCAGCCTATCAGAAATCAGAAGACAAGGTGAGTCACAAGTACCATATTGCATCCACCTATCCAAACCCTTCAGATCTACAGGGTTGCCTAGGGAAGATGGCCTATAGGTTAATTTGGAATTTAGGGCGTGTCTCAATTGTATATCCATGATTCATTGCGTCCTCTCTCATCTCCTTCTCAAAACACATAGGAAGAGAAGATCCAAGGCGAGGAACCTCACATCTTGTGCTCCAATGAGTTTTGAGAAGGATGCAAGGAGAGAAGGTATGAGGAATCAAGAAAATACAATTGAGATTCACCCAGTGTGTGTGTATCAGTGGTCTTTGATCTGGTCCTCCTCCTCCAGCTTGCGTATCTCTCCCTTCAGGAAGTTGATGGTCTCTCTGCTGGCCTTCAGTCTATCCTTCAGGTCTGTGATCTCCTGACTGGTCTTCTTCTTCGCTGCTTCCAGCTTCTCCCGCGTCCGCAGCTCCAGCTCCGCAACTACAAACACAGGAAGGAATGGTCAGTCACCAGAGATACTGTCCATTCAGCACTGCACAGTGGTGTCACTGAACAATGAGGACAAAGACATCAGGTTTTATTGACTGCCTTTACATAGGCAGTCCAATTCTGATCCTATTGGCAAAGGATCTGATCCGACAAAAGACCAATAATTAGCCAAAAGATCAGACCTATATCTGTTTGGGCATCTTGAGGTCAATTTGCAGTCTACAAATTATTTGTAATTATGTTCCGGGCCCCCGACCAGCCTCTCAAGAAAATAAATCTAGTTAATGATGTCTGTAATTTGCATTGAAACACATTTGCCTGACAATGGTTAAAAAAGGCATTGCTAGATACAGTGGTTACAATATAAATCTACAGGTACTAAATGTACAGGTCTGTTACTGAACTGCATGGGAAAGGTGTGTGCTACTCACACTCAGTCTCGTGCTTATAGGCCCCCAGGGTCAGCTGTCTAGAGGTGCTAAGGAGCTGCTGCATCATGGCTGTGGGATCCTGGAAGATCTGAGAGGGGAACAGGAAGGACAGCGAGTTGAGACGGGCCTCTCCGCTTTTTTTCCCTCAACTTGCACCTTGTTTCACTTCGCTTCTCATGTCCTCTTTGGTTCATTGTTTGAAAAATAAATAAATAAATAAATAAAAATCGCTCACCATTTCATCATAGAATTCAGAGACCACCGTCTTCTTGGGCATGGCACTGGAGTCTGACTGGAAGAGCTTCAGTAGATGGTAGAGGGTCACCTGTAGACAGACAGACTATCATGTAACTGGGGGAAGAGGGTCACCTGTAGACAGACAGACAGGCTATCATGTAACTGGGGGAAGAGGGTCACCTGTAGACAGACAGACAGACTATCATGTAACTGGGGGAAGAGTGTCAAAAATAATGTAATTGTACAATGAAAATGTAGTCTCAAGTCCACTGTTATTTTACTGTTTTAATGTGTCCTAATTTATGCCATAGTAGAGCACCACTCACCGGCCTCTCATTGGGGTCGATGAAAAATATCTTGATGATGATCTCAAACTCTCCCCAGCCCGTCTCTGTGATCTCGTACGGAGGCTTCGTCACGACTACAACGGATCAGAAAGAGAACACCATTAGGCCTCCATGAGCCCTACATTCATGGCAAAACACATCACTGTTAATATGTGGATACATTACAAACTTGATTTACCTCTGAGTGGATTCACATAACTTTCATGTAGCTTGAACTGTATTTTCTTCACATATGCAGACATATCCTGGAATATAATTAGGTCAGGTCAATACTGTAGTTATCCAATGAGACCTTAAAGTCAACATTATCCATTTTCCAAGACTACAGTTGAGTTTACCTCGTTTCTGTATGGTTTCACATACACAGACCATTGGTGAGTGTGTCCATCCTCTTCTCGTTTCTTTCCAAAATACCGAGCAACGTTTCCGAACACGATGGGTTTGACGATCGTAACACCCTGTGGATAACAGACCAATTCTGTTTTCTGCAACATCATGCAGATCAATGATGATAACAATATGGTGAACCGGCTGGCAGATAGTAAGAAGTGATGCGGTTTGATGCCTGCCTTTCCAACCGCGTCTTCACGACAAACACTTAACTGACACGCTTCCATAGACTTATTAAAAAGGAAATATCATATAATTAGGTAACACAGTTAGTCAAATTGTCTCTTATCAACATACAACTTTTTATCGATCATTTTATAGTTACCGGTATCAAATATTATTGACATCCGTCCCTTACCTTCACTCTACCCCCGGAATCTGGTCCAAATTCAGCCATCCTTTTAAACATAGTATAGAGACTAGAAAGTGACGTTAAACTCGTATTTGTCACTATATGACTCTTGCAGTAGTGATTTGGGATGTGTCATTTAATAAGATTGCCATTAAATCGGTGAAAACAACACGAGTTTACATTGAACACATTTCAAATTGCCAGCCAAACAAGCACCGGAAGTACGTTACATTGTTCGTGGTCCGATGTGAACACTGGAAACACTCAGAACTAAAACGATTAGTGTCCTCTTGTCTAATGTTCTGCTTTGTGCCCTGCAGTACTAAGTAGGTTTATTCGTTTCTTGCAGTCATATAGACTGAATTGTGTAAACCAATTTACAATCATCAAATAGTAAAATCCTAAACTAGCAAAACATGTAATACAATGTTAAACTATGCAATATATCCAAAACAACAATAATACAACGACAATGTTTGGGGTGGCAGCTTAAAAAAATACATTTTAGGAACTTTTAAGAAGGCATTATTAAGGCCCCTGGGCTATATGGTGTGAGCATTGATCCGTTTAGTGAAGTATGCAATGGGAGAGTTCCCATAAGCAGCCGGTGCGTCTCATGGAAGTGTTCCGTTTGTGGCTGTTGCCGCTTGCCCGTCCAGTAGTCTGCTGTCTAGTTGGGGGGAGACAGTCTAAACGGAGAGTTCTGCAGGGATTTCGCTAATGTCCGGCAGATCTGCTCCCGTTTACTCTCCAGTGACATGATTCCGAGGGCTTCCCCGGTAGCTGGTGTACGACCCGTCCCGAATTACTCTGCAGGCTCTCTTCTGGACACGAGTCAGGGTTCGAGTGATCATCGAAGATAGGCCATCTATACATAATCCCACATGCTGACGTCCACATAGGCTACTGAAATGAATAAAATGGTATATTTATAAACAGAATGTGTTTAATATGTGCTAAGGCTTCGGACTATAACTGTTTTTTTTCTAAGCTTTTCCTCACCAACTGTAGCCCAAAGGCCGGCAGATGGCTATATCGAGTAGTTTGCTAAATGAAACCACCAGATCAAAATCCCCATCTGCCAGCATTTGGCCTACACCAACTGCTTCACATACGGTCTTGATCAGCTATAGACTTACAAAGAAGTAAGTTTTGTTACAATTTGGATAAATGTATCCAATAGCCTCATATCGTAATAAACAAAATACATGGAGTCACACTAGTTTCGATTATTTTATTTTTGAGAAGGCACAAGGTTGTACAAGCTCAGAGAACTTACTGCCTTTATTCTTAATGCAAATATTCTGTCTAAACATATAATTGAATGAGCAATGTGATCTGAACTATAAACACACATTGACAGTGTTTTAGTCAATCCAGTCGGGTTGAGACATTTATCTTCTATATTTGATAACTATTATTCATATACAATTATACTTCCAGCACTATTTCCTTACTTTACTATATTGCGAAAATAAACAAGACGTATATTGAATAGCTACTACTTCAGACAAATTGCAGCCATCATTCTTCCTGGATCTGGAACCGACGACTTACCTTTGGGTGAACGTCACGGAGCTGTACATTACATCAGGGCAAAAAGAACTACAGCCTAATGTACAATTCAGCATGTGGTGTAAGTGTAACTATGAGTAAACTATATATAAAGATAACCAAGAGCCTTGAAGGGCCTATAACTAGTTTCCTTTATCGTGTCAATCATACCTGAGAAAAAAACATCATGGTTTTAAGTTTTGTTGAGTAAAATTAGACCATTACAATATTTTCACAAAACAGAAAAACTACAGACCTCAGTAATATTCTACGGTATTAATTCAATCCTTTACACATTGCACTCTATTGATTAAGTGTACATTTGATGAAACCAAATCAGCAATGTCAAGAACAGTAATATTTTGGCCTAATGGTTCACGAAGACCGACTTCAAAGACGGAGAATACTAGTTTATTGAAAACACTCAAAAAAAGACAGTGCACCTTAAAGTTCAATTTCCTGAACACGTCAGAAAGAGAAGTTGAGCAGGTAAAACCTTGGATCTGAATGTAAAAAGTATTTCAAGGTAATATCTAAGATGGATGCATTATTATATGTACACAATGACAATCAACACTAATTGAGTATGGGTAACACTTGCCCGAATGCGTATATATGTACAGCACTGACGTATCAAACCAGTTTCCAATCAGTTCTACTCAGATATTCAACCTGTTTGAAAAGACGTTTGGCTGGAAAGCATTTCGTAATGATCAGCGAATAGGTAACAAAGCATTCATAACCTATCCATTCGCACAATAAACATGGCATAATAGCTACGTAGAGCGTTATGAATGCTTTACAACATATTCAATATCTCAGTGCATTTATACAATGCACTGATAAACAATAAATGCACTACAAAAGTCCCACGTATAAAAAAAACTTAAGTGTTTGTCACGCAAACTTTACCTGAAGGAGAACTTTACTAAAGTTCCATCCAATAACATTCCATGTCAAACACATTGTAAAGTCCTCAAAAATGCTCTTTGTAGCTAGTGGGCAATTTGATTAAAAAAAAACTTGGGGAGATATTTATGTGCCAATAGTCAGATGTAAAGTCTTAACATTTTTAATTTTTACTGGTGACTGAAGCAGTGGTTTTAGTGAATGATTCAAGCCACAATAACCACCTAAATATCTAAGGATGGTGGCAACGCAAGCAGGAGAGCACCACTAAATGTCTATCAGGGCCATTTAGAAAACACATGTGAGTAAAGAGGGAGGAACACCGCCTGAAAACAGGCATCAATACCAGTTATTTCAATCTGGCAGACCAGTCAGTGCACAGACCCTGAGAAGCCAGGGAAGGATTGTGCTCTCATGCTTTACAAAATGGACCTCACTTGAATACTCTTATTACTGTAATCCCCATCCATTTACTACACCCAGCCCCTTGGCCTGGTCCCAGACCCTCAATGCTACTGTAATCCCCATCAATTTACAACACCCAGCCCCTCAACCTGGTCCCAGACCCCCAATGCTACTATAATCCCCATCAATTTACTACACCCAGCCCCTTGGCCTAGTCCCAGACCCTGAATGCTACTGTAATCCCCATCAATTTACTACACCCAGCCCCTTGGCCTAGTCCCAGAAGGGGATCCTACAAACCAGGATCAAAGCATTAGCCAGATAACTTTGATAAACATTTGATTTTCTGGTTCAGTAAGAAAGCTAAACTTAGATGTGTTTTTGGTTGAGTCATCAGACCATGCCCATGTCAAGCTTCTATTCACAAAAACCTAAAAGTTACTTCAGAATATTTAAGCAAATTAGCTGGCTAACGCATTGGTCCTGCTTTGTAGTATACCGCTCAGGTCTGTATGCGCTTTAGTCAACGACTCTGGCTAGCATTGTTGCTGCCATTCAATGTAGGCAGGACAACGAGTCAAGACTCGCCCAAAATATATACAGATCTGGGACCAGGATACCACAACCCTCACTGGCATAAACCAGTGAGACAAGTATATACAGATCTGGGACCAGGCTACCACAACCCTCACTGGCCTAAACCAGTGAGCCAAGCAACTCAATAAGAAATCAGTGCAGTACATCCGCCAGCCAATCGGAGCACAAGGTTGCAGATAAGGGACTAATTCTGTTCACAGAGTAGTATCGTCCAGATCTGTGAAGTTTGAATCATCGATCACTAACATATTTCCATATAAGTCAATCATTTGTGTCATTAATATTAGGGTAATGAACCCTTGGAATGTATTTCCTGGTAACATTAAATGGGGGAAAAAAATGAAAACAAATCAAGAAATATAAAAATAAAAAAACAAGTATAGTCAAGTCCTGAATCCCTCTAAAATCAGTGAGCCAAGACATGGATTTTCACTATTGGAATTCAAATGGCATACAGTAGTATACGGAGACTAAAAACACAATGTTGACCAACAAGTAGCTACATTTTAAGTAGAACTTTGGGAACAAACTATTAAGTCAAAGATTAAAATATCTGTCACACGATCATTCAATGCATGAATAGTTACGCTAAATTCAGTCAGATTTCACAAATTCTGGGCATCAGGACAAATACAACCTTTTGGTCAACTGTGCTTCATTTGGTCAACAACAGCCCAACTTGGCAACTTATGTGAGAGTAAATTTAAAATAACTATTTAGTAAAATTCAACATGAAAAATGTATGCAGGCAAAAACGTACACATGTCAATTATTACTAAGTGTCAAAACCTCAGTAAACAGTTTATTACAACACAGAATCTATTTTAATATTCAAAGCAGAGACATTTACAAACATTATCCTAACGAACATTATCCTAACGAGAAAAGTAGGGAGGGGCACGAGAGGAAATAAAGACGAAAAACCAAAAAAAAAAAACTCCCTGTAAAATCAATTCTAACCTGACAAAATGTACACATTATAGCAGTCAAAAGTTGTCCGTTTTGGAATAGAGCAGGCAAATGTAATTTGTTATTTTCGCAAAGCTTGAAGAAGCCCGTCAACACAGGTAAGTAATCATTTTTTCATTCACATCAAATAAAATTTCAGTAAAAATAAAAATAGCTGTTGAGTAGTTTTTTTTTTTTTATACCATGAGTATGATTTTAAAGAACACTACTTATAGCCTTACACAGCTGTGAGCGATTCCCAGGTAGTCAGTCCCCTGGTAACCATGGAGACAGACAGAGGGGGGGCTAGTTGACAAGGCGATCCTGAAGTAGGGCCTGCTGGTTGTGACGTGGCGTCCTCGTCTCTGTCCTCTTCCGTAGGCTGAAATGTGTGAAAACGAAGGGTGGAGTTTGGTTTGGGGCAGCCCAACAATATACAGTTTGTTGTTTGTGTCATACCCCCTCTAATTGTACAGTACACACACACACAGAGAGGACACAAAACAAAGACATGCAGGTACTGCTCTTTCTAATGATAGTCAACTTGTCAGAGAGTGATTCCACATTACAGTCAGTAAGGAAGAACATTGTAGTGCCCACAATGGCTGACCCTGCTTTACTGTTGATCTGAATTTAGTATGTATTCAAATGTGTCATGCGCCAAGTACTCGTCTAATTTCAGAAAAGGTTTACAATCAATGTGTGTGGATAGGATAAACCTGTTTAAGGGTGCTCACAAAACATCTTATAATATAATCTAAAAGTGCATGGGCAGAAGATGGTATCTACAGACTGCCCAATCCCAACCCCTAGACCGTACGTACTTCTCAATATCTTTAGAGGATTTCACAGATGGACGCAACATGGTATTAAGTCTGCCTTGCCCTCTGATAGGGGGAATTATCACATTACTTCCACCTATCAAATCCTCTCAGATTTTCAACAAGTCCATAAGACCAAAAGGTCTAAGCGGCCGGTTTGGGATTGGTCCAAGTCTAAGAGGTGACGAGGGCATAGTTTTTCCAAAAGTTATCCGGATTTTACCTATTGGATAGGATCAAACACATAGAAATAATAAATCGAACAGACGATTCATTGACTTGAATGCAGACCCTCGTTCTAGTCATTCTACAGATATGCATTTAAACCTATCCGATAGGCGACATCCGATTAGATAACATTTGGAGAAAAGAAAACTGGGCCCGGAGCACTGGGAAAAGCAGAGGACAAACATGGTCAGATTTACATAGAGGAATAGTTGTATTACATCGGGATGAATCTATTAACACTCTTATCCTATCTCTACACTTATATCAGTACTCAAACAGAACTCACAAAGCTAGAGCCTGGCATGCACAGGATTAACATTACAGTGACAATTCATTGGAATTGCAAACCACATAACATTTCAGTTCGTAGACCCAGCCAGTTTCCAAACTCACACACCAGGTAAAGGAATATGCTCTGTGTTTTGGTTGTCATTGACAATTTCCATTAAAAACAACTATAGTTAATAGCCTAGTAGTAATTATTAGTTTATCAATACAATTTTTTATCAAATTAAAATTGAAGAAGCCAGGTACTGCTCAATGAGTGAATTTACATGGTGCATTGTTGGCAATATCACACTCAAAAAGTGAATACCAACATTTCATTGAACAGATGTCCCATCACCCTCTGCACAATCATTTCAGATCCATTGAGCATCTCAAAGGGCCCACAGCATCATCAAGATATGTTCTCAAAAAACTCAAATCGATTAGAATTATAACTAATGGATTAAAGAATGTGACCAGTTGCAGTTTTATTTTTTTCCTCAGAAGACCTGGTACTAACTTCCTTCAGTCTATTTTTGCAGGAGATGTTGAAAGAGTTTAGGTGGTTGAACATTAGTCAAAATGAACCTTCTTGAGATGGTGTGGACACCAATGAGTGTTGCAGGAACCACATGATGCGTAGTTGTGAAGGAGGAATACACCAGAGAGAGAGAGAGAGTTAGAACAGCACCAGAAATATGTTATCAGGAAATCAGGGCTGCTTTCTCCATGCCTGCAAAAACATCACTGACACCTATAGACAAATTGGAAAAATAGCTAGTCATTTCTTCCCTGTAGTGTGCACATATGATCCCAATGCTAAATGAAACAATGTTCAGATCTGTGAACATAGACTGACAGGTAGTAAGCATAGATCACAGCATTTCCTTTACCATGAAGTGAGACAAATAGGACTGTACAGGATAATCAAGTATCTCCTCTTAGGTTTGTTCTCTTGTGATTTAAAGAGTTATGACCAAAACTAAGATTTTTAGATTGATTTGTCAGTTGTATTATTAAAAGGATTACGTTTATTTGAATAATTTAACAAAATGCTATTGCCATTTAATAATGGAAAAAAACAATGGAGAGAAGTTACTTCATCAAACATGTACATTCAAAGGAGTTATCCCATTTAATGCAAGCATGTGGTTACTCATCAGCAAACGAACCAATCCAACACAAAATAATGATATAAATAACCTGTCATACAATCAGATTTTGGGGTATACATCCAATCGCTATCGGGATTTACAACTTCAACATTCAATTTGAGTGATCATCAACCCATTAAATAGCACAACATTCTTTTCTTGACTACACCATTTCAGTGAAACATCCATTGACCTTCAATTCCTACAAGATATTTGCCAAGGTACCATGTCAAAATTGTCTGGCTGTCTATTTCAAACTTAGCCTAAAAACAAGACAACCGACAGTGAAATCTTGAGATCCACTTCAAATAGGTGTACCATTTGAAACCTAAAATACCCGCATTAACAAAATGGCTGCCATTGAATTGTGGACAATTGTGATGATTCTTTAGTCCTCATTGAAATATCAGACAAGTACTGTACCTGTATTGATTGATATTTTCAGCATATTTTCAAGTACTGTACCTCTGGCAAAAATATTTTTTTATTGTTTTCTTATTCGTTTACAGGATCAGCACATTGTGAAGCCCAGTATTAAGGGATGAAAAGTAATCAAATTGACCTCAAATGTACAGGCAAACAGACATTGCTAGGGCCCTATAAAATCTATTTAAATTTTTCCCCCCTGCATAATTCCATTTTGTTTTTCCACTTTCAAAATATATATTTTTTTTAATATATAAAAACAACATTGGATGTTCTAAGTACACAACCATGCTTAAACATCAGGAGACCAAGTTGAGGTATGGGAAAAATCTAATAGTTTTTGGGTGTGTTACCCTTTAATTCAACTGCGCACCAGCAAGCGTCGCTGTTTGGTTAGCGATGTTTCTGTAGCACTCGTGTGATTGAGGAGTTTGCTAAACAAATGGCCAGTGGATTTATGCAAATTCTCCTGATCCCATTCTGCCAGGCAAATGTTAACTACAGAGAAGCCTATGTTTAACTGACAAGGTTTCAGTGAAAGCCTTTCCATCTACCAGAAGACTGTTGTCATTATATTAGCGTCATCGCTAACGGCTTTACAAAGTGGTGGACAATCGCGCACACAGACATTCCTGTGACGTTTCCTTTTCAGAAAGTTAAAGAAAAATATGAATCACTGATGTATTTCATTCATCTTTTATGATCATCTTGGACAAATAGAATTTGCGAATAGCGTTAATACATTTAGTTGACGTCCTACTAGCGTCAATACATTTAGTTGACGTCCTACTAGCTTCAATACATTTAGTTGACGTCCTGCTAGCGTCAATACATTTAGTTGAAGTCCTACTAGCGTCAACACATTTAGTTGAAGTCCTACTAGCGTCAACACATTTAGTTGAAGTCCTACTAGCGTCAATACATTTAGTTGACGTCCTACTAGCGTCAATACATTTAGTTGACGTCCTACTAGCGTCAATACATTTAGTTGACGTCCTACTAGCGCAATACATTTAGTTGACGCCCTACTAGCGCCAATACATTTAGTTGACGCCCTACTAGCGCCAATACATTTAGTTGACGTCCTACTAGCGTCAATACATTTAGTTGACGTCCTACTAGCGTCAACACATTTAGTTGAAGTCCTACTAGCGTCAACACATTTAGTTGACGTCCTACTAGCTTCAACACATTTAGTTGACGTCCTACTAGCGTCAACACATTTAGTTTAAGTCCTACTAGCGTCAATACATTTAGTTGACGTCCTACTAGCGTCAACACATTTAGTTGAAGTCCTACTAGCGTCAATACATTTAGTTGACGTCCTACTAGCGTCAACACATTTAGTTGAAGTCCTACTAGCGTCAATACATTTAGTTGACGTCCTACTAGAGTCAATACATTTAGTTGACGTCCTACTAGCGTTAATACATTTAGTTGACGTCCTACTAGCGTCAATACATTTAGTTTAAGTCCTACTAACATTATTGAATATTGATTCTGTTTTAATGTCTGGATTCTGTCCGCGTTCTCCACAACATGGATTTTATAGGGCCCTACATTACCATGAAGTATATATATATGTACATAATATCATGTATAACCCTGTTTCCATCAAGGTATACAAAATGGATTAAAACCTGAGCCATATTTTTGGGAACTCAATCCTTCCATGTTAGGGAACAAACGCAAAAAAAAATGGCACATACAGAACTGATGTGTAAAAGGTAAAAACCGTGTTAATATTATGTTAACAGTACCAAAAGCAGTAGCAACACTCAAAATGGTCTGTTTTACAAAAATGGGGCATTAGAGTGAAGCCCATGACCAACTCTGCTACAGGAGACATAGCAGGCTAGTTACCTAGTTACCACATTCCGGTCGACTGTTAAGGGAGTATGACGGGATAACTCTTTGCCTAAAATTAGACAAAACATGTCACCAGCTTGATATCAATGCCATTAATTATACAAAAACATTAGCAAAATCCTTTTGTTCAAGACCATCATTTTCAGCGTGATAAAATGAAAAATATGGTAAAGACATTAGTCAAGTTCACAGACAATATACCAATATCCTTTCAACTGTTTTAACCCCCAAACCATACTCTGGCTTATACTAGAGGTTAGAGAACTGACGGTGGTTTAAAAATATTTTTAAATAGTTTAGACATTTCAATTTGCATGTAACCATTACCTCAGGTTAACAAGAGTCAGAACCACCTACAGTTTGGTGATCATTTGGTGGCCTACAAAACAATTCACACAACCCCCTTAAGTCGTACCGTCACAGAGTTCAACCTTGACAACATTGGAACACTGCAAAATGTAGACCAATAATTTCTGGGCACATTGTGGCATCAGTGTCAAAGAAACACTTCAATAAACAATTAGCGGATTTTACAAAACAACCTTTCACAGGTGTTGATCATCGATCATATAAAGTACTTTCTCAACTTCAGAAGGTTTAAAAAAACATTTTCAAGCTTAGCAGGGCTTGCATATTAAACCCCCCCTACAACACACATGCAGTAGAAGCCTTCTGATGAAAGTAAAATACAGTCAAAAAACCTACAACAATTTCAGACAAATAATATATATACACATATACACACCAGCAATGAGTCAGTTTTGGTCAAGACTACAACAATGACTGATGGAACAATGCCTTACCTACCACCACCACCACCTACCGTAGGCTCCGTAGGGCGCGTCCTGTCCCGCTCTGGGCCTCTTGTTCTGGGCCGCAGCGACCTGGCCCCTGGCCTGCATTAAGCGGAGGGAGAAGAGTGGTGACAGTTATGGATAACGAGTTTGAACGGGCATACACACCTCCCCTAACGATGTCGGTACTCCCTCTCACGGTCTCTTTCTCGTTCGCGTTCTCTGTCCCCGCGGTGCCGTTCTCGCTCCCGGCTGCGTTCGCGGTAGTAGTCCTCGTGGCGGTCACGGCTACGGGACTTGTGGCGCCGGCTCTTCTCCCGGGATCGGCTGTGGTCCCGCTCCCTCGACCTCTCGCGTCTTTTGGGGGCAGAACTTACATTCATACATCAAACTCTTAACCAACCGCCAAAGCAGGTCTGTCCATCGGCTAAAACCATAAATAATATCATAAATAACGACGTCATCAATACAACTGTCAGGAACACTTCGATCTGTCAATCAATTACATTTGACACAATATTACCCAGAGTGCTTTATAATAAGTGAATTCAACTAAAGTTGGTACAACATATCACCACCATTCCCAGTCAATAAGAACAGAAAAGCACAGGAATACAAGCACAATGACTAGCAGGTACTGAACATCATCACCAATTATCACACACCTTCAATTCATTCATATCACTTCTCTCAGTTGTCTATTATAAGAACCAGGGTCGGAGTCAAAAATCTGTCAGTTCCATTATAATTCAGAAAGTAAACCATATTCCAATTCAAGACGAATTTGAATTTCTGTGTGCACCCTGAATTGAAATGGAACTGACCCCCCCCCTTCCCCTTGATAGGACCCACAGGAGAATGAGGAAGAGGTCGTATTTACCTGGAGGCAGAGCCGTAGGACTTGTTCTCGATGCCGTGGAGACAGTCCTGTAGAGAGCTGATGAGAACTTTGCAGCGGTCGTCAGCCGACACCTTCGACTGCTTGATCAGAGAGATGGCTGTCACCAGAGTCTCTATGGCACTGCCATAGTCAGCTAATGGAGAAAGACATTAACATCACATGGGTATAACTCAAGACACTTAAATAAGGGTCACTTGTGAAAGTTCGCAATACAATCTACAAGCAACACATACATAAAATGGGTGGGAGTGTGTTTTCAGCCCCTCTGGCCCTCTGTAGAGTGTGTTGTAGTATGTGTGTGTGTTTAGGGCATGATCCATACCAGCGCTAGCATCTGACACCGCCCTAGAGATAGCACTACTGGAGATGGCTCGGTTCCGGTTCATGATCTCCTCAAACTCCGCCTCGCTCAGCGGTGTCCGCGCCGACTCCATCTCCCTGGGACAGAGACAAGCAGGGAGGAGACAGCGTCAACACCTATAAGAACGGTCTTCAAACTCAACGACAAACTCAGAACCACCAAATACAGGAAAGAGGACGTTTAAGAGGAAGATGAGTCTTTCCTAACTCCTCGCCTTCTCAAAAGTCATTGGAGGAGAAGGTCAGAGGGGAGGACCATGGCTGTTCTCCACCAATAAATTTTGCGAGGTTGCAAGAAATCGAGAAATTGATCAAGAGCAAGAGAGATTGAGAAAACAGAGGGGTGAGACAATCAGATGAGTCAAGGAACACACACTGTTAATGGACAGCTAAAACCACACAACAGATACAAACCACGTTATCCAAGCCTGTGGGAATTAACACCAGTGATAACTAGCTAATCTAAGGAAACACAACACACACCACACAGTTTACTAAGGCTTATCAAATTCGTAGCTCGGCCAATCCATCAACCACAACAAGCATCCACTCCAAACGCAACAGAGCCAGGCACCAGGTCATTACAGGGGAAGCTAGGTCCTAATGTTGGTTCAGCGGTCTGGCAGTATTTCTACTAACCCTGGGTCACTCGCATTGTGCAAGTGTTGGCCGCCATTTTTCAGATCGACCAAACCCTCGTTAATCCAGGGGTCTGGGCAGCCGCGGGGCAGGGGGGCCCTGAGGTCAAACTCACAGATTAGCGGGGGACGCTGGTTACTGTAGGCAGCCAGAGGAGGGAGGGAGGGAAGGATGGATGGAGATTCAGGAGGGTCACTAAAGAAACCACGCTTCTTAGTCAAAATACTAAGGTAAAAGACCCCCCTTTAAAAGACGCCCCCACACAAACACAAACGATGGTGGACTGTTGCTAAGGGAACCTGACAGTACTATAATACAAGATGTTGGATGATTTCGTTGTGTTGCTTCTACCACAGCTGTTCTACATACTGAAATAAATTCAGACTAAAACTGGCAGTATCTGACATTCAATAGATCAGTTTTCTTCCAACATTAACCATCAGCTAGAGTACAGTAACGGAGGTTGGAACAGAACCAATGAAGAGGAGGAGGAGTAGGAAACTGACTTTCTGTAGAACTGGCAGTACGTGATGTCATGATCCTGTTCTGTTATATTACCTGCCGGCGGGTCCAAAGTCTCCCCGGTCATATGGAGGTGGCCGTCCATAGGGGTCGTTGGGCCCGTTGGAGCCCCTGCCGTCTCCTCCAGGAGGGCCCCCCATGTTGTTGGGACCCCCAGGAGGAGGGAAGAACGCTGGGTTGACATGGGGAGCCGGTGGGGGGCCTCCAGGTCGGGGGCCGGTCATGTGTGGTGGGGGAGCGAGGGCCAGAGGCGGTCCAAGGGGACCAGGGGGGCGAGGAGGGAAATGACCAGGGGTGGAGGGCCCTGTTGGGGGTGGGGGCCAGGAGGAGGGCCGGCCGTGTGGGGAGGGCCAGGGGAGAGGACCCATAGGGGGCTGGCCGAACTGGCCGGGGAACATGACCGGGGGTTGGGGGCGGTCGCCACGGTTGGGGGGGCCTTGCATCGGAGGGGGGAGGCCCTGTCCCGGGGGAAGGGGGCCTAGGGGGCCAGGGGGACCTAGGGGGCCAAGAGGGGGTCGAGGTGGGCCCTGCATACCACCTGGAACACAGAAACACAAAACAGAACCTTCTTGAGTTTGGATTCACTGCCAACTGTTTGAAAGCAAATTAAAGCACTGTGGTGTCCCAGTGTGAGCAGACGGCGCCGAGCAGTCCCCAGTGTGAGCAGACGGCGCCGAGCAGTCTCCAGTGTGAGCAGACGGCGCCGAGCAGTTCTTGGAATCCAGAGACCACAAACAGGGAACTCGAGTACTGCAGCAAATGTCTTAGTTTGGGTTTGATGACCTCCGGATAGGGTTATGTGACATTTTAAGTTGCGTGACGTGTGGCGAGAATATGTGGAAAATGCTCAAATGTGTGATCGTGTGTGTTTCAGTCACTGCCTTGGCGGCAACCTTGACTTAGTGGGATCAAAGTTAAAGCTTAGAAGGCAACACAGCAAAGAACCCAAACAGAAGCGGTGAATACTGACGTTGTACAACGTGAAGGACTACATTTACATCTCTCCGACTGACTGACACAAGGGGTGGGTTGCATCAACTCAAACTGGGTTAAATCAAGGTTTATCTATTCATCTTGTTGCACCACATTTTACACCTAGTTTTAAATCAATCCTAGTTAAATTAAATCCTTCCTCTAATCTAAGTTTAGTTGTCACTTTAAAAACTTATACATTTTAAGCCTGTTGCTCAATAAATTATTATAAATTTTATAACTTAGATTGGAGATGAATTCTAAACTGCCACGAGGTGGTTGAACTGATACAATGGCAGCAGACCTAGTGTGGAGAGACCAAAACGACAGAGTTCCTCAGAGAATAATTAGAGACAGGTTGAATCCTGTTGAGTTTTATGATAATTAACTCATTATTAGCAAGCTATTTACGTTCCCAATTTGTTCAACAATTGAATTGGGGCTTGTGATATTCCCAGCCTTGGTACGAATGATGATGTTATGGAACATGCTGTAACAGGCCTGATAACGGTAACATTGTAGTGGAGTAGCATTAACGTTAATTTTAACGTGCATTATAGGCATTGATATTTACCAGTTATTTATGCTTACTAAATATTGGTGGGACGAGTTGTCCATCGTCATCATAGGAGTTATGGAGATGGGCAAACTGCTGGGGAATCATCTCTCATAGGATCAATTCCCTTAACCTCACAAGCTCCAGCAGCAGAGGTGACTGTTTTGGAGAGCCTGGCGTGCCCAAAGTAAAATGCCTCCCATTTAGGCCCAGAAAATGGGATATATTTAGTACCATTGGATAGGAAACACTCTGAATTTTCCAAAACTGTTAACCATTTGTCTGTGGGCCAATCAGAACGCATATAGCAGGCAAAACCCTGAGGAATCTCTGTCCTGGAAAAAGTCATTTTGACACATTGCTCATTTTGGAACCCCTCCCTATCGAAAATGACCATATATAGGCATATGAACGCAGTGCACGTCGCTTCCTTATGATGTCATCAACCACGAGACTGTGTTTTACTCCATCTTGGATGAATTTCAACCATTGATAAACAGCATGGCAATGGGAGACCACGTTCTGAAAACTCTTCAGATTGCGCGCGCACGAGAAGGCGCGCTGTGCCTTATTTATCGTCTTTAGCGTTCAGTTTATATTCCGGCTGATTTATAATAGTAAATATACGTAAATATGTTCCTAAGGATACATTTAAAACTATGTTTGATTAAACTTGTCCAAAAACATAGGTATAATTTGAACGAGTTGGCGCCGCGTTTCATGGACTAGTGGAGGCTGTCGTTTCTGATTATAACGCGCGAACCAAATGGAGGATTTATGGATAAAAGACGTTACTTTTTCTAACAAAAGAACCATGGATTGTCTTCGTTGGACACTTAGGATGACCTCAGCAGAAGTTCTTCAACAAGGAATTGATTTGTTTTCGCTGTGAAATGTGTTGTGTGTGCCATGATGGCTAATCGATACATGGCTATTGGAAAATATGTGAGGTGCTAGCCTCAAACAAATGAATGTGCTGCTTTCGCCCGTAAAGCCTTTTTGAAATCTGACAACGCTGTGATATTGCCAAGAAACAGAGCTTTTGATGAGTATGGAACACTTGTATATTGCTGGATGTTTAATAATTCAACTTTCGGAATTTAAATTTGGCGCTTTAGATTTTCGCTGGTAGTGTCGGGATGAGCCCACTAGCGACCCACTGGTAATTGAGAATGCTTAAGAGGTTAACATTAAGTAATGACAATAAATAATATTGTATGCTAGTTAGGTTTATAAACTAGCTAGCTACAGTTGCTAACGTTAGCTAACGAATTCGTTCTGTCTGGTACTGGCAATTAACAGATTTTACTTCAAATTAGCCAACCCACGAGAACCTTTCACGATGGAGTTACAGTAGTTCTAACGTTACATTGTTATTATTTTAATCAAGAAACACCAACTTTGTGGCCTCATTTGTCAAGAAGGCTAGCTACTTCGTTTCAACTCACGCAATACTGCATATATTGGTGTAAGTCGTCACTAATCATATTTTAAAACGGTTAATCATGAATTGACTGATCCAGATTTAAAATGAAGTGGTGCAACACATCTGATTAATGATAAACCTAGATTAGCTCTAATCCGAGATTAATTTAAACCACGTTGCTGCAACCCACCCTAGGTGTCCAAAGATTTAGCGAGACCAACATTATAGATTTTGCAAGATATTAGCAATGAAAGCCAAGAACCAGTTGGCCGATTATCAGGACATGTCTGGATGGTAATTGGTCAGCCATCCAAGACACCCCTTCTATACTCATTGTGTTGTCTAGCTTCATAAGTGCCGGCCAGCCACTCTGTCAGAATAGCCAATAGAAACAGAACAAGCAACACAGCATATAAATACTGACAGTTAAGACAGAACGATCAATAACCCAGGACTTAAAAGTGAGGGGGAAGAAGAAGCTTGGTCAGTCAGTCAGTCCTGGACTCCATAGACAGAGGCCTTAATAATCAGAACATGTAAGCAGGGGGGAGGGGTAATCATTCTTATTTAATACATTAGCACTGCTAAGGGTTGCAAAAATCCAAAACATTATCAAAATTCCCCCAAATTCCAGGTTGGAGGATTCCATTGCAGCAAATTCCCTGCGAATTACATAAATCCTCCAGCTGGGATTTGTGGAAAACCAGGGATTTTTGGGAAGATTTGGGCAATTTTGCCAACCCTAGCACTGTTGTCAGGAGGCATTTCACCTCTGGGTCGCCAATTCCCATCACGTCCCGGCGGGAAGCAATTGAAATTCATATCCATCAGGTGGCCTTCTTGGTGTCTATGGTTAATGAGTTCAGGTGGCCTCATCCCCCGACCCTAGTGGGAGGAAAAGCACAATCACAACAAGGCTGGCGCCACAGTGACCTCACTGGCCATTCGGCCAATGGCAGCAGCGCAGCTAGCAACACAGGAAGAAGTTGTCAGAGTAGAAAATAAATTGTGTTTTTTTTTTTATCTGAAGGGGGGTAAAGACGGGGGCAAACTGGATAAAACAAATGTTGAATATTACACCCCCTCCAACAACCCAACTACTTCACTCAACTTCTGAAAGCAAAGGGACAGAACAGGAGTCAGACTGTATTGAAATGGACAAATGTGTGGAGAGATGGTAGGTTGGTGCTTTCCAACCAATCCTTTCCACATATGCTGACGTGGATACAGGATAATATTCAGACAGGAGGACCCGTCTTCAGTTCAGTCCATACCACCAACGGTACTGGCCTAGCTGTCAGCGTAAGATCCATTCACACTGATTCCAGCAGAAACAGTACACCAGAAAGGAAGCCATTTCATTGGTTGTAGTCTGGGCACGGTTTCAATTTAACCAATTAAAATGGGCTTCCTTTCCGGTATACTGTTTTTCAGGGTATCTGCAGGTTCCTTTTAGTTGAATTTAAGACTTTAACAACCTTTTAATGCCACTTAATAGTGCTTTTGAGGTCTGCCACACCTACTAATATTCCCCCCTCCAGAAATGAGCCCATGTTGGCAAAAAGGTGTCTTTTTAGGACTGGCTTTTTTTCCAGTGCCAAGAGACATAAAATAAGTTAACCATTTCAACTAGTAGTTCAGGGAACACATGATGGTTATATTTTCATGTGCAACATGTCACAATAGGATCCAGAATAAAATCATATATATATATATATATATGGATCTTTAGAGATTAATTAGCCTGAATGTTTTTTTGTACCTAATGGCCTAGGCTACCTGAGGAAGTATGAACTCAAAACACATTAGCTAGATCGCTAACTCTAAATACTATATTGTTGCTAGATAGCCATGCAATTGATTTAACAGTAAATGTAATGTCCTAATGTATTCACAGTGAATGGCCCACTACGCTCCATTCCGCTGTCGCATCATCTCAATGACATACTCTGTAAAGTCCTGTTACTTCATCTATATTGACAGTTGAGAAATAATTGTTATACTCACAATAACCTGAAGCTGTCCTATTTTTAAAATCAGGGCATTTGTATGGGCTAATAGCAGTACGGCCACATTTTCAATTAAAAACAAATAGCAAAATTATTATTGGTAATACCTTCTTAAAACAATTTCATATAGCTTAGTAGACCCCCCCCCCAGCTTAGACTGGGATTAGAATGACAGGGATTCGCCTGTTGAGTTCCAAAAATAAGGAGTTAAATGCTATAGGACAGACACGTCATAACAAACTTCCTTCAGAGTCTGGGGGTCTACTACTATCTATTGTTCCATGTAGTGAATCGTATTCAATGCGTTTTCATGGGCTAATAGCAGTAAGGCCAAATAAAAATGTTTATCCCCGAAAAATGTTTCTATATATTTTGATACTTCAAGAGGTCTTAAAATTCAAAAGCAAATACACTGAACTAAAATATAAAACGCAACACGCAAATTGTTTGTCCCATGTTTCATAAACAAATTTTAAAAAATATTTCTCCCAAATGTTGTCCAATTTTTTTTACATCCCTGTTAGTGAGCATTTCTTGTTTTCCAAGATAATTTATCCACTGGACAGGTGTGGCTTATCAAAAAGCTGATTAAACAGCATGATCATTACACATGTGCACCTTGTGCTGGGGACAACAAAAGTCCACTAAAACAATGCCACAGATGTCTCAAATTGAGGGAGCGTGCAATTGGCATGCTGACAGCGGAAATGTCCACCAAAGCTGATGCCAGAAAATGTTACATTAATTTCTCTACCATAAGCCGCCTTCAACGCCATTTTTGAGAATTTGGCAGTACGTCCAACTGGCCTCACAACCGCAGAACACGTGTATGGCTTTGTGTGGGCGAGCGGTTTGCTGATGTCAACGTTGTGAACAGATTGCCCCATGTTGGCGGTGGGTTAAGGTAAGGGCAGGCATAAGCTACGGACAACGAACACAATTGCATTTTAAATCGAAGGCAATTTGAATGCACAGAGATACCATGGCGAGATCCCGAGGCACATTTTTTAAAACCCGTTTGGCCTAGGGGGCAGTATTTTGAAGTTCGGATGAAAAATGTGCCCAAAGTAAACTGCCTGTTACTCAGGCCCAGAAGCTAGGATATTAGTAGCTTTGGATAGAAAATGCTCTGAAGTTTCTAAAACTGTTAAAATAATGTCTGAGTATAACAGAACTGATAAGGCAGGCGAAAACCCAAGCAAAATCCATCCAGGGAGTGGGTTTTTTGAAGTGACCAGTTTTCAATTGAAGGCCTATTGATTACATAGGGGAATAGCTCGCAGATTGCAGTTCCTGTGGCTTCCACTAGATGTCAACAGTCTTTAGAAAAAGGTTTCAAGCTTTTATCTTGAAAAACCATGGAGTAAGACAAGTTCTTCCTGAGGTCACGTCAAGTGTCCTATTATGGATTTTGCACGTAACAGTCTCAGCTCTTTTTCCTTTTCTATTCAAAAGGCTATATTCCGTCTGAAATATTATAGTTTATATTCATTTTAGGGTATCTGAGTATTGATTACAAACGCTGGGGTGGGTTTCGCCGTAAAGCCTTTTTGAAATCTGACAACGCTGTTAGATTAACAAGATTCTAAGATTTTGAATGGTGTGCAACACTTGTATTTTCTTGAATGTTTAAAATGAGTATATTTGTAATTTGAATTTGGTGCCCTGCATTTCACCGGATGATGGCAAAATCGATCCCGTTCACGGGATTGGATCCCTAAGAGGTTTTAAGGTATCTCTGACCAACAGATACCTAATAATGTGAAATCCATAGATTACGGCCTAACTTATATATTTCAATTGACTTATTTCCTTATATGAACTGTAACTCGGTATAATCTTAAATTCTTGCATGTTACGTTTACTTTTGTTCAGTATAGTAAAATGATCCTTGGTATGACCTTCTTAAAACAATTCCATATAGCTTAGCAGAACCTACCCCCCCCCGGCTTAGACAGGTCTTTGACTTATGGGTTAACAACAGTAAGTCGTTATAAGTGGTTGGATAGCTCTCTCCAACATCTTGAAAGTGGCCTCCAGTATTATTAGACGTTCCATTGTTTATTTTTGCCGCGTGCCAACAATTAAGCAGCAGCACAATATAACAAACACTGTAGTCATCTCCGTCACATTTTGTAAACCTTTGAAAACTGAATTTTAGACCCTAAGACTTATAAATCAATTTAAGACAGACTTTGTAAGAACAAGCAGACACCCTGGTTCTAGCCACGAGCAGTGTGAACGGACCGACCCTACTGCTGGAGTGGGAAGAGTACTCACCTGGGAAGTGTGGCGGTGGCCCTCCGGGTCCGATGGGCCCAGGGAATCGGTCTCCTCCAGGGCCAGGCGGGCCTGGGAAGCGGCCTCGGCCCCTACCCATGCCCATGGGGAAGCCACCGCGGGGGCCCATGGTGGGGGGTCCCGCCTTCCCATCGCCGGACATCTGCCCACCCGATGTACCTGGGCATAAAGGGAAAGAAGAGGGCGGAGAGAACATTCAAATCCCCAACTCATTGTGCTCACCCAATGAGGTAGTTCTGAGTGCTAAAACCAATTAGTTCACTAAATCAAGGTATTTATTCAAATAAATGTAGTTATTATTCAAATGTATAAACTGATTTTCTGGAATTTCTGCATTGACAGCAGACTCAAGCCCCAAATACTTGTGACTGCTTCAGTGTATTTGGGTCCTCCCAGGTTATCAGACCTAACTTGTCAGTAAACCGTGCAGAAAAATACATAACTCATTTATAATAATTATTCTATAACTAATTGCCCATCCCCGTGGGAGGCACGCAGGTTCACCTACTTTTCCGAGACTGCATCTCGAACTGGCTGAGGGACTGCTTGTTGCAGGGGGTAACAATGGGGTTCTGTCCGTGCAGCTCCCGTTTAGCCAGCAGGTCCAGTAGCTTCCTAGAGGACGCGTCTGAGCCCACGCACACCAGGGCAAACCTAATGGGACACACCAGGGCATAACGGGACCAAGTCACCATCTCTTTCTTTCCTTCTGGCTTTTATTGGGGTATTTATTTCTGTCTCTTAAATGAAGCTCAGAGTACAACTACCTGCGTGTAGTTCAGAGGTATCATGAAAGCCAAGGAGGAAGCTCACCCTTTACTCTGACCGTTGGCTCTGTTCTCAAAGAACTTTATCTCCAGCAGATCCTTAATGCCTATTGATCCAATGGCGTCTGTCAAATCTTCGTCTGTTGTCCACTGGAAAGGGGAAGTGGGGGCACTTTTTACATCAAGACGCATTACATAATTGATGCACATTAAGGGCTGGTTTCCCTGGCCCCGATTAAGCTCATCCCTGGACAAAAAAAAACACTTTCAATGGCGATTCTCAAAGACCCACTGAGTGCGCTTTTTAACTCCGGAAGTAAGCTCAACCTGGGTCTGAGTAACTGGCACGTTTCTATAAACGCTGTTAATCAGCAGACGCTCTTATCCAAACCCATAACCTACCCATGTGAGATTGCCTATGTACAGGGCGATCCTCTTGCCAGTGTACGTGTAAACCACGTTGGGCGGGGTGCTCTTGTTCCCCTCGGAGCCAGCAGGTGGGGGTAGGTTGTCCAGGTAGTCCCGGTCCTCAGGTGCGTCTCCGTTATTATTGGCCGAAGGAGAGATAACATCGTCATACAAGTCTATCTGGTCATGGGCAGGGTAGTCTGATTCCTGTGAGGAGAAATGGACAATAGAGCACAATAGGTCGTTACATCACAGTCAGTCAGTCAATAGTTGTGCTCCGGGTTGTCTTTAATACGCTGTGAGATTTGCTCTTTCATGCCAATGTCGGGTCCTACAGTGATATCAACAAAGACCACCTGGAACGTGCCCAACAACATGCTTTGACACGTGTGATGGTCAGAGAGCAGAATGAGGTCTTAGCTGGTTTGCAGTTACATGACCTGTGATATTCAGGACAGGAAATACAAACATGCAGACATTATTGCACACCTGAATAGGCAAACAATGTGATCCACATTATCTAGCCAACATTTCAACAGTAACAGTTTGTTGCCTAGAGCTGGTTCTATTTTCAGTCCAACAGTTGTATAATATTTTGGACATTCCCAGGGCTAATGAGGTCCTAACAAACACTATTAGGTTATTTGAGTTGAGTCAACAACACAGAATTTGGGTAAGTAAAACATCCAAATGAGTGTTTGCAATATGCAGATGTGTTCAGTACAAAATGGACACTGCTCTGGAGATTATGACTGAACATTTTTGAAATATCCCTTTAAAGTGGACAGATGCACATTGAAAAGTCTCGGCAAGGATGCCCAACCTCAGCATACACAACACTTCAGTCTACACACACTGAATCAGAGTGCAGTTGGCAATCTTTGCATTAAGCTGAAATGCGAAACCATAGAGATATCTGCATTTCTGTGTGTGAACTGGGTCAAATATCCCCCACGTAAACGAACAACCAGAGCTAACAAGTCCTATGTGATCGATCAATGAGAATCAAACTAATCACAAAACTAAAAGAATTTCCATCTTATCTCTTGAACTGCACTATCGGGTTAAGGGCTTGTAAGTCAGCATTTCACGGTAAAGTCTACACTTGTTGTATTCGGCGTATGTGACAAAAATCAAGTTTGATTTGAATAGCATTTCCATTTGGCATAAACAAAAACGCAAAAAAATAACTAAAATATCAGATTTAGAAAGGTAGTGATAAAATAATAATAATAATTCATGTTTGTGCAATATGGCATCTTGAATATGCTTTTCTGCTTTTAGAAGAAGAAACGAGCAACATGTCAACATAACAGCTAATTAACTTTAGCCTAGCCAGCGACGCCGGAGAGCGCAACAACCTTTAAAACAGCCGCCGACCGGAGGGAAACTACAAACGAATCATCACTTCAACAACAACAAAAACAGTCCCTATTGTTTTCTACCATTAAGTTAACAGTTCCACGGTAATGTGTAACTAGGTAGTTGAATAGCAAGGCGTTAGAGCACGACGACAAAGCAGGCCAGGGTTATTGTGTTGCGGCCTTCCCCGCCACTCCGCCTCCGGTACAACACGCTTCTGTCATTAACAATGGGACGACCACGTTGGCCTGCCAAGTCTAACATATTCACCTACAAAAATATACACATTAGCCAACAAACATGATAGAAAAAAAATTAAGACCTACACAACATCCACCGTACTATATTTGTTATATATTTTACAAGCTATTGCGTAGTTGCAATTCAAAAAAAAAAAACGCTGCGGCGAACGCAGGCAACGCTTTGCACGTCTCATCGGACGCCAGATAGCTCGGTTTAACTTTCAATAAGCATTTTAGCGAATAACAAAATCATTGGGCGAACCACAAATATGTCTATAACGGTGTAGGATTTCAAGAAATGTAAAGGTTTGCATACCTGGTTGAAATCCTCTTCAACATCGGCGTAGATGTCGATGTGATCAACTCCGTCAGCCATTTTCCAGCCCGCCGCCTCCGCCGACCTGAACAAGACGGAAAGCGCGTCACGTCTGGCCCGGCCACTTCTTTTCTGCTACAAACATTGTCACATTGTTTGAATGACAGTGGCTTTTAGTTTCGGGGTACACGCAACTGTGTACGTTATGTGTAAACATGACGTTTAATGCTTATTTTGTCCCAAGTGTTCTCTTATTCACTGGTTTATTGAAGATCAATTCAAATTATTCATACCCTGAGTATAGTAGGTTACTGTATTAAAAAATAGTCTTGAATATGATTTATTCTGCACTTCTGCATTGGATTGAGGGAGTAGAGAGGGGTGTGCAGTGAGTTCGCACAATCTGCACAATACGTTTTAAATTAGGTGGGTTTGATTTAGCTCATCCTAAATGCCGGATCGGTAGAGAGAAGAGAAATTGTACCAACAGTGCAAAACGCCGCTCCCCCCGGAGGATAAAACCGAGCGCACCTTTAGGGCGAGTCGTTACGTAGCTGCGTCACTCCTGTTTGTTCCTTCGCGTTGCTCGGCTTCTGCTCTCGACTCACACCAATCATGGTAAGCGGACCTCTTTGTTCCGTTTATTAAAACATTTTTTATTTATTTAACGGCATGATTGTAACCGTTAACTACACTGAGTAAAAACTGGATTATCGTAAACGTGCAGTATCTTGTATAAATCTGTGTTTTGTTGGTGTCTGTATTTCTGACGGGTTGACTGGGGGAGCACATGGGCCCTGGACGCTGCCTGCTAGCTAGCATGCTAAGGGAGCCGGTTAGCGGTACATGCGGTACATTTGATGTGGATGGCTTTAATTTATGTGATCAACAGAAAATCAAGCCTGATGTACAAACACATTTTAACCTTAAACTGAATGAACGTAGCAGTAGAAACGACGTAATTATTGTATTTATTTTCTTTACAAACTAGCAATTTGCTAAGGGGTGGAGCTAACTAGCTAAGCTACTTTGTCAGTATCCCCAGATTTGTAGTTAGTTAGTTAGTTGTTGGGCTTAGCCATCTAACAGTAGCACGACACGACAGATTTCAAAGTGTTCACGTTGTTGCACAATGACACAGCAGTGAAGGCTACATGGCTAGCTATACAGGCATTTATCTTGGGCCACAAAGCTTCTAGCGGTTTCTTAGGAGGAGTGGCTGGAGTCCGCCACTGGTCCTTGTTCCAGGCCCATGCTACTAACCGTCTGCTGTTCATACTAGTGCATCCAACCTTGTTTGATAACAAGGTTGCTATTTTGTTGTTGTTGATTTGATAGAAATGTAATTATGAGTGTAGACATCTCAATGCGTCATTCACAAGACCTGTCAAAGGATGTCAGCAGCCCTTGGCTTCTTACACATGTTCTTCGTCTTGACACTAACGTTACCATGGTTATGGATATCATTTATTATCACAGAGATTGTCAAGTCAAAACATTTGACTTTTTTTTCACACAAGCATTCACCAGTCTGCCTTGCGTCGGGGTGTGACTCTGGCAAGATTGCCTTGTCTGAGATCTTAACCTGTCTTGCAGGCGTCCCTATCCATGGCCCCAGTGAACATCTTCAGGCAAGGAGCTGACGAGGAAAAAGCAGAGACAGCCCGTCTGGTGAGCTGAGTGGTCTGTGCTGCTTACTGGATGTAATGTTAGGATGTTATCCCCCTTTCCCTTTTATATTATACACATTAATAGTTTCTATTCTACTGCACCATTCATTTATAACAATGTTTTGTGATGTTGTCGCGATACCAACAATTTACTTACGATACCAGGCCAAGTATGGCGACACCACAGGGGAAACATTTCAGTGGCTAAATATCCTGTTGGTCCCTTCCCTGCTGTGCTACACAAAAAAAACATGTCACTGATATTCACACCTCTACTCAGAACAACACATTGAGTTTAACTTCACACTGTATACTAGAATACGGCATAGAATGGCTGATTTGCTCATATTGGCAAAGGCCTGCCTGTGATTTGGTTGGAGGAATGGGAGGAAGGAATATACATGCATAATGATATGGATGTCATCGTAGCGGTAAGGAGAAAACACTGCCTGAAGCCTCCCTCTCAGAAACACTCAGACACCACTCTCTCAACCACGAACACACACACACCACTCTCTCTCAACCACGAACACACACACACCACTCTCTCTCAACCACGAACACACACACACCACTCTCTCTCAACCACGAACACACACACACCACTCTCTCTCAACCACGAACACACACACACCACTCTCTCTCAACCACGAACACACACACACCACTCTCTCTCAACCACGATCACACACACACCACTCTCTCTCAACCACGAACACACACAGGTGAGTGATGGCTGGAGGAGGATGCAGCTGACTGCAGCTCCCACACCTGATATGTTCATGACATTGAAGTAGATATTATTGAACCGCCCAATGCAAGAGACTGCTGGCTGGTTCTTCAAAATATTCTACTGACTTTATTAACATTACAGGCGCCAGTTGTAGGGCTGAAAAATGTGGTAGTATCATATGAAACGGTACTACGGTATTCTAAAATGTGGTAGTATCATATGAAACGGTACTACAGTATTCTAAAATGTTGGTATCATAAGACGTTTTGGTACTGTGATATTACCGTGGTACCGTGCTACACTAATGTTTTGGATTTCCTCCAGTCCTCCTTCATCGGTGCCATCGCCATTGGAGATCTGGTGAAGAGTACCTTGGGACCAAAAGGAATGGTATGTATCACTCAGCAGGCCTGTCATTGACATCAGTGAATGATTAATACCAAATTCCCAATTATGAACAATTATATAAACTAAAAATCTATCCCTCAATGCATAGCATGACTTGATAAACTCAACTAGACCAAATGTATAATTTGCGTGGCTCAAACTCACATTGACTGTCCACCTTGCAGGACAAGATCCTTATCGGAGGTGGCAGAGAGGGAACTGTTACAGTCACCAATGATGGGGCCACCATCCTCAAAGCCATCGGAGTGGACAACCCTGCGGCCAAAGTGCTGGTTGGTGAGTGTTGGTGTTCACCAGTGATAGCAGTGGATGTTACTCTTTAATAACACAGACCCCAAAGCAAATCAGGGGGAGGAAAACAGGTTTATTCAAAGAGATGTTATGCTGAGAGGTAGATGTTCATTCTCCCCTGTCCTCTGTGATTCTCTAAGGTGATTCTCCCCACAGAACAAAGGGACAGGATGTACTTTATATTTATAACCCAGCCCTAGCCTGTGGTTGACCAATTAGAATTCCTTGCAATTAAACTGGGCCAATGGCTAAATAACAAGTATCCTATTTCGGGTTCAATGTATAAACAATTTGGACCAATGAGAACTTGCCATGTAGCTATGAGTCCCGGACTGAAATTCCTCGTCTCTGACCCATTGATCATTAATCCCCTATTACATAAAAAACACTATTTCCATTGATCGTTATTACTCTGACTTTTAGTCCTCTTGACCTTTAGTAATCTATTGACTTCTTGTCCTCTGTTGTGTATTTATCTGGTTGGTGAGTGTTGTGTTCACCAGTTTAACTATGTAGTTGCAGGGAAATATGAAAGGCCTGCACATGGTATAATGCTGCTCCCCAAGGCAGTGGCCCTTTGCTATGCTGTCTTTCTGGACATTGTTGTTGTCCTCTGATCCTTTAGTCCTCCTGTCTTCCAGACATGTCCTAGACCCTCTCTGATCCTTTAGTCCTCCTGTCTTCCAGACATGTCCTAGACCCTCTGGTCCTTTAGTCCTCCTGTCTTCCAGACATGTCCTAGACCCTCTGGTCCTTTAGTCCTCCTGTCTTCCAGACATGTCCTAGACCCTCTCTGATCCTTTAGTCCTCCTGTCTTCCTGACATGTCCTAGACCCTCTCTGGTCCTTTAGTCCTCCTGTCTTCCAGACATGTCCTAGACCCTCTGGTCCTTTAGTCCTCCTGTCTTCCAGACATGTCCTAGACCCTCTCTGATCCTTTAGTCCTCCTGTCTTCCTGACATGTCCTAGACCCTCTCTGGTCCTTTAGTCCTCCTGTCTTCCAGACATGTCCTAGACCCTCTCTGATCCTTTAGTCCTCCTGTCTTCCAGACATGTCCTAGACCCTTTCTGATCCTTTAGTCCTCCTGTCTTCCAGACATGTCCTAGACCCTCTCTGATCCTTTAGTCCTCCTGTCTTCCAGACATGTCTAAGACCCTCTCTGGTCCTTTAGTCCTCCTGTCTTCCTGACATGTCCTAGACCCTCTCTGATCCTTTAGTCCTCCTGTCTTCCAGACATGTCTAAGACCCAGGATGATGAGGTTGGAGACGGCACCACCTCTGTCACAGTCCTGGCTGCTGAACTGCTCAGGGTAAGAGTGGAAGATTTACTTAACCAACCTTAATCACCCTCTTCAGCACATCTAGGTAATAGTGTATTTCACATAGCTGTCTACTTGTGAAGTGATTAACTCTCTGAAGTAAAATCCGATATCACCACCAGCTATAGTGCGTTGTCTTGGTAATACTTCCTAAAGCTATCAATGATCCCACAAGAAATGCTTGTTTTTTTTTTGTTTCCCGTTGCAAAATGTTTTTCTACGTTGTACCCAAATGACTACAACCCTGGTGTCTTGTCTTTTAGGAAGCTGAGCTCCTCATCGCCAAGAAGATCCACCCTCAGATCATAATCTCTGGCTGGAGGAAGGCCACCCAGGCAGCCCGCCAGGCTCTGAAGGACGCTGCTGTGGACCATGGGTAGGCCTACAATGATGAAGCATTTCTAGAACATAATGTCCGGTTTAACTACGAGGTCTCTATCACACAACTGAATTCAGCTAATGTCATGAGATGTTAGGAGTTTTTAATAAACTCCTACATAGATGAGTAATTACACAGCCAAAGCCATGAAGAAAGACTTCACACATCACATTGCTAATCTGTGAAAAATCCCTCCCCTCAGTAACGACCAGGTAAAGTTCCAGGAGGACCTTCTGAACATCTCCCGCACCACCCTGTCTTCCAAGCTGCTGACCCATCACAAGGACCACTTTGCCAAGCTGGCCGTGGAGGCCGTGCTCAGGCTGAAGAGCTCAGGCAACCTGGAAGCCATCCACGTCATCAAGAAGCTAGGAGGCAGCCTCATCGACTCCTACCTGGACGAAGGTGAGACCGCTGGGAGGCTTATTCTGCCTCTGACAGAAAATGGAAGTTGGTCTCATCTGGGTCATATTCATTAGGGTGTCAAACGGAAGAAAAACTGACTGAAACAGGGAGGGATTACCTGAAGATGACCAATATGAAACGCAGGGATTGTTTCTTCACGTTGCTAAACCTTTGCTGCGGTGTGACCTAATGAATACGTCTAAAGATCTCTAGACTGACCCAGAGCCATGGAGATGTGCTCTTGGAGGATTGAGAAGGTGTAGCAGCTTCATACTGTGCTGTTATAACTGGTTAATAACCTCCTACATTAAAATCGGGTAGATGCAACAAACTGGCTTATATGAGACGTTCATTACAGCTAATGTTGCGTTTGTGCACAAAACTAGTGTACTGTGTGTGTGTGTACATTAATAATAAACAAACCACTCTTAGTTAGAGGACAGATTCTTCAAACATCTACTCTGTGTTGTATTTAATGTAGCTTCATGTGTTGGTTGTCTTGGTAGGCTTTCTCCTGGACAAGAAGATCGGTGTGAACCAGCCCAAGAGGCTAGAGAACGTCAACATCCTCATCTCCAACACTGGCATGGACACCGATAAGATCAAGGTTCTACCTTTTGATATGCTCACAGGGTTACACACCAATTCACAAAGTCAAGTGTAACATATTTGAATTTCAGCTGACTGAATCAGAATTAAATCCATCCCTGGATACTCTTCCCCTAGTGTCTCCTATTAGCCTCTTAAGACGTGTTGTAAAAACGGATGAAAAATTCCCTTTGCGTTTCTAACCAACTGTGTCATCTTCTGTCAGATCTTTGGCTCCAGAGTGCGTGTGGACTCCACGGCCAAGGTGGCTGAGATAGAGATGGCTGAGAAGGAGAAGATGAAGGAGAAGGTGGAGCGGATCCTCAAGCACGGAATCAACTGCTTCATCAACAGGTACGCACGCACACGCGGCGCTAAGTACAAGTTCACCTATCCATCAAGGTTTTTCCAGCGTGTGAGTGATTTTGAGTAAATTAGTCATCGATAATGATTGATCGACAGACAGCTGATCTACAACTACCCAGAGCAGCTGTTTGCTGCAGCAGGCGTCATGGCCATAGAACACGCCGACTTCTCTGGAGTGGAGCGCCTGGCGCTCGTCACAGGGGGGGAGATTACGTCTACCTTCGACCACCCCGAGCTGGTGAAGTTGGGCCACTGCAAGCTGATCGAGGAGGTGATGATCGGCGAGGACACCCTCATCCACTTCTCAGGAGTGGCCATGGGTCAGTGTTGATCCAGCACCAGGCCCATTTAGACATGGTGTATACTTCTGCCTTTTATAGTAGGATAATGGCTCCATGGTCAGAATTTGTCTTCCTCGTATTTTCTCTGATTGTAAGTCATGACTATATTTGCCTCTCTTTTGGTTTTCCCTCTCCCAGGTGAGGCGTGTACCGTGGTGCTGCGTGGAGCCACACAGCAGATCCTGGACGAGGCGGAGAGGTCTCTCCACGACGCCCTGTGTGTCCTGGCTCAGACCGTCAAAGAGACGCGCACCGTCTACGGAGGAGGTGAGGTCTACACACACACACACACTGCCCATCTACATGGATACTGTGGGGAAATATCAGGCTGCAACAAGTTCAACACAGCCCCCCTACTGTCTGAACCCGCTGTGAGAATCCCCACGCTGCTGTCCCTCCAGGCTGCTCTGAGATGCTGATGGCGAAGGTGGTGACAGACCTGGCCCTCAGGACACCGGGCAAAGAGGCGGTGGCCATGGAGTCCTTCGCCAAAGCTCTTCGAATGCTGCCCACCATCATCGCGGACAACGCCGGCTACGACAGCGCCGACCTGGTGGCCCAGCTGAGAGCTGCTCATCAGGAGGGGAAGACCACCATGGGTCTGAGTGAGTACTGTCTTAATGCACATCCACTCTCCTAGATGTTTCAAACCTAGCTTTGGCATGTGCCTCCTTCTCCTTCCTGTGACCTTGTTCTTCTTCTTCCAGTCATTTTATTTGAACGAGGCCAGATGAATTAAAACAGATTGAATACGCGAGTCTGATGCGTCGCACCGTCACACTTAGGCTCATGTCTGTGTGTCTTCCCGGTCTCTCAGATATGAACCAGGGTACCATCGGTGACATGTCAGAGATGGGGGTGACGGAGAGCTTCCAGGTGAAGAGACAGGTTCTGCTGTCTGCTGCGGAGGCTGCAGAGATGATCCTCCGCGTCGACAACATCATCAAGGCCGCGCCCAGGTGAGGCCCGACAACACACACCCTGCAGCTATCTTTTTATTCTTCCAGGTATCCCAGAATCCTTGCAGTAGGTGCAGTCAAATGCCTGACCTCCATTCTTGGCATGCACGCTGTCTCCCTGTTCTCCTGTACTGTCTGTTATGGAGGGATAACGGGTCCAGTGTCTTCCGCTGCCAGAATGTTCCCTGTCTTCTGATTCTATCCTCAATGACTGGTTCATTCTGATAGGTCACGTCTACAAGCTAACAGTCCACGACATGACTAGAGTAGAGAATCCTTGGTATCCCAATCTGCTTTGCAGTAGACCAGTCAAAAACATGTTTAGCAAAGTGCAGCTGTTCTCATGTTGTAAGTAGGTCATTTGATTACCTCTGAAATGGTTGTGTTCATTCCTTGAAAACATAGTAATTCTCCTTTTCATTGATTCCTCCCTCTTTCCCCTTGCAGGAAGCGAGTACCAGACCACCACCCCTGTTAATACCACCAGGAGGAAGAGGAGGGGGGGTAGCAGGAGTTGCTGGTAGGGGAAGGGGAACAGAAAAGCCTGTATTTATGATACTCCTGTCCAAGGCTATGTACCATACGTCACTTCAAAATAAAAGTCCTTATCTTTTCTGTCCCGTTGTCCCAAAATCAAAGCTTCAGTCTCTTTTGGTTAGTATAAATGCTCCTTTTAGTCTGTCGGGGTGTAACACTGTGTTACGAAGCACTGCGGAGGCTAGACTGTCAGTGCTGTGTTATGAAGCACTGCGGAGGCTAGACTGTCAATGCACTTGATATCTCATGCATATGGCTGTATGGACATGTTTGTTTACTGAAATAATAGTAATAAAAAACTCTGAATCCATGTCTGGAATGTTTTATGCCTTCAGAGCCTTAGTTTGAAATGTGTATTTAGAAGACTTATAGATGTACTTCAACATTTATATTAATGTACTATTACACATTAAGGATATTAATGTACTGTAACACATTAAGGATATTAATGTACTATTACACTAAGGATTTTAATGTACTATTACACATTAAGGATATTAATGTACTATTACACTAAGGATATTAATGTACTATTACACTAAGGATATTAATGTACTATTACACATTAAGGATATTAATGTACTATTACACATTAAGGATATTAATGTACTATAACATATGAATCTATTTTAACATAACTCATGACAAGAAGACTATCATGCTTTTGACTTTGGCATGTAAATCCCTTCCGTACACGTTGTACTACCCAAGCTGCTTCTGGTTATCACCTGATTGACTCTTTGATCTCTAGCAAACACGGGTGTTTACCTAAAGTGAACACCATTGCCAGGTCTCGGTCACCTCAACCTGGGAGTCTGGTAAAAGTATCCGGATAGATGTTAAGGCTAATATGGGGGTGTTGTATGTATATTGGGAATCCAGCAATCTCCAATACCCAGAATCAAGGAAGTGCAATACCCACTTGAAAGCATTCAAGGATGCATCAATCAATTCTGGATGTACACATGCATAAAACCTAGATCCTCATAGCTGTACTGTCACACTGTCACTTCCCCTGGAGAGATATGCTGGGCTGTGGGCTGCTCATACTGGGATCAGAAGTCCATTGGACTCCTCACCTCCTCCAAACCCATTGAATAGGAATTCAGAGGTCCCTCCACTTTGGCCTCCTCCAATGGGGTTTGAGGTGGCAAGGAGAGAGGACGCAAGGACTCAAGGAAATGAGATCCACCCATTTTCACCTCCTACCTTTCCTCTCAGTGCTGAATGACAGCCAGTCTGCTGTGTCTACAGCCTGTGTTCAGTGAGCGTCTGGTGTGCAGCAGCCACTGACAGACACTACCAGTCAGGATGAGGTGGACTGTGCTGACCCTGCTCTGCTGTGCCTGGACTGCACATGGGCTGATCAGGTAAGAGCTGAAAGATCCTTCACGTTTGGGCTTTGTTTGAAAACCTTTCAAGATACTTGAAAATGTTTTGCCCTACTTGAATACTTTTGATAATGCATTAGAATCAGGGTCGGATTACAGAACGGCACTCCCAGGGGCCCCCAACCCCCAAAATATAAAATACGTCCTGACCCTGATTAGAATCATTGTTAGAAGTAAGCGAGGAATGAAGGAGGCTTTCAATTGGGGACACGTTACCTTCAGCAGCCAAAAGTCTGACTTGCTGGTGGATCAAACAGTTAGTTTCTGGTTCTTATTGAAGCATCTACAAGTGTACTGTATCTAAACTACCTCAGTATGGCCACCAACCTGAGTATGTTCGGGCCCAGGATCCCCCTGCGTCGGATGCTCTCTGTGCGTACTCAGCTGAGAGCCTCCAATCGCCTGGAGGACTTCATAAGGGACCACCAGCCTGATGTGTTCAACCGGAGGTACGCCCAGTGTTACCCCCCTGGCATCCCCTCTCTCAGGCTGGGCAAGAGCAGCGAGAGGCTCTACAACTTCATGGATGTAAGTGGGACTGGATGGAAGTGAATAACTGTATTGAACTGTAGTGACTGCTGTTTCCCTACCAAGGGCCTCTGCCGTGGTATCTGGTGTATTATATGGAGAGAAGACTAAACCAACCATCAGTTCACTATACTGAAAAACATCTTAACACCTATCGAACTTTTATGTAGTCACTGTGTTGAAGTCAGACCTCTACATTTCTGAAGAGTTGATCAACACAGTATAGATTTCAGAATGCATGAATGGGCAAATGCCATTGTATTCCCTGTGTGTGATTGTCCAGGCCCAGTACTATGGACTGATCAGCCTGGGTACCCCGGAACAGAACTTCACCGTAGTGTTTGATACAGGATCGTCTGACCTATGGGTTCCATCCTCTTACTGCGTCTCAGAGGCCTGTGGTGAGACTTCAGAACAGAGCTAGGGATTAACAGAACCTACACCTTGGGGACAAAATAACTATTTTACAACAGTCATTTTTATCTGAATGGTACCAAAGAGCAAGATGTATTATGGTCATGTGACATGTACTTAAACTGACATTTGTATTTCTGTGCTTAATCCAATCAGTTTTTTGGGACTGGACCACACTATAAAAGAGATTTCCCTGCTCCATATCTTTCTAGAATCTGTTCCAAACAGACTAATGTATTCTTGTTTGTTTTATCTAGAGTCAGTGTTTATCTGCTGACTGTATGACACAGACGAGAGCAGACTAGCCTCTATAGGTCATTGTGTTCCTCCCTCCCACTCCCTCCCTCCCTCTCCGTCCCTCCCACTCCCTTCCTCTCTCTATCCCTCTGTCCCTCCCTCCCACTCCCTTCCTCCCTCTATCCCTCTGTCACTCCCTCTCTCTCCCACTCCTTTCCTCCCTCTCTCTCCCTCTCCCTCCCTCCCACTCCTTTCCTCCCTCTATCCCTCTGTCTCTCCCTCTCTCTCCCCCTCTGTCTCTCTCCCTCCCTCCCTCTCTCCAGGCATGCACCACAAGTTTAAGGCCTTTGAGTCCAGGACGTTCAACCACGACGGCAGGATGTTTGGCATCCACTACGGCAAGGGACACATGCTGGGCATCATGGGCAGGGAAGTCCTCAAGGTGACACAATATTCCGAACCCCTATCCCTGTACTGCCCACGTTCCCAAATTAATTGGAGTGTAGTTTCTGTCAGCTCAGCTTCTAGTGGGGATTGTCTAATATGTTATATTAAACACATGTGATTTCATTAGATGGTATGTATCATTGTCCCCCACGATGAAATTGGGGAGATCACTGTGGATCTGTTTCCGATCATACATTAGTCTCATATGCGATGTCTCAGACAGCACTGGCACGATTAGAACTAACCTTGGGTGAAATGATGCGTCTTGCCATAGAGATCCGGCATTTACTAAATTGCACTGATTGGCCCAAGGCGGCAGCTTATAATAATGAACTGAGATGTGTTAATCACACGCAATACTTCAGTCGGCCCGAAGGGGGAAGGGGGTGCTGCATCATTCTGGGGGTAAACATTGTTTGCTTTGTTTTCTTTAAAAGGTGTAAATGTTTTGAAAGGATTGAGTCGTTGACTAATATTACAGCAACACATATACAATGCAACGTTGACAAGTGAACCAGGTGTGGGATGATTCCTGAAAGGCCTTTGCATGTACATATACACAGTAATTCATACTGACACATCCCTGTGGTTGTCCAGATAGGCCCGTTGACGGTGCAAAACCAGGAGTTTGGAGAGTCGGTGTACGAGCCAGGTTTTGTTTTTGTCATGGCTAAGTTTGACGGGGTGCTGGGTTTGGGGTACCCCTCCCTGGCTGAGGAACTGGGGAACCCCGTTTTCGACAGCATCATGAACCAGAAGTCTGTGGACCAACCCATCTTCTCCTTCTACCTCAGCAAGTAGGTACAGGACCACAGAGAATACATCTGTCTGTCTGCCCATCATGATGTTGTTATTGATGATGGTAAAGTACACTACCCAGGCCCACAGACCTACAGGTTACTGTAGACTAAAGCTTGACCATAACGATGATTCTTTCTAACAAAGATATCTACATACATTTCAGGATGTTGTGTATCCCTGGAAATAATCAGAATTCATGTAAAACATTACAGTTTTGAAAACATAGCGTGTCCAGAAAAAGTGGTTTCTTGGAACAATTTACCCCGGTATGGGCAAGTATGGGGTAAGTTTTTCAGTTCAGTCATTAAACAGACACTCCAATCCAGTCATTAAACAGACACTCTAATCCAGTCATCAAACAGACACTCTAATCCAGTCATTAAACAGACACTCTAATCCAGTCATTAAACAGACACTCTAATCCAGTCATTAAACAGACACTCTAATCCAGTCATTAAACAGACACTCTAATCCAGTCATTAAACAGACACTCTAATCCAGTCATTAAACAGACACTCTAATCCAGTCATTAAACAGACACTCTAATGCAGTCATTAAACAGACACTCTAATCCAGTCATTAAACAGACACTCTAATGCAGTCATTAAACACACTCTAATCCAATCATTAAACAGACACTCTAATCCAGTCATTAAACAGACACTCTAATCCAGTCATTAAACAGACACTCTAATCCAGTCATTAAACAGACACTCTAATCCAGTCATTAAACAGACACTCTAATCTAGTAATTAAACAGACACTCTAATCCAGTCATTAAACAGACACTCTAATCCAGTCATTAAACAGACACTCTAATCCAGTCATTAAACAGACACTCTAATGCAGTCATTAAACAGACACTATAATCCAGTCATTAAACAGACACTCTAATGCAGTCATTAAACACACTCTAATCCAGTCATTAAACAGACACTCTAATCCAGTCATTAAACAGACACTCTAATCCAGTCATTAAACAGACACTCTAATCCAGAGTGAGTTACAGGAGCAATTAGGGTTAAGGGCCTTGCTCAAAGGCACATCAACACACGTTTCACTTAGTCGACTCGGGGATTCAAGCCAACACGCTTCCGTTACTGGCCAAACGCGCTTAACCACCCAAACACAATTCAACACAATCACTTGTTTTGTGTCTTTTAATAATTCTAAGCATCTTTTAACACAGGCTTAACACCTAAGAAACACTTTGTAATTTTAACACAGGCCAGGCCAGTCATAAACCAGTGATAATGCCTTGCATTACGCCTGGGAAGAAAACCCTTCAATTTGGCTCAACTTTCCATTGGCTCAACCATTGGCTCAACATACCTCAAGGCTAACCTTTTGACTATATTAGCCCACACAGCTACAAGGATCCACTTTCATGCTGGGTTTAGGACCTCATATTGAAGCTTTTGGAGACCCCAACTCACGTACAGAACAGTCGTAAAATGATCTACTTTGGTTTGGAAACAAGCATCATGAAACCTCTAGTACAATAAACTTTGTGAAAATCCGTTCTTTTGGATCGAACTTGCTTACCACTTTTTCAATGTGGTTTCGTCCTTCACAGACTCCATGAAATGTTGGCCTCCTTTTTAAATATTTGGTTAAATTATACATTTTGTCTATGGTTTCCTAGAAACAAGGGTGTCTCAACGTACCTCTTTGGCTCGACTTATCCCACTCTCCCCTACTGATCTAGAGGAGCAGAATTGATCCATTTACCCATGGTGATTTGATAGCTTCTGCTTCCAGGAGTAAGATGCCAAGGGACCCAGGGGGAGAGTTGCTGATAGGGGGGATGGACGAGGCTCTCTACAGTGGACCCATCAACTGGAACCCTGTTACCCTGAAGAGCTACTGGCAGATCAAGATGTCCAGGTCAGAACTAGGATAACTCATGTCATGTGTTCCCTCTGTCAAACTGGGTCAGAACTAGGATAGAACTCATATCATGTTTTCCCTCGGTCAAACTGGGTCAGAACTAGGATAGAACTCATATCATGTTGTCCCTCTGTCAAACTGGGTCAGAACTAGGATAGAACTCATATCGTGTTTTCCCTCGGTCAAACCGGGGGACATATCTACAGTTAGTAGTAGGGCTGCCTACAAGAGTGAGGCAGCTGACTGAGGAAAAGGAGAATATTTGTCATGATATCCTCTTGGGACAGACCAATGCGCAGCGAGGTACCCCGTATACATCTCTATTGATGAACGTAACTGAACTGAACAGAACAAAGATAATGACGTGGAACCGAACTAGAAAATCTACCTAAGCTATGAAACTAACACTGTGGCATAAACCTAAACACAATCAATCACCCACAAACCTTAGTGCAAAACCCCAAACATATATATGGTTCCCAATTAGAGGTAACGAGACTCAGCTGCCTCTAATTGGGAACCATTACCCCAACATAGACACACACCAAAACAAAACTAAACACTCCTGCCTGAACACTCAGGCCTGGACGTTACAATATTGTGCTGTCCGGTCATCTAGTGGGGAAATGGTGGAATTGTCCCTGATTTCAATTGTGATGCTGTGGGGGAAACTAAGGGGACGTGTGTGGCGTACAAACCAATATTACATTTCAGAATTGGTTAAAATGAGGTTAGGGTCAGGGTTAAGGGTTAGGTTAGGGTCAGGGTTAAGGGTTTGGTTAGGGTCAGGGTCAGGGTCAGGGTTAAGGGTTAGGTTAGGGTCAGGGTTAAGGGTTTGGTTAGGGTCAGGGTCAGGGTTAAGGGTTAGGTTAGGGTCAGGGTTAAGGGTTAGGGTAAGGGTAAGGGTAGGTTTTAGATTTTGGCTAGTCGGTAAGTCAGTGGGATGCTGGTCAGAAAAGTCCCTTTAGTCTCATCCTGTTGCTGTATCATAGTAAACCAAAATGGCAGCCAAATTGGAGATTGAATTCTTCAAAAAGGCAATCTCCTTAATAGTTCTGAACACACGTTTTGCTACACCTCTTCCACTGCAGTATTCAGGTCCAGGGAGCCTTGTCTTTCTGTCCCCATGGCTGTCAGGCCATCATTGATACAGGCACATCTCTCATCATCGGCCCCACCCGTGACATCCTCGCTCTGCAACAGCTGATAGGAGCTACCCCCACCTCCATTGGAGAGGTAAGACCACATTATATACTACTACTACAACTACTACTGATAGGAGCTACCCCCACCTCCATTGGAGAGGTAAGACCACATTATCTACTACTACTACTACTACTACTACTACTACTACTACTGATAGGAGCTACCCCCACCTCCATTGGAGAGGTAAGACCACATTATATACTACTACTACTACTACTACTACTACTGATAGGAGCTACCCCCACCTCCATTGGAGAGGGAAGACCACATTATATACTACTACTACTACTACTACTACTACTACTACTACTACTGATAGGAGCTACCCCCACCTCCATTGGAGAGGTAAGACCACATTATATACTACTACTACTACTACTACTACTACTAATACTACTACTACTGATAGGAGCTACCCCCACCTCCATTGGAGAGGTAAGACCACATTATATACTACTACTACTACTACTACTACTACTACTACTACTAATAGGAGCTACCCCCACCTCCATATCAATTCCAGTTGCTTCAGGAAGTACACTGCAATTCCAATTCTCTTCAATGCTTTTCAATGAGGAAAATGTGTTGCAGTACCTGATTGACTGCGCCCGGCTCTCCAGCCTGCCCCAGGTGACCATCGTGCTCAACGGGGTGGAATATGTGCTCACTGCTGAGTCCTACGTCAGAAGGGTGGGTACTGGTCCAACATACAGTGAATGAACATGACAAGTGAGATATTTCGATATTTCGGCATACATACTATTACAGTATATACTTTAACTTGTGTGTGATAGTCATTTTAGTATAAATTATAGATCTACATTTTTTGTGTCCTACGGTAGTCCTGTGTCAAACAAACATACGGTATTTGATGAGTGGTTGTTATGATTGTTGTCATATTTCTGACACACTACCTTTCTCCCTCCTTCTCTCTCCCTCCTTCTCTCTCTCTCCCTCCTTCTCTCTCCCTCCTTCTCCCTCCTCCTCTCTCCCTCCTTCTCTCTCCCTCCTTCTCTCCCTCCTCCTCTCTCCCTCCTTCTCCCTCCTTCTCCCTCCTTCTCTCTCCCTCCTTCTCCCTCCTCTCTCCCTCCTCATTTCTTCTCTCTCGTTCACCCGCTTTCTCGCTCCTTCTCCTTCCTTCTCTCCCTCCTTCTCTCCCTCCTTCTCCTTCCTCCTCTCCCTCCTCCTCTCCCTCCTCCTCTCTCCATCTCCCTCCCTCCCTCTCTTCAGGAGCTGATGGGTGATCATGAGATCTGTTTCAGTGGGTTCCAGGCGGAGGATCTGCCCTCCTCGTTGGATCCTCTGTGGATCCTAGGGGACGTGTTCCTCTCTGATTACTATAGCATCTATGACCGGGGACAGGACAGGGTGGGCTTCGCTAAGGCCAGACACACACGCTATACAGTGTTGGAGGCAGAGATGGATAGATAGATGGAAGGTGGGAAGGGTAAATGGAGTGATGGAAGTAAGGAGTGATGGATGGATGGAGGGATGAACAGAGGGAGAGATGGATGGATAGATGGATGATAGAAGGAGGGATGAAGTGAGGAAGGAAGGAAGGAAAGAAGGAAGGTAGGATAGTGATGGAAGAGTGGATGAAGCGATGCATGGAATCACCATGCTTCACCTCCTGTCATCATCACTGAGACAGACGTGCTTAATGGAAAGGCTGAAAGGCTGAAAGGCTGTCTACCATTATCACTGGCTGTCTGACATCTTCTGAGAATAATTAATGCATTTCCATTCTACTAAAGTTAATAAATAATTGTTTTAATGCAATCATGTGTTTTTAGTTGCATCATTTTGTGAGTGAGTTCAGTGATTAACATTGAACAATGACTGAATAAATTATATTTTATTATAAAACAAACATCTGATGTTTATTAGGGTGTCAATTAATAACGCTGGGTACACCCTTAGAGATCCTGTTAAATAACTCATATTAGGGCACAGCAGGTTGATATGTACTGTATGTCAGAAGAATATTACGAGTTCTCTGATTGTGACTTGTCCTTGTTCTCTTGGCTGTCATTGGTGTCCTTCTTGTCACTTTCATGACCATTGGACTCCAGAATGTCTGTCTCTGGGACTTGCAATGCTTCGAACTGGGCAGGCTCAGCAGGAAAGTGGAGGGCTGTGGAAGTGTTTCCGGCTCTCTTCTTCCCTAGGGCTTTAGGACTGGGCAGGCTGTGCAGGGAGCTCTTTGAGCCCCGTCTGGAGAACTGGAAGGACAGCTGACGTCTCTGTGGCTTACACCAGTCTTTGGGGACATTCCAGCTAAACTTCTTGGGCCTCGGTTGGGTACAGCTGTAGCCCTGACTCGTGTTCAGGGCCAGAGCCTCCACAATGGGGGACATATCTACTGGAGTCCCAGGCTTACTTGAGGCCTGCTCATGCCCTGTCTGTTGGGAGAAGGCTTCTATATGATTGAGGGGTTGTGGAGCCCCAGAAAATGCCCCACACGTCCTTCCATCACCCCCATAACCACTATCCCCATGATCATCAGAAAAAGCAGGTGGACTTATCACCCACTGAGGCAGGTCTGTGAAGGATGGCGTACAGGGCTCAGTGTCCAGGGAAGAACGAGTACTACTAACCTCCCGTACCGTATCCAGAGGGTGGTTGGGCGAGAGAGGGTTATGGGAGTTTAATAGGTTGGGGAACAGAGAGTGATCCGGTCCTGGGGGAGCCTGGCCGTCTGATCCAGGGTAGTCACAGGAGTCAGGTCTGAAGGGGAAGAAGGCCTCACTGCTGTGCCGTTTGAAAGAGGGCCGAGGAGGGACGAGCTCGGGGGGATCCTGGACGCTGAGTAGCCTGCGCATGTGCCCCAGGACAGACTTTTGACGACCATGACGGAAGTTGTGATTGCTGTCCTGTCTGTGAATGTCCATTTTGTCTGCCTCTCCGAACTGAAGAATGCCCGATAGACTGAAAGATAGAGGATATTACAGTGAATACAGTAGACTAGATAGTATACTGTTTATGGATATTACAGTGAATACAGTAGACTAGATAGTATACTGCTTATGGATATTACAGTGAATACATTAGACTAGATAGTATACTGCTTATGGATATTACAGTGAATACGTTAGACTAGATAGTATACTGCTTATGGATATTACAGTGAATACGTTAGTCTAGATAGTATACTGCTTATGGATATTACAGTGAATACGTTAGACTAGATAGTATACTGCTTATGGATATTACAGTGAATACGTTAGTCTAGATAGTATACTGCTTATGGATATTACAGTGAATACGTTAGACTAGATAGTATACTGCTTATGGATATTACAGTGAATAATAATGGTTTTGACTAGATAGTATACAGTTTATGGATATTAATGAATAGTAACAGTTTTGACTAGATAGTATACAGCTTATGGATATTACAGTGAATAGTAATGTTTTTGACTAGATAGTATACAGCTTGTCAGAATTGACCGGAATTTACTTTTCATAGCAGGTTAGGAGAATTAGGTTAAGGTTAGGAAAAAACGATGTTATTTTGGAGGTATGGCAACACGAGACTAGGAAAAGGGTTAGATAAAACGTGTCAATTTGACACGTAAACTGTATCCTCTCTAGTCATGTTCTCTTCTCCATCTTCTCTCAGACAGATTTCTAGCTGAGAAGAGATGGGAGTTTTTCCATGTGTGTCCTTGCATGCGTAGGACTTGAGTGTGTGTCGTGTTCTCATGTCCTCACTCCAACTCTCTGGTGGATCCTAGGAATGAGGGTATGCAGTAGTCGGCAGCAGCCAGGGTGTAGGGAGGCAGAGCTTCAGAGTCGTTCCAGTAAATGTCTTTAGTCATTGGAGGGAAGTTCATGTGCATCTCATCCACAGCAATCAACGACACCTGAGACACACAGGTATTGACTGAATGATCGATTGACTAGTCTGGGTTTACTGTGAGGCACTTTTCAACAAATGTTTGGTTGATCGATTGTTTGGTTGATTGATTGAAAGTAACCTGCAGATTTCTGTCGATACACCAGTTAGCCTCAAAGTCATCATCATCCTCCCCAAATGGATTAATGAGCTGCTCAGCAACCTGAAGGAGAAGGACCTCTCACATCACTGTTCATTATCCCAGAAACATGTGTTGATCAAGAAGGGATATCAAACAACAGGCAGCCATGTGACATCAGGGATTATAACATTTGGTTGACAAATGAAACCCACAAAACAAGGCATAGATAATCTTACTGTCAACAGAATTTGGGCTCCGTTCATTCCACTCCTTACAAATCCACATTTTCATCCAATGAAATGAATTGTGCACAGACATTGTACACTCTGCAACCCCACATTCACTCTCACAAGACCTTCATCATGAGATCACAACCCCAACTCGTTATCCACAGTACTGGGATTTGATGACCGGGATCTCATATACCTGGTTGAAACCAAAAGGCAAAGAGGTTTGTGGAGGACAAGGACCTTGAGCCAGCTGGACTACAATAACAACTGTGTGTGTGTGTCATACCTTGAGCCAGCCAGAGTAGAAAAAGAACTGTAGCATAGTGAAGATGGGAATGTAAAAGTCCTGGTCATGACCTGGGTAACCCTGAGCTGGGTCCAAGAACTGTCTACCGATAATACAGGCAAAGATGAAGGTGTAGACGGCCAGGGTTACTACCTGGAGAGGGGAGAGAGGGAGGGGGAGGCGGAGAGAGGGGGGAGGGAAAGGGAGAGGGAGAGAGGGGGGAAGAAGAGGAGAGGGGGAGAGAAAGGGGAAGGGAGAGATGGGGAGAGAGATTGGGGAGGGAGAGAAGAGAGAGGGAAGGATAGTTGAGAGACAAATAGAGAGCATGGTTCCACAGTTTGTCTTTGTAGCTATTTACAAGTACACAATGTAAATAAACACAATGTCAATAAACAGGATTTATTTGACATGTGACCATATAAGTATTTTCACGGTTGGCTGAGCCACTCATGGCCAAGTCATTCCATTGAGGTGATTTACTGTCTGAGATTACATAGCCTCTGAAAACTGATCACGATCACGTCGATGTTTCATTTAACTCACAGTGCTGCTGCCTCAACAGCAACAAATCAGTCTACAAACGTCACATGAAACTTTACTTTAATACATGGAGTTTTACAGGGACCTTTAGTCAACATTACTGTAAAAGCTCATTTTCAACTGCAGTCCCTGGGCAAGGCATTAGAACACTTAGAAAACAGTCAACAGATGTCACTGACTCGCCAGAGGTCACACTGGCAATTTGTGCAGACCGCAGAGAGATAGAGGGCAGCTACCCAATTAGCCAATGGCTATAGAGAACACATCCCACCCTCGGGTCCTGCTGCCCCATCCATTACTCTGAACTCTCCATTTCTCTGTAATCATCATGTGGTGTTACAGGAAGCTGCCCTGGACGTGCTCATCACAAAGGGACGGCATCTGCCCTGTCCACAGCTGGTTGGAACCACTTGAGGGGGACAGAGGAGCACAGGGCTTATTGCCCACTAGGGGAGAGAGAGGGGAGACGGAGGGAGAGAGGAGCACAGGGCTTATTGCCCACTAGGGGAGAGAGAGGGGAGACGGAGGGAGAGAGGAGCACAGGGCTTATTGCCCACTAGGGGAGAGAGAGGGGAGACGGAGGGAGAGAGGAGCACAGGGCTTATTGCCCACTAGGGGAGAGAGAGGGGAGACGGAGGGAGAGAGGAGCACAGGGCTTATTGCCCACTAGGGGAGAGAGAGGGGAGATGGAGGGACAGAGGAGCACAGGGCTTATTGCCCACTAGGGGAGAGAGAGGGGAGACGGAGGGACAGAGGAGCACAGGGCTTATTGCCCACTAGGGGAGAGAGAGGGGAGACGGAGGGACAGAGGAGCAGAGGGGGTGAGAGAGAGCAGAGGGGAGAGAGGGGGAGGGAGTGGAGAGAGAGGGATTGGAGAGGGGGTGAACCCTGCCTTAGACTACCACACTGTCACAACCCACTGGCTTTTAAAGAGGACATGGGAGGACAGTGTGAGTTATAGTACACATGGTATGCACAGTGGCTATTACCAGCAGATTCCCTGGGTAAGTGTGTGTGTGTGTGTGTGTGTGTGTGTGCATGCGTGCGTGCGTGCTATCCACACCTGTGTGTAAACGAGAGGAATCCCAACCCAGTCATAACCAAAGAGAGTGGAGCACCAAGTCCTAAACCTGTTCATCTCCTAGAGAACGACAGAGAGAGAGAGAAGACAGAGCATGGGGTTGCACTGAGTTTGCCTTTGCAGCTATTTACACACACACACACACACACACACACACACACACACACACACACACACACACACACACACACACACACACACACACACACACACACACACACACACACACACACACACACACACACACACACACACACACACACACACACACACACAGAGAGAGGGTTATTTTGATAGACAGACGTGCTCACAGCAACATGATCCAGACCCTTTTCAGGATCAAGGTAGTATTAATAGATTAGAGTTTAGCATAGTGTTAGTGAGGGTCAATGCAGCTCTATATCATTGCATTTCATATATATTTCCACAAGTAAAGGAGCTGTAAACTACCAACATTTAAGTCCAAGTCTATAATGTTATTCCTCACTAAGATGTCGCTATAATGAAGGAGCTGTACTTTAAGTCCCAGTAAACAGTATAATGTTACTCCTCATAATACTCAGCATGCCTTGTGTTTAGCAGACAGTCTTGGACTAGTCATCTCTTCCATGACCCGTCCTCAAGGTATCCAGTAACCCTGTTGGCTGTTTTTAGGATTGTATCTATCCTTCCTGGATTCAAGGTCGTTACGGTTCAACCCTTGGCCTACAGCTCCCGGGATACAGAGGATGGAGTCTCTGTGTTTGCTCTGTTCAGAGCCTGAATGTAATCTGTCTCTTCTGTTTATTGTGACGGGTATGTCCCGGTCCCAAATTGCTCCCTTCCCCTTGGCCCTAACTGCCTAATGTTTGTAGATCTGAAAGGTCGGTATAAGCATCTTAGTGGTAGAGCTTCCATCATACAGATGTGCTAACATCAACGGGTTAGAGCAACAGGGAAGGGATAGGGGTTGGACTGGCAAGCTACTGTCAAGCTACTGTCAAGCTACTGCCATACTACTGCCATACTACTGTCAAGCTACTGTCAAGCTACTGCCATACTACTGTCAAGCTACTGCCAAGCTACTGCCAAGCTACTGTCACACTTCTGTCAAGCTACTGGCAAGCTACTGTCAAGCTACTGCCATACTACTACCATACTACTGTCAAGCTACTGTCAAGCTACTGCCATACTACTGTCAAGCTACTGTAAAGTTACTGCCATACTACTGCCATGCTACTGTCAAGCTACTGTCAAGCTACTGCCATACTGCTGTCAAGTTACTGTCAAGCTACTGTCAAGCTACTGTCATGCTACTGTCATGCTACTGTCAAGCTACTGGCAAGCTACTGTCAAGCTACTGCCATTCTACTGCCATACTACTGTCAAGCTACTGCCATACTACTGTCAAGCTACTGTCAAGCTACTGCCATACTACTGTCAAGCTACTGCCATACTGCTGTCAAGCTACTGTCAAGCTACTGCCATACTGCTGTCAATCTACTGTCAAGCTACTGTCATACTGCTGTCAAGCTACTGGCAAGCTACTGTCAAGCTACTGCCATACTGCTGTCAAGCTACTGGCAAGCTACTGGCAAGCTACTGTCAAGCTACTGTCATACTGCTGTCATACTTCTGTCATACTGCTGTCATACTGCTGTCATACATTGAGTATGGTCTGCAGGTCCACGCTATCCTGGATGTGTCCCCTGTGGCTCCCAGGATTCAGAGCCAAAATGGAGTCAATCTCCTCTATTTAGAGCGGGATTAGACTCTGTTTACTGGTATATCTCTGCTTAGCTCAGCTAACTGCCATACTCACGTTAAGGATGGTCTGAAGGTCCACGCGGTCCAGGCTACAACCTCTGCAGGATTCAGAGCCAAAATGGCTCCTCTGTATCCTGTGGCAGGTATACTTTATGTATCTCTGCCTGTTGAAGCTACTGCCATACTCACGTTAAGGATGGTCTGCAGGTCCACGCTGTCCTTTATGCGCCCTTCCGTCCTAGCCCTGGACGCCATGTTAGAAAACCACACCACAGGGATCCAGTACTTGAGGTGGGGAGACTTGACAGCATCAAAGATCTTCCGCTCTTCTGGAGTCATGAAGCCTGCAGGGAGGAGGAGAAGGAGGAGGAGGAGGATGAAAAGGAAGAGGAGGAAGGAGAGGTGGAGGAAGAGGAAGGGGAGGAGGAGAAGGAGGAGGAGGGGGAAGAGAAGAAGGAGGAGGAAGAGGAGGAGGAGGAGGAGGAGGAAGAAGGGGAGGAAGAGGAGGAAGAGGAAGAGGGGGGAAGGGGGAAGAGGAGGAGGAGGATGGGGAGGAAGAGGAGGAGGAGGAGGAGAAGGAGGAGGAGATGGGGAAGATGAGGAGTGGAAGGAGGAAGAGGAGGAGCAGGTGGAGAAGGAGGGGAGTACGAGGAGTGGGAGGAGGAGGAGGAGGAGGAGGAGGAGGAGGAGGAGGAGGAGGAGGAGGAGGAAGAAGAAGAGAAGGAGGAGTGGAAGGAGGGGGAGGATGAGGAGTGGAAGGAGGAGGTGATGTAAGGATGAGGCGTGGATGAGGCGTGGATACTGCAGTACTAGGGGAGTACTAGTGGGTAGAGAAAACAAGGCTTTTACTAGGTCTGATTCAGTCACTGAATCCTAATGATTGGCTGATCCTGCGTTGCCCAAAGAAACTGAAGAAGGAAGTGAAAAGATGGGACTAGAAGATCCAGTTACAGATCCTTGTTTAACTCTCACATGTCATGCATCCTGTTTACCAATAAAACACTTATGGAAGTGTCTTCTGAGTGGCTCTGTGGTCTAAGGCACTGCATCTCAGTGCTAGCTGTGCCACTAGAGATCCTGGTTTGAGTCCAGGCTCTGTCGCAGCCGGCTGTGACCGGGAGACCCATGGGGCGGCGCACAATTGGCCCAGTGTGGTCCGGGTTAGGGGAGGGTTTGGCCGACAGGGATGTTCTTGTCCCATTGCGCTCTAGCGACTCCTGTGGCAGGCCACGCTGACATGGTCGCCAGGTGTACAGTGTTTCTTCCGACACATTGGTGTTGCAGCGATGAGACAAGACTGCATCTACCAATTGGATACCACGAAATTGGGAAGAAAAAGGGGTAAAAATAAAAAGTAAAATAATAAAAAACACTTATGGAAAATATGGGAAAAGCATGGAAGTCACCAAATAACGGTTCATACTGAAAGTTGAGAGAACACTATTTTCCTGAACCAAACCTACTGAAGGTTGAGAGAACACTCTTTCCCTGAACCAAACCTACTGAAGGTTGAGAGAACACTCTTTTCCTGAACCAAACCTACTGAAGGTTGAGAGAACACTCTTTTCCTGAACCAAACCTACTGAAGGTTGAGAGAACTCTCTTGATCTGAACCAAACCTCTAAACCAAACCTGGTCAACCTTTGACCCCACCTGTGTGTATTCTATTGGGGTCAGGTAATGCCAAGTGAATGTCATTGAGGTACCTGCTCCCACTACTTGGTCCATGACGTTATGTACAGCGTCTATCTGTCAATATGATTTCCCCCCCCTATTTGCATTCCGTTATCCCCTTGGGGTCGTACCTGCCTCCACCACATGCTCCATGGTGGGGAATCTCTTACAGACGGCGGTGCTGACGGAGCGGAAGATGAGCAGTGAGGTGAGGTTTACGTAGCGCATCAGCGTGCGTCTGAGGAGGCGGCCCTGCTCGTCATGGCCGTGAACACAGCTGGAGACCAGGAACATGAGGCGGTCGGGCCAGGGCAGATTCACAAACTGGTTCCACCAGCGGTTGACCACCAGGGTCACATAGAAACCTGCAGGGAGGAGGAAGATGAGAATAGGAGGAGATATCGACATCATCTACACCAGGGCTCTACATCCTTCCTGTAGGTTTTAACTCCAACCCTATTCCTGGAGAGATACCGTCCTGTAGGTTTTAACTCCAACCCTATTCCTGGAGAGAAACCCTCCTGTAGGTTTTAACTCCAACCCTGTTCCTGGAGAGATACCGTCCTGTCGGTTTTAACTCCAACCCTGTTCCTGGAGAGATACCGTCCTGACGGTTTTAACTCCAACCCTGTTCCTGGAGAGATACCGTCCTGTAGGTTTTAACTCCAACCCTGTTCCTGGAGAGATACCTTCCTGTAGGTTTTAACTCCAACCCTGTTCCTGGAGAGAAACCCTCCTGTAGGTTTTAACTCCAACTCTGTTCCTGGAGAGATACCTTCCTGTAGGTTTTAACTCCAACCCTGTTCCTGGAGAGAACCCTCCTGTAGGTTTTAACTCCAACTCTGTTCCTGGAGAGATACCCTCCTGTAGGTTTTAACTCCAACCCTGTTCCTGGAGAGAACCCTCCTGTAGGTTTTAACTCCAACCCTGTTCCTGGAGAGAACCCTCCTGTAGGTTTTAACTCCAACCCTGTTCCTGGAGTGAAAAACTACTGGACGGTAGCTCTCCAGGAACAGGAAAGCCTTGATCTACAGTAAGTCTAAACAGTATTTTGTCAGGTATGCCTACAGTAGCAACCAAGGATGGGGTTTGGGTTGAGAAGGGCTGCTTCTGAAATGGTATTTAATTTCCCACACAGTGCAGTACTCATGAGGATACTTTTGAGCCTCAAGCTCAAAACAGAAAATTGACCCCTAGATCATTGTCTAGGGCAACTTCATCCCAGTCCTTATCAACATTTTATTGACATAAACTGAGATACGTAAATGTCATGAAAGCCACTTTGTGCCATTCACACAGAAGCACAACATTATTAAGCAACAATCTGATATGCCATGCAAAGCACTCTAGCATGCAAGCAAACACAACAATATCCCACTTTCCCTGCTTTGGTCCGACTCCTAATGATTTCCTTCCATTAACTCAATCACCAGTTCATTTCCCCACTGGAATCAGTGTCTGTCTGAGAGCTTCTGTTATGTAAGGGTTGAAAAATCACTATCATTAGTTTGTTGCCTGGCACTGGATTAGTTGGGTTCATTTGGTTGGATAGTAGCAAGCAAGTCAGACAGTTATCACAGTGTGCGTGCATGTATCTGTGTGTGTGTGTGTGTGTGTGTGTGTGTGTGTGTGTGTGTGTGTGTGTGTGTGCGTGCGTGTGCGTGCGCGTGCGTGCGTGCATGTATGTGTGTGTGTGTGGTGATCGAGAAAGTATTGCACTGTTGTCATTCAGTTTTTAGATGGCTGATACAGGTGGGTGGATGCTACGCATTTCAAACTCAAACTGAATTTTTCCGCTGCTCTATGTTCGATATATTACCACCGAGAAGAAACTAACGTCTGTGGGCGTGGCGTAACGTTTGGCTTGGAGCAAGGAGTTTGGGTAGCCAGGCAAGCTACACATGGGGTTGTGGATCAGGGGATTTCAACACTTAAATTATAAAGCGCGTACTCAGGTAGAAATAGGCATTCTCATCTCAGCACAGAGCTAGTAGCGCATAATCGGCTGTGAGCTACTATCAACTACTCAGCAAGCATGCGCGGATGTCAACCAGCATAGGTTGTACTGACTTACCAAGCACAAACGTGACTGGAATCTGTTCAGCATACTTGTTACAGTGAAGAGCCAACTTTTCAAAGAAACGCTTTTCAGGGTCTGAGAGAGCAAGTCTAGATTGATAGATGTGTTAATTAATTAAGTACCATTATAGATTTGTTCACGTGCAATTATTGATGTATCACAGCGATACAAATCAATTACAGACCCATCACACAAAGTCAAATTAAAGGCTCATATTACACCTTCATTTGTATTCACAGTTATAAACAGATTAAAATCAGATAATAGATAATGTTATAGAATATACATAAACAAACAACATAACAATTATATTATTCATATTTCATATCACCGAGGACTTGTATTTGTGACAATACTAATGTGTTAAAGGAAAAACCCTTGATAGCTTAATATTATGCCTACCTGTAAACGAGGCTCACCAAGGTGTATAAAAGAACAAAGACTATAAACTCCCGATAAAGTAGTTTGTAGATGCTGCCTCTCCATCGCAGTAGAAGTCTATGGAAACCGAAGAACGTGGCGTTGGCGACTTTACTGGAATAAGTCACCGTCATCTTTCTCCAATCACTGCAGAAAAACCACCTAGTCATCCAATTTACACTTAGGTTGACAGACACTCCCTTGTCCTTACCGGCTGTGAACATAGCTGATTTGAACTGATATCTAAAACAAATTGTTCTGCAGTAAGCGACTCTCTCAAGGCAAGCTGTCATGACACAATAATAACCAGTCAAACCACAAAAATAACCATTATTTTCATGTTACATGCCCACAGTAGATAAGAAATAACGTTATTTAAAAACAATATTACAAGTATACATTTTCCACACATACCTTTTGTACCAATCTGAATCACATTGCTTGTTGTTGCTTTAGGTGTAATATAGTGTATTCCTGAACCGTGAGTCAAGATTGAGCAATCATCAGGTGACCGTCCTGGCCACATTTAGCTGGTGTGTCTGTCTGTCTGTCTGTCAGTCCAGCTGTCAGTGCGCTCCTGGCTATGGCTGTCTGTGTAAGATGCGCACTATGTCATGTCGGTGGAATAAGATGCGCACTATGTCATGGCGGTGGAATAAACACATAATGATCTGATTAAAACCCATAAGTCTATGGGTTTAATACAACATTCCTATACAGCCTACCTGCTCCTACATGTATCCCTGTGTGTAAGTCTATGGGTTTTAATGCAACATTCCTATACAGCCTACCAGCTCCTACAGTGGGGAAAAAAAAAGTACTTAGTCAGCCACCAATTGTGCAAGTTCGCTCACTTAAAAAGATGAGAGAGGCCTGTAATTTTCATCATAGGTACACTTCAACTATGACAGACAAAATGAGGGAAAAAAATCCAGAAAATCACATTGTAGGATTTTTTTATGAATTTATTTGCAAATTATGGTGGAAAATAAGTATTTGGTCAATAACAAAAGTTTATCTCAATACTTTGTTATATACCCTTTGTTGGCAATGACAGAGGTCAAACGTTTTCTGTAAGTCTTCACAAGGTTTTCACACACTGTTGCTGGTATTTTGGCCCATTCTTCCATGCAGATCTCCTCTAGAGCAGTGATGTTTTGGGGCTGTCGCTGGGCAACACGGACTTTCAAAGATTTTCTATGGGGTTGAGATCTGGAGACTGGCTAGGCCACTCCAGGACCTTGAAATGCTTCTTACGAAGCCACTCCTTCGTTGCCCGGGCGGTGTGTTTGGGATCATTGTCATGCTGAAAGACCCAGCCACGTTTCATCTTCAATGCCCTTGCTGATGGAAGGAGGTTTTCACTCAAAATCTCACGATACATGGCCCCATTCATTCTTTCCTTTACACGGATCAGTCGTCCTGGTCCCTTTGCAGAAAACAGCCCCAAAGCATGATGTTTCCACCCCCATGCTTCACAGTAGGTATGGTGTTCTTTGGATGCAACTCAGCATTCTTTGTCCTCCAAACACGACGAGTTGAGTTTTTACCAAAAAGTTCTATTTTGCTTTCATCTGACATTCTCCCAATCCTCATCTGGATCATCCAAATGCTCTCTAGCAAACTTTAGACGGGCCTGAACATGTACTGGCTTAAGCAGGGGGACACGTCTGGCACTGCAGGATTTGAGTCCCTGGCGGCGTAGTGTGTTACTGATGGTAGGCTTTGTTACTTTGGTCCCAGCTCTCTGCAGGTCATTCACTAGGTCCCCCCGTGTGGTTCTGGGATTTTTGCTCACCGTTCTTGTGATCATTTTGACCCCATGGGGTGAGATCTTGCGTGGAGCCCCAGATGGAGGAAGATTATCAGTGGTCTTGTATGTCTTCCATTTCCTAATAATTGCTCCCACAGTTGATTTCTTCAAACCAAGCTGCTTACCTATTGCAGCTTCAGTCTTCCCAACCTGGTGCAGGTCTACAATTTTGTTTCTGGTGTCCAGCTCTTTGGTCTTGGCCATAGTGGAGTTTGGAGTGTGACTGTTTGAGGTTGTGGACAGGTGTCTTTTATACTGATAACAAGTTCAAACAGGTGCCATTAATACAGGTAATGAGTGGAGGACAGAGGAGCCTCTTAAAGAAGAAGTTACAGGTCTGTGAGAGCCAGAAATCTTGCTTGTTTGTATGTGACCAAATACTTATTTTCCACCATCATTTGCAAATGAATTCATTAAAAATCCTACAATGTGATTTTCTGGATTTTTTTTCCTCATTTTGTCTGTCATAGTTGAAGTGTACCTATGATGAAAATTACAGGCCTCTCTCATCTTTTTAAGTGAGAGAACTTGCACAATTGGTGGCTGACTAAATACTTTTTTTTCCCACTGTACATGTATCCCTGTGTGTAAGTCTATGGGTTTTAATACAACATTCCTATACAGCCTACCAGCTCCTACATGTATCCCTGTGTGTAAGTCTATGGTTGTTAATACAACATGCCTATACAGCCTACCAGCTCCTACATGTATCCCTGTGTGTAAGTCTATGGGTTTTAATACAACATGCCTATACAGCCTACCAGCTCCTACATGTATCCCTGTGTGTAAGTCTATGGTTTTTAATACAACATGCCTATACAGCCTACCTGCTCCTACATGTATCCCTGTGTGTAAGTCTATGGGTTTTAATACAACATGCCTATACAGCCTACCAGCTCCTACATGTATCCCTGTGTGTAAGTCTATGGTTGTTAATACAACATGCCTATACAGCCTACCAGCTCCTACATGTATCCCTGTGTGTAAGTCTATGGGTTTTAATACAACATGCCTATACAGCCTACCAGCTCCTACATGTATCCCTGTGTGTAAGTCTATGGTTTTTAATACAACATGCCTATACAGCCTACCTGCTCCTACATGTATCCCTGTGTGTAAGTCTATGGGTTTTAATACAACATGCCTATACAGCCTACCAGCTCCTACATGTATCCCTGTGTGTAAGTCTATGAGTTTTAATACAACATGCCTATACAGCCTACCTGCTCCTACATGTATTCCTGTGTGTAAGTCTATGGTTTTTAATACAACATGCCTATACAGCCTACCTGCTCCTACATGTATCCCTGTGTGTAAGTCTATGGTTTTTAATACAACATGCCTATACAGCCTACCAGCTCCTACATGTATCCCTGTGTGTAAGTCTATGAGTTTTAATACAACATGCCTATACAGCCTACCTGCTCCTACATGTATTCCTGTGTGTAAGTCTATGAGTTTTAATACAACATGCCTATACAGCCTACCTGCTCCTACATGTATTCCTGTGTGTAAGTCTATGGTTTTTAATACAACATGCCTATACAGCCTACCTGCTCCTACATGTATCCCTGTGTGTAAGTCTATGGTTTTTAATACAACATTCCTATACAGCCTACCAGCTCCTACATGTATCCCTGTGTGTAAGTCTATGAGTTTTAATACAACATGCCTATACAGCCTACCTGCTCCTACATGTATTCCTGTGTGTAAGTCTATGGTTTTTAATACAACATGCCTATACAGCCTACCTGCTCCTACATGTATCCCTGTGTGTAAGTCTATGGGTTTTAATACAACATGCCTATACAGCCTACCTGCTCCTACATGTATCCCTGTGTGTAAGTCTATGGGTTTTAATACAACATGCCTATACAGCCTACCTGCTCCTACATGTATTGAACAAAGTATCCAATGGGAAAATCTTTGGGATATAATATTCATTGGAATATTATTATTTTATAGATACAGTTGTACACATTCTTATAGAAAAAAGCCTCATAAATATTTGGCTATAGTAGAGCATATGATTTCAGGAATTCATATCCGTTGTAGAAATTGAAATGTCAAAGACGTATTATAGTTGTTTATTACTTTCTCGAATGTATCTCATCCTTTTTGCATTATTCATACGCTATCAAATATCACTCACATGAGATCTACAACTGTGTCCAGTGGACGGCGCTGTTGTACAAATGATCATGGCGAACAATAAAGGATGCTCACAGATATGCACGGGAGTTGCAGCAACGGGACAAGACTGTAACTACCAATTGGATATCACGAAATTGGGGAGAAAAATGGGTAAACATTTTAAAAAATAACAAAATAAATACATGCATTTATCTGCTTGAACATGCTCCCATCTATGATCAATAGATTAGCCTGCTAGGGCCTAATAGACTATCAATAGGCCTCTATTGGCTTATCGATAGAGAGATCTTACATCACATCAGACGGAAACTCACATTTCATTGTGAAGTATAGAACTATTGGCGCATGCATTGCATGCAATATCATAATCAAACAGTCGGATACAATGTCGCAACATGTACATTTAGATACAATGTTGCGATCACAGATTTGTATTTATCTATCGTCTGCTGCCATGAAAGGTGAACATGAGATGTGATACCGGCTTTGCGCGTGCGCCGCGGTGAGGTTGTCGGTTCACTTCACGTCCACGCTCCGTTCCCACCCAACCAGCGGAGAAGAAAAGAGCAGGCGAGAGGACGGTCGGATGCTGCTGGCGTTACTAAACCGATGATATTCAGCAAACATACACTTCATGCACGGCGAAACGGGAGGTTACTGGCGACAGGTAGCGAGAGCACGTCGTGACAGTTGGGTTTATGCCCGGTGGTCACTTTCGGGAGTGTTTTATTCATCATAGACAGCAGGCGTCGAGAGAGGGTGAGTTGACAGCTAGCAGATACTGGAGCTAGGCTAGCTGAAGCTGGCTGGCTGTCTTGCTTGTTTCATCGTCTTTAACAACGATATAGTCCAAGGTCATTGTGCATAGAGTTGTATGTTTTATAACATGTTTAAATCAATGGTATTTGTTGGGCATATATTTTAAAGTGAAAAATTGGAGTCTCAGCGTAATTCCTTTACCATGGAATTGCCCACTTGCAATGCATCGCACATCAATTTGACAGCTATAGCTAGCTTTAATTCGTTATCCATAGTGCATTTCGTTGAACCGTTTCTGGCAACAGATGAGTTAGTGTTCATACTAGTTTTAACAGTACTCCAAATATGCATATATTGCAATCTGCAAGGAGACACATACTGAGTATGATAAGGTTTCACTAATGTCCCGAATATTATATCATTCAATGCAGCAGTGGAACATGGAAGGTTTGGAGCAAAAGTGTATTTTGCTAGAAACATCTCTCACCATCCCTCATAGGCCTAAAGACGATGGTGAGGTGGGTATGAGGAAGGGTTGAAAGCAGAGCAGGGAATCCCTGATCCAGTGAATTGATGCCCTGCGTAGGTCAGGTCAGGCAGTGTGCTGAACGGATGTATGTTTACTGATGTTAGTTTTACAACTCACACAAAATCAATTCAAATGTATTGGTCACACACCCAGTGAACAGCAGTTATAGAAGGTGCAGTGAAAGGCTTATGTGCTAGCTCCCTCAACATTACAGAACAGGAATCAATAATAACAATGAAAAGAGTCAAGTGAAAAATAACAAGTAGTGGAAGAGGTAGCCTTTACCAGTATAAAGTCAATAGTAGACTGTATAATAGAACAGCAGCGTTGACTGTGTGTTTGTGTGAGAGTGAGTTCTTAGTGTGTGTGTGTGTGTTTATGGGTGTTTTGTGTGTAAGGGTTGGATGTGTGGGTAGTCAGTGCAAATCATGTCTATGGTGCAAATCATGTCTATGGTTCTATGGTGCAAATCATGTCTATGGTGCAAATCATGTCTATGGTTCTATGGCGCAAATCATGTCTATGGTGCAAATCATGTCTATGGTTCTATGGTGCATATCATGTCTATGGTGCATATATAGTCTCTCCGGTGCAAATTGTCTGTAAGGTGCAGGTCGGTGCAGGAAGACGGCTAGGTGGAGCTTTTCAGCAGGCTGATGGCCTGGTGGTAGAAACTGTCTCAGAGCCTGTTGTGCCGAGACCTGATACTCCACTACCGCTTGCCAGATGGTAACAGAGTGAACAGTCCGTGGCTTGGGTGACTGGAGTCCTTGAGGATCTTTCAGACCTCCCTCAGACACTGCCTGGTGTAGATGTCCTGGAGGGCAGCGAGCTCGCCCCCAGTGGGCACATGCCCGAATTTCTTCAGGCGCCTGAGGTTGAAGAGGTGCTGCTGCGCCTTCTTCCCCACGGTGGTGGTGTGATTGGACCATGTCAGGTCCTCAGTGATGTGCTCTCTTCCCCAGGGTGGTGGTGTGATTGGACCATGTCAGGTCCTCAGTGATGTTCCTTCTTCCCCAGGGTGGTGGTGTGATTGGACCATGTCAGGTCCTCAGTGATGTGCCTTCTTCCCCAGGGTGGTGGTGTGATTGGACCATGTCAGGTCCTCAGTGATGTGCCTTCTCCCCCAGGGTGGTGGTGTGATTGGACCATGTCAGGTCCTCAGTGATGTTCCTTCTTCCCCACGGTGGTGGTGTGATTGGACCATGTCAGGTCCTCAGTGATGTGCCTTCTTCACCACGGTGGTGGTGTGATTGGACCATGTCAGGTCCTCAGTGATGTGCTCTCTTCCCCAGGGTGGTGGTGTGATTGGACCATGTCAGGTCCTCAGTGATGTTCCTTCTTCACCAGGGTGGTGGTGTGATTGGACCATGTCAGGTCCTCAGTGATGTTCCTTCTTCACCACGGTGGTGGTGTGATTGGACCATGTCAGATCCTCAGTTAGGAACATTAACCTTTTCACCCTCCACTGCAGTCCTGTCTGCTCCTTCTCCTGTTTCCTGTAGTTCCTTGGTTTTGTAGTTCCTTGGTTTTGCTGACGTTGACGGAGAGGCTGTTTCCCCGGCACCGCTGTGCCAGGGCTCTAACCTCCTCCCAGTTGCCTGATTGGCGACGAGACAGCCTAACTTAATGATGGTGTTGGAGTCATGCGTGCCAACGCAATCGTGGGTGAACAGGGAGTACAGGAGGGGGCTGGGTACGCACCCAATGGCGGCCCCCCAACAGACACACACACACACACACACACACACACACACACACTAATCAATTAGCCGAATGTGGACTCAGCATTCTCTCATATGGTTAATTAATATGAAATGCCATAAATACATCCATTTGTAGATGTATTTGGTTGTCAGCTCTATGCATGGTTTTAGCTCTGTGATCACCACAACTGAAACAGAGACTACAAGGCCTATTGTTCTGAAGACCCCTTTGTTTATCTAATGTGAAGCCAGATAAACAATGTCCTGCTGACCTATGTTTATACTGCATAGTGGGAATTACAGGGGGGGCTCAACTAGGGCTGTGGCGGTCACAGAATTTAGTCAGCCGGTGATTGTCAAGCTGTCGGTCTCACAGTAATTGACCGTTAATTAATATAAACACATTTAGCATTTGCTGGTTTCCACACACAGCCTACAAGACACTGATGCTGACTTGAAAAAGTCTAATAAATCCATGTAATATAGTCTACACCTTCACAATAAATCCATGTAATATAGTCTACACCTTCACAATAAATCCATGTCATATAGCCTACACCTTCACAATAAATCCATGTCATATAGCCTACACCTTCACAATAAATCCATGTCATATAGCCTACACCTTCACAATAAATCCATGTCATATAGCCTACACCTTCACAATAAATCCATGTCATATAGCCTACACCTTCACAATAAATCCATGTCATATAGCCTACACCTTCACAATAAATCCATGTCATATAGCCTACACCTTCACAATAAATCCATGTCATATAGCCTACACCTTCACAATAAATCCATGTCATATAGCCTACACCTTCACAATAAATCCATGTCATATAGCCTACACCTTCACAATAAATCCATGTCATATAGCCTACACCTTCACAATATATCCATGTCATATAGCCTACACCATCACAATAAATCCATGTCATATAGCCTACACCTTCACAATAAATCCATGTCATATAGCCTACACCTTCACAATAAATCCATTATTTATTTTAGACAGGTCTAAAGAAGGATGATATGAAGAAAATGTAGGCTATTTCAGAAGAACAGAATAGCATACTCTTGTTGTCCTTATGTTAGGTCCTGATCTGGCTAAGCCATATGGCTTTGGGCTACACTAGTTAATTTAGCAGACACGATTTGCTTAGAATTCCATGGCATTATTTTATAGTATGAAGAATACAATTGAACATAGCTTAATAAAATAGACAGGATATTTTCTCCAAGCCATTTGAGGGAGTGCGCACATGCGGCTAGTCTGTGTTAAGCGCTTAACAAATACATTTTATTTATTTTATTTTATCTTTATTTAACTCGGCAAGTCAGTTAACAAATTCTTATTTTCAATGACGGCCTAGGAACAGTGGGTTAACTGCGTTGTTCAGGGGCAGAACGACAGATTTTTACCATGTCAGCTTGGGGATTTGATCTTGAAACCTTTCAGTTACTAGTCCAACGCATGGCCGATTAATTAGTGCTGATTTCAAGTTTTCATAACAATCGGTAATCAGCCTTTTTGGATGCCGATTATGGCTATTTAAATTGCAATCCACGAGGAAACTGCGTGGCAGGCTGACCACCTGTTATGCGAGTGCAGTGTCAAAAGGACCTTGTGGCTGCAAGGAGCCAAGGTAAGTTGCTAGCTAGCTTTAAACTTATAAAAAACGATCAATCTTCACATAATCACTAGTTAACTAAACCTGGTAATATCATCAACCATGTGAACTAGCTTGTCCTGCGTTGCATGTAATCAATGTGGTGCCTGTTAATTTATCATCGAATCACAGCCTACTTCAACTTCGCCAAACGGGGGATGATTTAACAAAAGCGCAGTTGTGAAAAAAGCACAATCGTTGCACAAATGTACCGAACCATAAACATCAATGCCTTTCTTAAAATCAATACACAGAAGTATATATTTTTTTAAACCTGCATATTTAGTTAAAATATATTTTATGTTAGCAGGCAATATTAACTAGGGAAATTGTGTCACTTCTCTTGCGTTCAGTGCAAGCAGAGTCAGGGTATATGCAACAGTTTGGGCCGCCTGGCTCGTTGCCAACTGTGTGACCGTAATTAATTTGCCAGAATTTTACATAATTATGACATAACATTAAAGGTAGTGCAATGTAACAGCAATATTTAGACTTCGGGTTGCCACCTGTTCGATAAAATACGGAACGGTTCCGTAGTTTACTGAAAGAATAAACGTTTTGTTTTCTAAATTATCGTTTCTGGATTTGACCATATTAATGACCTAAGGCTCGTATTTCTGTGTGTTTATTATATTATAATTAAGTCTATGATTTGATAGAGCAGTCTGACTGAGCGGTGGTAGGCAGCAGCAGGCTCGTAAGCATTAATTCAAACAGCACTTTACTGCGTTTGCCAGCAGCTCTTAGCAATGCTTGAAGCACAGCGCTGTTTATGACTTCAAGCCTATCAACTCCCGAGATTAGGCTGGCAATACTAAAGTGCCTATAAGAACATCCAATAGTCAAAGGTCTATGAAATACAAATGGTATAGAGAGAAATAGTCGACGGGTCATAATTCCTATAATAACTACAACCTCAAACTTCTTATCTGGGAATATTGAACCACCAGCTTTCATATGTTCTCATGTTCTGAGCAAGGAATTTAAATGTTAGCTTTTTTACACGGCACATATTGCACTTTTACTTTCTTCTCCAACACTGTTTTCGCATTATTTAAACCAAATTGAACATGTTTCATTATTTATTTGAGACTAAATAGATGTGATTTATGTATTATATTAAGTTAAAATAAGTGTTCATTGTTCATTCAGTATTGTTGTAATTGTCATTATTACATATATATATATATATATATATATATATATATATATATATATATAAAAAAATCTGCCGATTTTTTTAATCTGTATCGGCCTTTTTTGGTCCTCCAATAATCTGTATCGGCGATGAAAAATCATTATCGGTCGACCTCTACTCTGTACACCTATGTAGATAATCCATAAAAAAATCAGACGTTTCCAGCTACGATAGTCATTTACAACATTAACAATGTCTACACTGTATTTCTGGTCAATTTGATGTTATTTTAACGGGCAAAAAAATTGCGTTTCTTTCAATAACATGGACCTTTCTAAGTGACCCTTTTGAATGGTAGTGTGTGTGAAATTTGTTTTGATTTATCATGCACCTGTCCTGAAACAGGGGCAGAGGGAAAAAATACGTAATCTATGCACTTAAGTAGCGAATGGAGGATGCTTTTTCTGTGGTTCATTTTCATGCCAGCCAGGTAGGCTATACTCCTGTTGTAAAGATAAACAATGTGCTTAATATTAGGAAAGTTGAGAAATAAATATAGTAGGCCTAGCCTATAGAAAGCTGATGGGAACCTCCTCTTTTTAGTAGAGGCCATCACTCTGTTTTCTCACACAATTGCATAGCCTATAGAAATGTTGCGCAACATGATCTCATGGGCTCTCATGTAGTGTTTGATTCGATTTTTGATGACATTTGCATTGATGTCAGAGTGGTTAGAGGGATAATAGAGTGATGAGTACCAGACAGTTAGCAGGTTTTGTAGGCGACTAATGACACCCTGAATGACAAATGAGCCCCCTAAATACATCAAAAATCAGACTTTGGGAAGGGTCTCTAAATAATGCTAAGTTAACCATTCACCTTTAATCCTTAAGAGTTTATTGACCTGTTGCGTCAATCTAAGTAACATAATAAGAACATTCCCATCTAAATCCCTCAGTTTAAACTAGAGATATCGATATATGTTTTTGTATAGGCTGCGTTTCAATCCACCGCATCCACCAATAGCGGCCTTCAGTATCTGCGGTGGAAGGAGGCCGAGCTACAGCAGTGTTTGTCAATGAGACATCCCGAAAATCGGTCTTCTCACGAAACGTCTGCACGTCCGAAAGGTTTGGCCTAAAAGCAATATGACCACTATGATTGATTTGACTCTTGTGAACACGATGGCGTTCTTCGTTTTGTTCTACGACCCCCACAAACCCCCACAATGTTGTTCTCCATTTTGCTCTACGACCCCCACAATGTTGTTCTCCATTTTGCTCTACGACCCCCACAAACCCCCACAATGTTGTTCTCCATTTTGCTCTACGACCCCCACAAACCCCCACAATGTTGTTCTCCATTTTGCTCTACGACCCCCACAAACCCCCGCGGGACTCGTCTTAAGTCTGTACCACCGATGTGCCACCTTCTGTTTGTAGCGTCCAAACCGTCTGGGCTACAAACCAGTATTACCCCACTATGGAAAGGGGAGACTCTCAGGAACATGATGGTGTTCTCCATTGTGCTCTATGTCAGTATCACGGGACTCAAGGTAGAAGTTGAAAAAAGTTATGGAGGTAGTTTTGTGCCAACAAAAGAAAGGTGTTAAATATGTGTAAAAAACAAATATTAAAATGAACACCCCCACCTAATACAGCCCCTTTCCAGGTGTCACGACTTTTCTTTCCACACAGAAATGTCCTTTTGTCAGTAAGACGCATCAATTCATTCAGGCTACAAGATTGTAGACCTAATGAAATATGGCTGGGCCTATAGCCCTGGAGAGATCCTGTCCTGGCTGGGCCTATAGCCCTGGAGAGATCCTGTCCTGGCTGGGCCTATAGCCCTGGAGAGATCCTGTCCTGGCTGGGCCTATAGCCGTGGAACTCTCCTACCCATGGAAGCCTAAACCCACACCTTGGCAAGTGTTTTGTTGACTCACCCTTCAGTATCAGCAAGCAGCATAGCCACTGAGTCGATCCCTCCCTCCAGGGCTCCAGTCTAACCGTTTCCCCTGTTGCCACTGAGTCGATCCCTCCCTCCAGGGCTCCAGTCTAACCGTTTCCCCTGGTGCCACTGAGTCGATCCCTCCCTCCAGGGCTCCAGTCTAACCGTTTCTCCTGGTGCCACTGAGTCGATCCCTCCCTCCAGGGCTCCAGTCTAACCGTTTCCCCTGGTGCCACTGAGTCGATCCCTCCCTCCAGGGCTCCAGTCTAACCGTTTCCCCTGTTGCCACTGAGTCGATCCCTCCCTCCAGGGCTCCAGTCTAACCGTTTCTCCTGGTGCCACTGAGTCGATCCCTCCCTCCAGGGCTCCAGTCTAACCGTTTCCCCTGGTGCCACTGAGTCGATCCCTCCCTCCAGGGCTCCAGTCTAACCGTTTCTCCTGGTGCCACTGAGTCGATCCCTCCCTCCAGGGCTCCAGTCTAACCGTTTCTCCTGGTGCCACTGAGTCGATCCCTCCCTCCAGGGCTCCAGTCTAACCGTTTCCCCTGGTGCCACTGAGTCGATCCCTCCCTCCAGGGCTCCAGTCTAACCGTTTCTCCTGGTGCCACTGAGTCGATCCTCCCTCCAGGGCTCCAGTCTAACCGTTTCCCCTGGTGCCACTGAGTCGATCCCTCCCTCCAGGGCTCCAGTCTAACCGTTTCCCCTGGTGCCACTGAGTCGATCCCTCCCTCCAGGGCTCCAGTCTAACCGTTTCTCCTGGTGCCACTGAGTCGATCCCTCCCTCCAGGGCTCCAGTCTAACCGTTTCCCCTGGTGCCACTGAGACATTCACATTGCTTTATTAAAACGTGTAATAAACTACTGAGACGCTATTCAGGAAATGCATTGTTTCATCTTTTCATGTTGGAATTCAAATTATTTTCATGTACAACCTAAACCAGTGATGGTCATGCATTTTGGGTTGACAATTATGCCATTGTTATATTTTACTGTTAAAATCCAGAATTTCCAGATTTGTGTTTGTTCAGTAGAGTGACTTTGCCTGCGTCCTTTGTGTGCTAATATCCTAGGGGATAATGGAAACTCAAAACACGTTTAGCTAGATTGCTAACTGTAAATATAACACCCACTGCTAGTAGCCATGTATTCATCTAGCGGTAAATGTTTTTAAAGACTGTTGCAGTTGTAGCCTACCGCCCAATGAGTCCTATGCAGTCACAATGGCCAATGCACATTCCATATCTCAAAGCCATATCAAATATCACGGTTGTAAAATAGTTGCTATTGAGCTCAACATTGAGAGCTGAGACATCAAAATGATACCTACAGAAAGCTGATCACATCCTTTCTTCAACTGCTACAACAGGATCGCTGTGTTTTCCCCGGGAAAGGAGAGGGTGAGTGTAGCGTTGGAAACAGCTGTAGGCCCCAGTGAAACAGGTACAGGGGCAGGCAGACCTTTTCATTACATTTTTGGAATTTAATTTGTCTTCACAGTTGATCAAAATAAAACAAACACCTGGAGACGGGAGGAGAGGAAGAGAGGAATATGAGAGCCCAGCCTCAGACAGCTAGCGGGCCTCACCCCCTGGTCTGTTCCTCAGACAGCCAGCGGGCCTCACCCCCTGGTCTGTTCCTCAGACAGCTAGCGGGCCTCACCCCCTGGTCTGTTCCTCAGACAGCCAGCGGGCCTCACCCCCTGGTCTGTTCCTCAGACAGCCAGCGGGCCTCACCCCCTGGTCTGTTCCTCAGACAGCCAGCGGGCCTCACCCCCTGGTCTGTTCCTCAGACAGCTAGCGGGCCTCACCCCCTGGTCTGTTCCTCAGACAGCTAGCGGGCCTCACCCCCTGGTCTGTTCCTCAGACAGCTAGCGGGCCTCACTCCCTGGTCTGTTCCTCAGACAGTTAGCCAGACCAACTGACAGTCACTATATATAGACAATTAGCCAGACCAACTCACAGTCACTATGTATAGACAATTAACTGTAGCTTCCTTCTCAATAGACCTATATGATGAGGGTGATAACTGTAGCTTCCTTCTCAATAGGCCTATATGATGAGGGTGATAACTGTAGCTTCCTTCTCAATAGACCTATATGATGAGGGTGATAACTGTAGCTTCCTTCTCAATAGACCTATATGATGAGGGTGATAACTGTAGCTTCCTTCTCAATAGACCTATATGATGAGGGTGATAACTGTAGCTTCCTTCTCAATAGACCTATATGATGAGGGTGATTGTAGTCCTCATCATTATCAGCAGAAGGTTGAAAGTCTAGTACATCTTGTAGTAGTCATCATTATCTGTACTAATGACTACGGGGGTTCTGGCGCCTTTCCCCCCCAACAGTAGGTCCATTCTGGGGGGGGCACCATCCCTCCATCCTCCACCCAGCAGCACCTGAGCCAGTGTAAGTGGATCCAACCCAGATCCTACCCAGTCTGCAGTCTGTCCAAGGCCAGATAGAAGGGTGTAGGGTTACTATGGTTCCCTAGGGAACGGAGAGGACAGACTACAGTCTACTGAGTGGCTGTAGTGGAGGGGCTTTAGCCAGCCAGGGTCTGTGTCCCAAATGGCACTCTATTCCCTATATAGTGCACTACTTTTGACCAGGGCCCATAGGCCTCAGCTGACAGTATAGGCAATAGGGTACCATTTAGGAGGCAGACAGAGTTAGCCTTCTGTCAATGTCAATGTTCTGAACATTGTGGATAGAAATGTCATGAATAGATCAGACTATGACATGATTGCTTACTCAGCGTGTCATAGAGGGATATCTGTTCAGCCAGTGTATATATCTATTTATCTACAGTGGGGAAAAAAAGTATTTAGTCAGCCACCAATTGTGCAAGTTCTCTCACTTAAAAAAATGAGAGAGGCCTGTAATTTTCATCATAGGTACACTTCAACTATGACAGACAAAATGAGGGAAAAAAATCCAGAAAATCACATTGTAGGATTTTTTTATGAATTTATTTGCAAATTATGGTGGAAAATAAGTATTTGGTCACATACAAACAAGCAAGATTTCTGGCTCTCACAGACCTGTAACTTCTTCTTTAAGAGGCTCCTCTGTCCTCCACTCATTACCTGTATTAATGGCATCTGTTTGAACTTGTTATCAGTATAAAAGACACCTGTCCACAACCTCAAACAGTCACACTCCAAACTCCACTATGGCCAAGACCAAAGAGCTGTCAAAGGACACCAGAAACAAAATTGTAGACCTGCACCAGGTTGGGAAGACTGAATCTGCAATAGGTAAGCAGCTTGGTTTGAAGAAATCAACTGTGGGAGCAATTATTAGGAAATGGAAGACATACAAGACCACTGATAATCTTCCTCCATCTGGGGCTCCACGCAAGATCTCACCCCCGTGGGGTCAAAATGATCACAAAAACGGTGAGCAAAAATCCCAGAACCACATGGGGGGACCTAGTGAATGACCTGCAGAGAGCTGGGACCAAAGTAACAAAGCCTACCATCAGTAACACACTACGCCGCCAGGGACTCAAATCCTGCAGTGCCAGACGTGTCCCCCTGCTTAAGCCAGTACATGTTCAGGCCCGTCTAAAGTTTGCTAGAGAGCATTTGGATGATCCAGATGAGGATTGGGAGAATGTCAGATGAAAGCAAAATATAACTTTTTGGTAAAAACTCAACTCGTCGTGTTTGGAGGACAAAGAATGCTGAGTTGCATCCAAAGAACACCATACCTACTGTGAAGCATGGGGGTGGAAACATCATGCTTTGGGGCTTTTTTTCTGCAAAGGGGCCAGGACGACTGATCCGTGTAAAGGAAAGAATGAATGGGGCCATGTATCGTGAGATTTTGAGTGAAAACCTCCTTCCATCAGCAAGGGCATTGAAGATGAAACGTGGCTGGGTCTTTCAGCATGACAATGATCCCAAACACACCGCCGGGCAACGAAGGAGTGGCTTCGTAAGAAGCATTTCAAGGTCCTGGAGTGGCCTAGCCAGTCTCCAGATCTCAACCCCATAGAAAATCTTTGGAGGGAGTTGAAAGTCCGTGTTGCCCAGCGACAGCCCCAAAACATCACTGCTCTAGAGGAGATCTGCATGGAGGAATGGGCCAAAATACCAGCAACAGTGTGTGAAAACCTTGTGAAGACTTACAGAAAACGTTTGACCTCTGTCATTGCCAACAAAGGGTATATAACAAAGTATTGAGAAACTTTTGTTATTGACCAAATACTTATTTTCCACCATAATTTGCAAATAAATTCATAAAAGATCCTACAATGTGATTTTCTGGATTTTTTTCCCTCATTTTGTCTGTCATAGTTGAAGTGTACCTATGATGAAAATTACAGGCCTCTCATCTTTTTAAGTGAGAGAACTTGCACAATTGGTGGCTGACTAAGCACTTTTTTCCCCCACTGTATATATATATCTCTGTTCAGCCAGTGTATCTATCTATTTATCTACAGTGAGGGAAAAAAGTATTTGATCCCCTGCTGATTTTGTACGTTTGCCCACTGACAAAGAAATGATCAGTCTATACTTTTAATGGTAGGTTTATTTGAACAGTGAGAGACAGAATAACAACAAAAAAATCCAGAAAAATGTTATAAATTGATTTGCATTTTATTGAGGGAAATAAATATTTGACCCCTCTGCAAAACATGACTTAGTACTTGGTGGCAAAACCCTTGTTGGCAATCACAGAGGTCAGACGTTTCTTGTAGTTGGCCACCAGGTTTGCACACATCTCAGGAGGGATTATGTCCCACTCCTCTTTGCAGATCTTCTCCAAATCATTAAGGTTTCGAGGCTGACGTTTGGCAACTCGAACCTTCAGCTCCCTCCACAGATTTTCTATGGGATTAAGGTCTGGAGACTGGCTAGGCCACTCCAGGACCTTAATGTGCTTCTTCTTGAGCCACTCCTTTGTTGCCTTGGCTGTGTGTTTTGGGTCATTGTCATGCTGGAATACCCATCCACGACCCATTTTCAATGCCCTGGCTGAGGGAAGGAGGTTCCCACCCAAGATTTGACGGTACATGGCCCCGTCCATCGTTCCTTTGATGCGGTGAAGTTATCCTGTCCCCTTAGCAGAAAACACCCCCAAAGCATGTTTACACCTCCATGTTTGACGGTGGGGATGGTGTTCTTGGGGTCATAGGCAGCATTCCTCCTCCTCCAAACACGGCGAGTTGAGTTGATGCCAAAGAGCTCCATTTTGGTCTCATCTGACCACAACACTTTCACCCAGTTGTCCTCTGAATCATTCAGATGTTCATTGGCAAACTTCAGACAGGCATGTATATGTGCTTTCTTGAGCAGGGGGACCTTGCGGGCGTTGCAGGATTTCAGTCCTTCACTGCGTAGTGTGTTACCAATTGTTTTCTTGGTGACTATGGTCCCAGCTGCCTTGAGATCATTGACAAGATCCTCCCGTGTAGTTCTGGGCTGATTCCTCACCGTTCTCATGATCATTGCAACTCCAGGAGGTGAGATCTTGCATGGAGCCCCAGGCTGAGGGAGATTGACAGTTCTTTTGTGTTTCTTCCATTTGCGAATAATCGCACCAACTGTTGTCACCTTCTCACCAAGCTGCTTGGCGATGGTCTTGTAGCCCATTCCAGCCTTGTGTAGGTCTACAATCTTGTCCCTGACATCCTTGGAGAGCTCTTTGGCCATGGTGGAGAGTTTGGAATCTGATTGATTGATTGCTTCTGTGGACAGGTGTCTTTTATACAGGTAACAAGCTGAGATTAGGAGCACTCCCTTTAAGAGTGTTAAAATTATAGACTGATCATTTCTTTGTCAGTGGGCAAACGTACAAAATCAGCAGGGGATCAAATATTTTTTCCCTCACTGTATGTTGTTGATGTAATTTGAGAAGAGTGTGGGGCCTAGGATCGGGCCTTGGGGTACTCCCATGTGACAGGCAGTGGCTGAGACAGCAGATGTTCTGACTTGATACACTGTGCTCTTTGAGAGAGGTAATTAGCAAAGCCAAAGACCCCTCAGAGACACCAATACTCCTTAGCCGCGCAACAAGAATGGAATGGTAAACGAATGCTGATTCAACCCGAGCCCTTCTTCTGCTACCCTGACCCTAGGCCTACTATAACGAAGGCTGGTTAAAAATAGAGCCCTAAAACTTGAAACACTCTGTCCTCTCTCTTGCTCTCTATCCTCTTGCTCTCTATTCTCTCTATCCTCTATTCTCTCTATCCTCTATCCTCTCACTCTCTATCCTCTTGCTCTCTATCCTCTTGCTCTCTATCCTCTCGCTCTCTATTCTCTCTATCCTCTTCCTCTCTATCCTCTTGCTCTCTATCCTCCATCCTCTCTATCCTCTTGCTCTCTATTCTCTTGCTCTCTATCCTCTCTATCCTCTTGCTCTCTATCCTCTCTCTATCCTCTTGCTCTCTATCCTCTTGCTCTCTATCCTCCCTCTCTATCCTCTTGCTCTCTATCCTCCCTCTCTATCCTCCCTCTCTATCCTCCCTCTCTATCCTCTCTCTATCCTCTTGCTCTCTATCCTCTTGCTCTCTATCCTCTCTCTCTCTATCCTCTCTATTCTCTCTCTATCCTCTCTCTCTATGCTCTCTATCCTCTATCCTCTCGCTCTCTATCCTCTTGCTCTCTATCCTCTCTATCCTCTTCCTCTCTATCCTCTCCTCTCTATCCTCTTGCTCTCTATCCTCTCTATCCTCTTGCTCTCTACCCTCTCTATCCTCTTGCTCTCTATCCTCTATCTTCTTGCTCTCTATCCTCTCTATCCTCTCGCTCTCTATCCTCTCTCTCTATCCTCTTGCTCTCTATCCTCTTGCTCTATATCCTCTCTATCCTCTTGCTCTATATCCTCTCTATCTTCTTGCTCTCTATCCTCTATCCTCTCTCTATCCTCTATCCTCTCTCTATCCTCTCTCTATCCTCTATCCTCTCTCTATCCTCTTGCTCTCTATTCTCTCTATCCTCTTGCTCTCTATCCTCTCTCTATCCTCTTGCTCTCTATCCTCTCTCTATCCTCTTGCTCTCTATCCTCTCTCTATCCTCTATCCTCTCTCTATCCTCTTGCTCTCTATCCTCTCTATCCTATCTCTTTCTCTCTACTCTTTCTCTCCCTCTCTCTCTGTGCTCTCATTTTCTCATGACAGGTGGCTGAGGCTCTGCTTGACACAGTGGGGGAGGAGAAATCTGTCAGGCTATACTCTGGGTTGGTTCCCCTTCACTCATAAAATCTGCGATACGGAGAACGAGGATGGAATCCAGAAATTAAAACGTAATTCAGCAATATAATAAAATGTATTGAACTTCCGGAATCAATTAAATGTGTTACATTTATTAGTGATTTGTATTTCCTGCAACTGTCTGAAGAGGCAACACAAAGTCTGCCTGTCTGCCTGTCTGCCTGCCTGTCTGCCTGCCTGCCTGCCTGTCTGCCTGCCTGCCTGTCTGCCTGTCTGCCTACCTGTCTGCCTGCCTGTCTGCCTACCTGTCTGCCTCTGTCTGTCTGTCTCTGCCTGTCTCTCTGTCTGTCTGTCTCGGTCTGTCTCTGCCTGTCTGTCTGTCTGTCTGGTGCACGCAGCTACCGCTTTGTGTAGTCGTTAGCGATTATGCTAATGAAAAGGCTTCTGGTAGATAGATAGGCTTTACCTAAAAACCTTCTCAATGAATTGTTAACTACAGAGTGCTGTCCATACCTGGCAGAATGATATCATGATCATTTGCATCAATCCAGTGGTTATTTGGTTAGCAAAATCTACCATCACATGTTTTGTGTTGCTACCATGATGCGTTGCTACCATGATGCGTTGCTACCATGATGCGTTGCTACCATGATGTGTTGCTGCCATGATGCGTGGCTGCCATGATGCGTGGCTGCCATGATGCGTTGCTGCCATGATGCGTTGCTGCCATGATGCGTGGCTGCCATGATGCGTGGCTGCCATGATGCGTGGCTGCCATGATGCGTGGCTACCATGATGCGTGGCTACCATGATGCGTGGCTGCCATGATGTGTTGCTGCCATGTTGTGTCATGTGTTGCTGCCATGATGTGTTGCTGCCATGTTGTGTCATGTGTTGCTGCCTTGCTATGTTGTTGTCTTAGGTCTGTCTTTATGTAGTGTTGTGTTGTCTCTCTCTTGTCATGATGTGTGTGTTGTCCTATATTTATATTGTATTTATTTAAAAAAAAAATTACCCCAGGCCCCGTCCCAGCAGGAGGCCTTTTGCCTTTTGGTAGGCCGTCATTGTAAATAGGAATTTGTTATTAACTGACTTGCCTAGTTAAATAAAGGTTAGATAAAAATAAATCAATAAATAAAAATGTGGTCTAGAAAAACAGTGGTAAACAACAGCCTCTTGCTAGGTGCCCACTGGAATTAAAGGGGAACTACACCTGACCTCATAAACTGGTCTCCTGATGTGGTTTGAGCATTGTTGTGGACTTAGAACCTGGAAAAAACAGGGGAAACGGAAACCTGGAAACTAAACGGAGCCAGGGACACTGCTCTGAATTCATGTTGATTCCCCTCCACTAACCTGCTGTCTGCATGGGCTCAGCCTGCTACTGGCTACAGAGAGCCAGGGACACTGCTCTGAATTCATGTTGATTCCCCTCCACTAACCTGCTGTCTGCATGGGCTCAGCCTGCTACTGGCTACAGAGAGCCAGGGACCTGGCAGTGGAACTAATTCAGGTCTCCTCTCTCTCTCTCTCTCTCTCTCTCTCTCTCTCTCTCTCTCTCTCTCTCTCTCTCTCTCTCTCTCTCTCTCTCTCTCTCTCTCTCTCTCTCTCTCTCTCTCTCTCTCTCCCAGTAAGCTCAGGCCTTTGGTTCCACTGTGATTCAGACGTCTAGTTCTTCTCTCTGCTGTCAGTGTAAGTCACAGAGCATACTCTGTTGGAACAGGACTGTGTGTTTTAGACTAGACAGTCTTAATGGAGAACGCCGTAGTAAACACTGGTTCTCTCCGTGATGATGGTGCCTACTGTCTGAATGCTGCTATTCCTGTCCTGTTGTATCTGTAAACCCTGTTGAGAACACAACACACCCTCTTAGAAACACACAGACGGAGAGAGAGAGACACACAGACACTACAGTAGCTTGTCTCAGAGCGGTCGTTACTCTCCTCTGTTTACAGCGCCCTGTTCACTGCGTAGGAAATTGGAATGACAACCGGTCTCTGTTTCCATAGCAACCGTCCCGACAGACAGGTGGTGCAGCCTATGAGCTGCTCCCATTGCCGGGCTCTCCGTCTTTCCAGCCAATAGATGTATTGTGTATCCACCCTTCAGTGGACTGGCCTGGTTGTAAAAACACCTCATAACAATGAGTTAGCTTAACCTTTGGAATGTGAGCATGGGTGTGTCTGTTGTGTGTTTGACCAGGGGAGTGTGTGTGTGTGTGTGTGTGTGTGTGTGCTCACAAACTAACTAGCCTACTCTGTTTATGATTCTGTTGTCATGGATGGGTAATTGTTTTGAGTTAAAACAGATCCTGCTCTCATGGAATGGCAGGCTTTGAGCACTACTGGAGAGGGCTGTTTACATGTGATAAATGAATGCCATATGCTGCTCTTGCTATAGGCCTGTTGTTGACCTTTTTGATATCTTGATGATATGCAGCTGTGAAGTGTAAAGTGGTCCTGTTTGACCGTGTGTCCGTCAGTCCCGTGTATTAATCAGTACTAGTTAGACTGAGCAGTGAAGCCCCAGTCGTGGTGGTGTTGAATGAAACGGGGGTTTGACAGTGTGGAGCACGATGCCACAGTGGACTATAGAAGGGAGGCACTCCCTCATCTCTATTTCCCCGACTGTTTAGGATCCTCACTATGCAGCTGTTATTCAATAGGCTGGGATCCTCACTATGCAGCTGTTATTCAATAGGCTGGGATCCTCACTATGCAGCTGTTATTCAATAGGCTGGGATCCTCACTATGCAGCTGTTATTCAATAGGCTGGGATCCTCACTATGCAGCTGTTATTCAATAGGCTGGGATCCTCACTATGCAGCTGTTATTCAATAGGCTGGGATCCTCACTATGCAGCTGTTATTCAATAGGCTGGGATCCTCACTATGCAGCTGTTATTCAATAGGCTGGGATCCTCACTATGCAGCTGTTATTCAATAGGCTGGGATCCTCACTATGCAGCTGTTATTCAATAGGCTGGGATCCTCACTATGCAGCTGTTATTCAATAGGCTGGGATCCTCACTATGCAGCTGTTATTCAATAGGCTGGGATCCTCACTATGCAGCTGTTATTCAATAGGCTGGGATCCTCACTATGCAGCTGTTATTCAATAGGCTGGGATCCTCACTATGCAGCTGTTATTCAATAGGCTGGGATCCTCACTATGCAGCTGTTATTCAATAGGCTGGGATCCTCACTATGCAGCTGTTATTCAATAGGCTGGGATCCTCACTATGCAGCTGTTATTCAATAGGCTGGGATCCTCACTATGCAGCTGTTATTCAATAGGCTGGGATCCTCACTATGCAGCTGTTATTCAATAGGCTGGGATCCTCACTATGCAGCTGTTATTCAATAGGCTGGGATCCTCACTATGCAGCTGTTATTCAATAGGCTGGGATCCTCACTATGCAGCTGTTATTCAATAGGCTGGGATCCTCACTATGCAGCTGTTATTCAATAGGCTGGGATCCTCACTATGCAGCTGTTATTCAATAGGCTGGGATCCTCACTATGCAGCTGTTATTCAATAGGCTGGGATCCTCACTATGCAGCTGTTATTCAATAGGCTGGGATCCTCACTATGCAGCTGTTATTCAATAGGCTGGGATCCTCACTATGCAGCTGTTATTCAATAGGCTGGGATCCTCACTATGCAGCTGTTATTCAATAGGCTGGGATCCTCACTATGCAGCTGTTATTCAATAGGCTGGGATCCTCACTATGCAGCTGTAGCAAGAGAGCATTTTTCACTGGCTGTCCACTGGTTTCAAATACAATGAATGATAGGCAGCTTATACTTCTTGAATTCAACTATTATTGGGTTAAAATGCATATAGTTAATTGAACAGCCATCCACAACAACTACAATCTGTAAAGCACAAATAGCTCTAATTGGTGGTCAGACTCTGTCGGAACGCTGTATTGAATGTAATTGAAAACAAAGATTTCCACAAACATCCTTTCTGAACTTCAAAGTAATCCTAGAAGTAATCATCTAGTTTTTTTTAAAGTGTCTGTCATCCAGATTAGTTACTTTTTTGTAATCAGTTACATGTAATCCGTTACTCCCCTGCTCATACCTTTTTTAAATAATATCTTCCACAGTGTTAACTCTTTCCTCTCTGGGGAATTGGCCTATATGGATAGGGCTACATTGAAATGTCTCTTACAGAAGAACTATGAAAAGCATATGCATAACCATGGTAACAATTAACAGGGAACAGTTGGGAGACAATGGTAACATTATTAGACTGAATGTGAGGACACAGCATTTCACCTGAATCAACACTGAATCCAAACATCACACTGTGGATGTGCATTTTACATTTACTGGACTTTTCGCTGCATTTGTTGATAACAAAATCTGAAAATGTTATTGGAAAATGTGGGGTAGGTGCAACATAAGACACAAAAATCACAAGGGTTTGAGTGAGGGGACTACCTGCTGTCTCGAAGTGGCATTCAGGTCTGTGTGCCACGTTGCACTTTCTTCACAATAAACAAACATGTCATCTGGTAACTGTTCATCAAACAGACTCATTCTGTTCAGGACAACCCAGGGTGTGAACCCATGTTATCTGGTATCTGTTCATGAGTTTTATTATATAGAAATGTGAAGTGCATATTTGGACTCACGGGTGTTTGTCTTGCTTGTGTGACATCAATGCGGTTTTAATTATAATCCTCAACGTCTCATCTTTCAAAATACTTAATGTACAGCATTTCCCTCACTCAGACAACCAACAATGTGCCAAACGTATTGTGGCGTGTGGCGCTCTAGTTCAGATGGTCTGTCAGTCAAAACCCAAAAGCCAGATGTCTGACGTCATGTATAGCATGTTACTGTACAGCTAGCGTTTTCCAATTTAGGCACTAATTAGTGTCCAAAACTTCCATTTCCAACCTGTATACGGGTACGAGTGTCAAGGGTTACGCCTAACCAACCCTGGCAACATTTTCCCCATGCTGTTCCCCAAGCTGTTCCCCAAGCTGTTCCCCAAGCTGTTCCCCATGCTGTTCCCCATGCTGTTCCCCATGCTGTTCCCCATGCTGTTCCCCATGCTGTTCCCCATGCTGTTCCCCATGCTGTTCCCCATGCTGTTCCCCATGCTGTTCCCCATGCTGTTCCCCATGCTGTTCCCCATGCTGTTCCCAATGCTGTTCCCCATGCTGTTCCCATTCCCCATGCTGTTCCCCATGCTGTTCCCCATGCTGTCCCCAAGCTGTTCCCCATGCTGTTCCCCATGCTGTTCCCCATGCTGTTCCCCATGCTGTTCCCCATGCTGTTCCCCATGCTGTTCCCCATGCTGTTCCCCATGCTGTTCCCCATGCTGTTCCCCATGCTGTTCCCCATGCTGTTCCCCAAGCTGTTCCCCATGCTGTTCCCCATGCTGTCCCCCAAGCTGTTCCCCATGCTGTTCCCCATGCTGTTCCCCATGCTGTTCCCCATCCTGTTCCCCATGCTGTTCCCCATGCTGTTCCCCATGCTGTTCCCCATCCTGTTCCCCAAGCTGTTCCCCATCCTGTTCCCCATCCTGTTCCCCATGCTGTTCCCCATGCTGTTCCCCAAGCTGTTCCCCATGCTGTTCCCCATGCTGTTCCCCATGCTGTTCCCCATGCTGTTCCCCATGCTGTTCCCCATGCTGTTCCCCATGCTGTTCCCCATGCTGTTCCCCATGCTGTCCCCCAAGCTGTTCCCCATGCTGTTTGTAATATTTCAGCTCACCAACAGTAACTCTCTCATCTCTTCCTGTCTTCTCTTGCAGCAGTAACCCAGTGTTGGAGGACTATCCTGACTGAAGAGGAGAACCACTACACACACAGTCAGATCATCAGCTTTTAAACACACACACATTCATCATCATGGTAGGTTCATACCTGTTGGTTTCAATTCAGCTGAATGAATGAATGAAACAGCTTATGAAATGAAACATTTTGGCGGAATCAGGTGGAACCAGTTCTTAGTTGTGTAGGCTAGCTAAACCTTCAGTGTGGATGTGAACACTAACTTCACAGGCACACATTACATTTCCTCTCAGAGAGACTGCCCTGTTACTGTCTGTAACCATTCCCCTGAATGACCTATTTCATGTCAGCCCTCACTGACTGGAGCAGTGGCCTGGCGGTCTGCTCTCTCTGCTGGGGCTGAAGAGGGAGACAGACTACAGACCAATGTTTAATCAGCTACTCCACAGTCCACAGCTGGGATCACACACTGATACTATTGCTGCTGTGGGTAGTCTGATTGAAATAGCAGCATTAGATCTGTGTGAATGAAGTCTAGAATGGATGTCTCTGTTTGACCCCATCAGTCATTATTTTGACTTTCATTTTAATCGGGTTCTCTCCTCTCCTCTCCTCTCCTCTCTCCTCTCCTCTCCTCTCCTCTCCTCTCCTCTCCTCTCCTCTCCTCTCCTCTCCTCAGGGAGGTGTATGATGACTGTAGCTGCAGGGCTATGGCCAGCGAACCCCTCGAAGGCTTCCATGAGGTCAACTTGGCGTCACCCACCACTCCTGACCTCCACGGATTGACCTCCGACACCAGACCCCAATGTCACAGCGCTCCTTCCAGCGCCCTGTACCGTACCCCCTCCCTCAGCTCCAGCCCCTGCCCCCCCAACGCCCTGCGAGCCGACCAGCTGCCCACCCAGCCCATCTACTCTGCCCCTAGGCTACTGGGCAGCACAGAACCCCACAATGGAAGGTCAGGAAGAAACCCTTCTGGAGAAACAGACTTACAGTACCTGGCCCATGACAACCACAATGTAAAGAGATATATTACCTGGCCCGTGACAACCACAATGTAAAGACATATCTTACCTGGCCCATGACAACCACAATGTAAAGAGATATTACCTGGCCCATGACAACCACAATGTAAAGAGATAATACCTGGCCCATGACAACCACAATGTAAAGACATATATTACCTGGCCCATGACAACCACAATGTAAAGAGATATATTACCTGGCCCGTGACAACCACAATGTAAAGACATATCTTACCTGGCCCATGACAACCACAATGTAAAGAGATATATTACCTGGCCCATGACAACCACAATGTAAAGAGATATATTACCTGGCCCATGACAACCACAATGTAAAGAGATATATTACCTGGCCCATGACAACCACAATGTAAAGAGATATATTACCTGTCCCATGACAACCACAATGTAAAGAGATATATATATATATAATACCTGGCCCATGATAACCACAAGGTGAAGAGATACTAGAGAGACATGTTGAAGATGGAACACATCCTGGCAGGTGAAACTGGTTTAAATGATGCCAAGATTTTTGCTAGGATGTCATTACGCAGTGCAGTTGGAATTAACCAGGCAATGTGTTCAGTAAATGGGAAGGGTTCCACTAAGCAGTGTTAATTGACACTTCAAACGTACTATTGATGACTAGCCCACTGGGATGCTAATTCATACATTAAAACATGCTTACTCAGCTTAAAATGTCCAACCGGGATCATTATCATCACTAAGCGAACAGTCAATAGTGCTGATCAGGGATGCCTGATTGATCCCTGTAGTAATCAGCCAACCCTCCTATACGCTAACATTAGTGTACTCATGACTTCTTGCAGCGTTCCGGGGTTGGAACCCCCCGTCCGGTCAGAGGCGGAGTCAGCAGAGGGCGTGTTCCTGTCTGGAGAGGACGGGGAGGAGTCTCTGGGTCTGACCAATGACAGCTTGTCCCGCCTCCGCAGCCCCTCAGTCATGGAGATCAGAGAAAAAGGCAATGAGAGACTGAAGGAGGAGCTAGCCAAGGCACAGAGGGTAGGAGACCACACACACACACTGTGGCCATGGCATGTGTCTGTGTGGGTGGACCATTTCAGTTTGTCGGTGATATGTACACCGAGGAACTTAACTTTCCAACTTCTCCACTGCTGTCTCGTCGATGTGGATAGGGGGATGCTCCCTTTGCTGTTTCCTGAAGTCCACGATCATCTCCTTTGTTTTGTTGACGTTGAGTGAGAGGTTATTTTCCTGACACCACACTCCGAGGGCCCTCACCTCCTCCCTGTAGGCCGTCTCGTCGTTGTTGGTAATCAAGCCTACCACTGTAGTGTTGTCTGCAAACTTGATGATTGAGTTGGAGGTGTGCATGGCCACGCAGTCGTGGGTGAACAGGGAGTACAGGAGGGGGCTGAGAACGCACCCTTGTGGGGCCCCAGTGTTGAGGATCAGTGGAGTGGAGATGTTGTTTCCTACCCTCACCACCTGGGGGCGGCCTCAAGCTTAATGATGAGTTTGGAGGGTACTATGGGGTTGAATGCTGAGCTGTAGTCAATGAACAGCATTCTTACATATGTATTCCTCTTGTCCAGATAGGATAGGGCAGTGTGCAGTGTGATGGCGATTGCATCGTCTGTGGACCTATTGGGGCAGTAAGCAAATTGGAGTGGGTCTAGGGTGACAGGTAGGGTGGAGGTGAAATTATCCTTGACTAGTCTCTCAAAACACTTCATGATGACAGAAGTGAGTGCTACAGGGAGATGGTCATTTAGTTCAGTTTCCTTAGCTTTCTTGGGAACAGAAACAATGGTGGCCATCTTGAAGCATGTGGAACAGCAGACTGGGATAGGGACTGATTGAATATGTCCGTAAACACACCAACCAGCTGGTCTGCGCATGCTCTGAGGATGCGGCTAGGGATGCCATCTGGGCCGGCAGCCTTGCGAGGGTTAACACGTTTAAATGTTTTACTCACGTCGGCCACGGAGAAGGAGAGCCCACAGTCTTTGGTTGCGGGCCGTGTCGGTGGCAATGTATTGTCCTCAAAGCGCGCAAAGAAGTTGTTTAATTTGTCTGGGAGCAAGACGTCGATGTCCGCGACGGGGCTGGTTTAATTTTTATAATCCGTGATTGTCTGTAGACCCTGCCACATACGTCTCGTGTTTGAGCCATTGAATTGCAACTCCACTTTGTCTCTATACTGACGCTTTGCTTGTTTGATTGCCTTACGGAGGGAATAACTACACTGTTTGTATTCGTCCATGTTTCCAGTCGCCTTGCCATGATGAAATGCGGTGGTACGTGCTTTCAGTTTTGCGCAGAAGCTGCCATCAATCCACGGTTTCTGTTTAGGGAAGGTTTTAATAGTCGCAGTGGGTACAACATCTATACAGTTCCTTATAAACTCGCTCACCGAGTCAGTGTATACGTCAAAGTTATTGTCTGAGGCTACCTGGAACATATCCCTGTGATCGAAGCAATCTGGAAGCGTGGAATCCGATTGGTCAGACCAGCGTTGGATAGACCTAAGCATGGGCGCTTCCTGTTGTAGTTTCTGCCTATAGGAGGGGAGCTACAAGATGGTGTCATGGTCAGATTTGCCAAAAGGAGGGCGGGGGAGGGCCTTGTATGCATCGCGGATGTTTGAGTAGCAGTGGTCGAGCGTGTTACTCGCTTGTGTACTGCAATCGATATGCTGATAGAATTTAGGTAGCCTTGTTCTCAAATGAGCTTTGTTAAAATCCCCAGCTACAATAAATGCAGCCTCAGGATATATGGTCTTCAGTTTGCATCAAGTCCAGTGAAGTTCCTTGATGGCCGTTTTGGTATCCGCTTGTGGGGGATATACACGGCTGTGACAATAACCGAGGAGAGTTCTCTTGGGAGATAATACGGTCTGCATTTGATTGTGATGAATTCTAGGTCAGGTGAACAAACGGACTTGAGTTCTTGTATGTTGTTACAATTACACCATGAGTCGTTAATCATGAAACATACACCCCCGCCCTTCTTCTTACCGGAGAGATGTTTGTTCCTGTCAGCGCGATGCACTGAAAATCCCTTTGGCTGGACGGACTCCGACAGCATGTTACAATCCCGGATATCTCTTTGGAAAGCAACTCTTGCCCTAATATCATCTACTTTGTTAACTAGGGACTGGACATTAGCGAGTAATATACTCTGAAGCGGTGGGTGTTGTGCGTGCATCCAAAGCCTCACAAGGAGACCGCTCCGGCACCCTCTCCTCCGACGGCGTTGTTTTGGGTCGGCCTCTACTACACGGTTTCCTAAGGACCAGAAGCGAAGCTGCCATCTCTATCGGCGCCATCTTGCTATTCAGCCTCTTTATTCAGCCTCTTCATTCAGCCTCTTCATTCAGCCTCTTCATTCAGCCTTTATCAGAGCAGCATATTAGAACCACAAACAAGAGTTTGTCACGTGTCAATTATCCACTTGTGCTTCAAAAGTTGTTTTGTTGTTCTAATTCTCCTCTACACTGATGTGCCAGACAGAGCCAAGGCCACAAGTGTTATCTCACTAACAGATTTAGAGATCTCTGGAATGAAATGGTGTGTGAGAGAGAGTGAGAGAGACACAGCTGAGAGCACCCACATTCTGTCTGTCCTGCTGCTCAGAGCAGGGATGTGTGAGAGAGATGGAGAGATGGAGAGATGAGGAGAGAAAGAAAGATGCAAGACGGAAGGAGAGCGACAGAACAAAAGACAGAAAATCATAAGAGTGAAAGAGAGAGGGGTGTGAGAGACTGACTTGTGGTACTGAATCACCAGCTAGCTACTGTACTAGAAGGAAGGTGGTGTTGAATCACCAGCTAGCTACTGTACTAGAAGGAAGGTGGTGTTGAATCACCAGCTAGCTACTGTACTAGAAGGTGGTATTGAATCACCAGCTAGCTACTGTACTAGAAGGAAGGTGGTGTTGAATCACCAGCTAGCTACTGTACTAGAAGGAAGGTGGTGTTGAATCACCAGCTAGCTACTGTACTAGAAGGAAGGTGGTGTTGAATCACCAGCTAGCTACTGTACTAGAAGGAAGGTGGTATTGAATCACCAGCTAGCTACTGTACTAGAAGGAAGGTGGTGTTGAATCACCAGCTAGCTACTGTACTAGAAGGTGGTGTTGAATCACCAGCTAGCTACTGTACTAGAAGGAAGGTGGTATTGAATCACCAGCTAACTACTGTACTAGAAGGAAGGTGGTGCTGAATCACCAGCTAACTACTGTACTAGAAGGAAGGTGGTATTGAATCACCAGCTAGCTACTGTACTAGAAGGAAGGTGGTGTTGAATCACCAGCTAACTACTGTACTAGAAGGTGGTATTGAATCACCAGCTAGCTACTGTACTAGAAGGAAGGTGGTGTTGAATCACCAGCTAACTACTGTACTAGAAGGTGGTATTGAATCACCAGCTAGCTACTGTACTAGAAGGTGGTATTGAATCACCAGCTAACTACTGTACTAGAAGGAAGGTGGTGTTGAATCACCAGCTAGCTACTGTACTAGAAGGAAGGTGGTGTTGAATCACCAGCTAACTACTGTACTAGAAGGAAGGTGGTGTTGAATCACCAGCTAGCTACTGTACTAGAAGGAAGGTGGTGTTGAATCACCAGCTAGCTACTGTACTAGAAGGAAGGTGGTGTTGAATCACCAGCTAGCTACTGTACTAGAAGGAAGGTGGTATTGAATCACCAGCTAACTACTGTACTAGAAGGAAGGTGGTGCTGAATCACCAGCTAACTACTGTACTAGAAGGAAGGTGGTGTTGAATCACCAGCTAACTACTGTACTAGAAGGAAGGTGGTGTTGAATCACCAGCTAACTACTGTACTAGAAGGAAGGTGGTGTTGAATCACCAGCTAGCTACTGTACTAGAAGGAAGGTGGTGCTGAATCACCAGCTAGCTACTGTACTAGAAGGAAGGTGGTGTTGAATCACCAGCTAGCTACTGTACTAGAAGGAAGGTGGTATTGAATCACCAGCTAACTACTGTACTAGAAGGAAGGTGGTGCTGAATCACCAGCTAGCTACTGTACTAGAAGGTGGTATTGAATCACCAGCTAACTACTGTACTAGAAGGTGGTATTGAATCACCAGCTAACTACTGTACTAGAAGGAAGGTGGTGCTGAATCACCAGCTAACTACTGTACTAGAAGGAAGGTGGTGCTGAATCACCAGCTAGCTACTGTACTAGAAGGAAGGTGGTGCTGAATCACCAGCTAGCTACTGTACTAGAAGGAAGGTGGTGCTGAATCACCAGCTAGCTACTGTACTAGAAGGAAGGTGGTGTTGAATCACCAGCTAACTACTGTACTAGAAGGTGGTATTGAATCACCAGCTAGCTACTGTACTAGAAGGTGGTATTGAATCACCAGCTAACTACTGTACTAGAAGGAAGGTGGTGCTGAATCACCAGCTAACTACTGTACTAGAAGGAAGGTGGTGCTGAATCACCAGCTAGCTACTGTACTAGAAGGAAGGTGGTGCTGAATCACCAGCTAGCTACTGTACTAGAAGGAAGGTGGTGCTGAATCACCAGCTAACTACTGTACTAGAAGGAAGGTGGTGCTGAATCACCAGCTAGCTACTGTACTAGAAGGTGGTGTTGAATCACCAGCTAACTACTGTACTAGAAGGTGGTGCTGAATCACCAGCTAGCTACTGTACTAGAAGGAAGGTGGTGTTGAATCACCAGCTAACTACTGTACTAGAAGGTGGTGTTGAATCACCAGCTAGCTACTGTACTAGAAGGAAGGTAGTGTTGAATCACCAGCTAACTACTGTACTAGAAGGAAGGTGGTGTTGAATCACCAGCTAACTACTGTACTAGAAGGTGGTATTGAATCACCAGCTAGCTACTGTACTAGAAGGTGGTATTGAATCACCAGCTAGCTACTGTACTAGAAGGAAGGTAGTGTTGAATCACCAGCTAACTACTGTACTAGAAGGAAGGTGGTGTTGAATCACCAGCTAACTACTGTACTAGAAGGTGGTATTGAATCACCAGCTAACTACTGTACTAGAAGGTGGTATTGAATCACCAGCTAGCTACTGTACTAGAAGGTGGTATTGAATCACCAGCTAGCTACTGTACTAGAAGGAAGGTGGTGTTGAATCACCAGCTAACTACTGTACTAGAAGGTGGTATTGAATCACCAGCTAGCTACTGTACTAGAAGGTGGTATTGAATCACCAGCTAGCTACTGTACTAGAAGGAAGGTAGTGTTGAATCACCAGCTAGCTACTGTACTAGAAGGTGGTGTTGAATCACCAGCTAACTACTGTACTAGAAGGAAGGTGGTGCTGAATCACCAGCTAGCTACTGTACTAGAAGGTGGTGTTGAATCACCAGCTAGCTACTGTACTAGAAGGTGGTGTTGAATCACCAGCTAACTACTGTACTAGAAGGTGGTGCTGAATCACCAGCTAGCTACTGTACTAGAAGGAAGGTGGTGTTGAATCACCAGCTAGCTACTGTACTAGAAGGAAGGTGGTGTTGAATCACCAGCTAACTACTGTACTAGAAGGTGGTATTGAATCACCAGCTAGCTACTGTACTAGAAGGAAGGTAGTGTTGAATCACCAGCTAACTACTGTACTAGAAGGAAGGTAGTGTTGAATCACCAGCTAACTACTGTACTAGAAGGAAGGTAGTGTTGAATCACCAGCTAACTACTGTACTAGAAGGAAGGTGGTGTTGAATCACCAGCTAGCTACTGTACTAGAAGGAAGGTGGTGTTGAATCACCAGCTAGCTACTGTACTAGAAGGAAGGTGGTGTTGAATCATCAGCTAACTACTGTACTAGAAGGAAGGTGGTGTTGAATCACCAGCTAACTACTGTACTAGAAGGAAGGTGATGTTGAATCACCAGCTAGCTACTGTACTAGAAGGAAGGTGATGTTGAATCACCAGCTAGCTACTGTACTAGAAGGAAGGTGGTGTTGAATCACCAGCTAGCTACTGTACTAGAAGGAAGGTGGTGTTGAATCATCAGCTAGCTACTGTACTAGAAGGAAGGTGGTGTTGAATCATCAGCTAGCTACTGTACTAGAAGGAAGGTGGTGTTGAATCACCAGCTAACTACTGTACTAGAAGGTGGTGTTGAATCACCAGCTAGCTACTGTACTAGAAGGAAGGTGGTGTTGAATCACCAGCTAGCTACTGCACTAGAAGGAAGGTGGTGTTGAATCACCAGCTAGCTACTGTACTAGAAGGAAGGTGATGTTGAATCACCAGCTAACTACTGTACTAGAAGGAAGGTGGTGTTGAATCACCAGCTAGCTACTGTACTAGAAGGAAGGTAGTGTTGAATCACCAGCTAACTACTGTACTAGAAGGAAGGTGGTGTTGAATCACCAGCTAACTACTGTACTAGAAGGAAGGTGGTGTTGAATCACCAGCTAACTACTGTACTAGAAGGAAGGTGGTGTTGAATCACCAGCTAACTACTGTACTAGAAGGAAGGTGGTGTTGAATCACCAGCTAACTACTGTACTAGAAGGAAGGTGGTGTTGAATCACCAGCTAACTACTGTACTAGAAGGAAGGTGGTGCTGAATCACCAGCTAGCTACTGTACTAGAAGGAAGGTGATGTTGAATCACCAGCTAACTACTGTACTAGAAGGAAGGTGGTGTTGAATCACCAGCTAGCTACTGTACTAGAAGGAAGGTGGTGTTGAATCACCAGCTAACTACTGTACTAGAAGGAAGGTGGTGTTGAATCACCAGCCAGCTACTGTACTAGAAGGAAGGTGGTGCTGAATCACCAGCCAACTACTGTACTAGAAGGAAGGTGGTGTTGAATCACCAGCTAGCTACTGTACTAGAAGGAAGGTGGTGCTGAATCACCAGCTAGCTACTGTACTAGAAGGAAGGTGGTGTTGAATCACCAGCTAGCTACTGTACTAGAAGGAAGGTGGTGTTGAATCACCAGCTAGCTACTGTACTAGAAGGAAGGTGGTGTTGAATCACCAGCTAGCTACTGTACTAGAAGGAAGGTGGTGTTGAATCACCAGCTAGCTACTGTACTAGAAGGAAGGTGGTGTTGAATCACCAGCTAGCTACTGTACTAGAAGGAAGGTGGTGTTGAATCACCAGCTAGCTACTGTACTAGAAGGTGGTGTTGAATCACCAGCTAGCTACTGTACTAGAAGGAAGGTGGTGCTGAATCACCAGCTAGCTACTGTACTAGAAGGAAGGTGGTGTTGAATCACCAGCTAGCTACTGTACTAGAAGGAAGGTGGTGTTGAATCACCAGCTAGCTACTGTACTAGAAGGAAGGTGGTGTTGAATCACCAGCTAGCTACTGTACTAGAAGGAAGGTGGTGCTGAATCACCAGCTAGCTACTGTACTAGAAGGAAGGTGGTGCTGAATCACCAGCTAGCTACTGTACTAGAAGGAAGGTGGTGTTGAATCACCAGCTAACTACTGTACTAGAAGGTGGTGTTGAATCACCAGCTAGCTACTGTACTAGAAGGAAGGTGGTGTTGAATCACCAGCCAGCTACTGTACTAGAAGGAAGGTGGTGCTGAATCACCAGCCAACTACTGTACTAGAAGGAAGGTGGTGTTGAATCACCAGCTAGCTACTAGCTACTGTACTAGAAGTGGTGTTGTGGTGCTGAATCACCAGCCTAACTACTGTACTAGAAGGAAGGTGGTGTTGAATCACCAGCCAACTACTGTACTAGAAGGAAGGTGGTGTTGAATCACCAGCTAGCTACTGTACTAGAAGGAAGGTGGTGTTGAATCACCAGCTAACTACTGTACTAGAAGGAAGGTGGTGTTGAATCACCAGCTAGCTACTGTACTAGAAGGAAGGTGGTGTTGAATCACCAGCTAACTACTGTACTAGAAGGAAGGTGGTGTTGAATCACCAGCTAGCTACTGTACTAGAAGGAAGGTGGTGTTGAATCACCAGCTAGCTACTGTACTAGAAGGAAGGTGGTGTTGAATCACCAGCTAACTACTGTACTAGAAGGAAGGTGGTGTTGAATCACCAGCTAGCTACTGTACTAGAAGGAAGGTGGTGTTGAATCACCAGCTAGCTACTGTACTAGAAGGAAGGTGGTGTTGAATCACCAGCCAACTACTGTACTAGAAGGAAGGTGGTGCTGAATCACCAGCTAGCTACTGTACTAGAAGGAAGGTGGTGTTGAATCACCAGCTAGCTACTGTACTAGAAGGAAGGTGGTGTTGAATCACCAGCTAACTACTGTACTAGAAGGAAGGTGGTGTTGAATCACCAGCTAACTACTGTACTAGAAGGAAGGTGGTGTTGAATCACCAGCTAGCTACTGTACTAGAAGGAAGGTGGTGTTGAATCACCAGCTAGCTACTGTACTAGAAGGAAGGTGGTGTTGAATCACCAGCTAGCTACTGTACTAGAAGGAAGGTGGTGTTGAATCACCAGCCAACTACTGTACTAGAAGGAAGGTGGTGTTGAATCACCAGCCAACTACTGTACTAGAAGGAAGGTGGTGTTGAATCACCAGCTAACTACTGTACTAGAAGGAAGGTGGTGTTGAATCACCAGCTAGCTACTGTACTAGAAGGAAGGTGGTGTTGAATCACCAGCTAGCTACTGTACTAGAAGGAAGGTGGTGTTGAATCACCAGCTAGCTACTGTACTAGAAGGAAGGTGGTGTTGAATCACCAGCTAGCTACTGTACTAGAAGGAAGGTGGTGTTGAATCACCAGCTAGCTACTGTACTAGAAGGAAGGTGGTGTTGAATCACCAGCTAGCTACTGTACTAGAAGGAAGGTGGTGTTGAATCACCAGCTAGCTACTGTACTAGAAGGAAGGTGGTGTTGAATCACCAGCCAGCTACTGTACTAGAAGGAAGGTGGTGTTGAATCACCAGCTAGCTACTGTACTAGAAGGAAGGTGGTGTTGAATCACCAGCTAGCTACTGTACTAGAAGGAAGGTGGTGTTGAATCACCAGCTAGCTACTGTACTAGAAGGAAGGTGGTGTTGAATCACCAGCTAGCTACTGTACTAGAAGGAAGGTGGTGTTGAATCACCAGCTAGCTACTGTACTAGAAGGAAGGTGGTGTTGAATCACCAGCTAGCTACTGTACTAGAAGGAAGGTGGTGTTGAATCACCAGCTAGCTACTGTACTAGAAGGAAGGTGGTGTTGAATCACCAGCTAGCTACTGTACTAGAAGGAAGGTGGTGTTGAATCACCAGCTAGCTACTGTACTAGAAGGAAGGTGGTGTTGAATCACCAGCTAGCTACTGTACTAGAAGGAAGGTGGTGTTGAATCACCAGCTAACTACTGTACTAGAAGGAAGGTGGTGTTGAATCACCAGCCAGCTACTGTACTAGAAGGAAGGTGGTGTTGAATCACCAGCTAGCTACTGTACTAGAAGGAAGGTGGTGTTGAATCACCAGCTAGCTACTGTACTAGAAGGAAGGTGGTGTTGAATCACCAGCTAGCTACTGTACTAGAAGGAAGGTGGTGTTGAATCACCAGCTAGCTACTGTACTAGAAGGAAGGTGGTGTTGAATCACCAGCTAGCTACTGTACTAGAAGGAAGGTGGTGTTGAATCACCAGCCTAGCTACTGTACTAGAAGGAAGGTGGTGTTGAATCACCAGCTAGCTACTGTACTAGAAGGAAGGTGGTGTTGAATCACCAGCTAGCTACTGTACTAGAAGGAAGGTGGTGTTGAATCACCAGCTAGCTACTGTACTAGAAGGAAGGTGGTGTTGAATCACCAGCTAACTACTGTACTAGAAGGAAGGTGGTGTTGAATCACCAGCTAACTACTGTACTAGAAGGAAGGTGGTGTTGAATCACCAGCTAGCTACTGTACTAGAAGGAAGGTGGTGTTGAATCACCAGCTAACTACTGTACTAGAAGGAAGGTGGTGTTGAATCACCAGCCAGCTACTGTACTAGAAGGAAGGTGGTGTTGAATCACCAGCTAGCTACTGTACTAGAAGGAAGGTGGTGCTGAATCACCAGCTAGCTACTGTACTAGAAGGAAGGTGGTGTTGAATCACCAGCTAGCTACTGTACTAGAAGGAAGGTGGTGTTGAATCACCAGCTAGCTACTGTACTAGAAGGAAGGTGGTGTTGAATCACCAGCTAGCTACTGTACTAGAAGGAAGGTGGTGTTGAATCACCAGCTAGCTACTGTACTAGAAGGAAGGTGGTGTTGAATCACCAGCTAGCTACTGTACTAGAAGGAAGGTGGTGTTGAATCACCAGCTAGCTACTGTACTAGAAGGAAGGTGGTGTTGAATCACCAGCTAGCTACTGTACTAGAAGGAAGGTGGTGCTGAATCACCAGCTAGCTACTGTACTAGAAGGAAGGTGGTGTTGAATCACCAGCTAGCTACTGTACTAGAAGGAAGGTGGTGTTGAATCACCAGCTAGCTACTGTACTAGAAGGAAGGTGGTGTTGAATCACCAGCTAGCTACTGTACTAGAAGGAAGGTGGTGTTGAATCACCAGCTAGCTACTGTACTAGAAGGAAGGTGGTGTTGAATCACCAGCTAGCTACTGTACTAGAAGGAAGGTGGTGTTGAATCACCAGCTAACTACTGTACTAGAAGGAAGGTGGTGTTGAATCACCAGCTAGCTACTGTACTAGAAGGAAGGTGGTGTTGAATCACCAGCTAGCTACTGTACTAGAAGGAAGGTGGTGCTGAATCACCAGCTAACTACTGTACTAGAAGGAAGGTGGTGTTGAATCACCAGCTAGCTACTGTACTAGAAGGAAGGTGGTGCTGAATCACCAGCTAACTACTGTACTAGAAGGAAGGTGGTGTTGAATCACCAGCTAACTACTGTACTAGAAGGAAGGTGGTGTTGAAATACCAGCTAGCTACTGTACTAGAAGGAAGGTGGTGTTGAATCACCAGCTAACTACTGTACTAGAAGGAAGGTGGTGTTGAATCACCAGCTAGCTACTGTACTAGAAGGAAGGTGGTGTTGAATCACCAGCTAGCTACTGTACTAGAAGGAAGGTGGTGTTGAATCACCAGCTAGCTACTGTACTAGAAGGAAGGTAATGTTGAATCACCAGCTAGCTACTGTACTAGAAGGAAGGTGGTGTTGAATCACCAGCTAACTACTGTACTAGAAGGAAGGTGGTGTTGAATCACCAGCTAACTACTGTACTAGAAGGAAGGTGGTGTTGAATCACCAGCTAGCTACTGTACTAGAAGGAAGGTGGTGTTGAATCACCAGCCAACTACTGTACTAGAAGGAAGGTGGTGTTGAATCACCAGCTAGCTACTGTACTAGAAGGAAGGTGGTGTTGAATCACCAGCTAACTACTGTACTAGAAGGTGGTGTTGAATCACCAGCTAGCTACTGTACTAGAAGGAAGGTGGTGTTGAATCACCAGCTAACTACTGTACTAGAAGGAAGGTGGTGTTGAATCACCAGCTAGCTACTGTACTAGAAGGAAGGTGGTGTTGAATCACCAGCTAGCTACTGTACTAGAAGGAAGGTGGTGCTGAATCACCAGCTAACTACTGTACTAGAAGGAAGGTGGTGTTGAATCACCAGCTAACTACTGTACTAGAAGGAAGGTGGTGTTGAATCACCAGCTAGCTACTGTACTAGAAGGAAGGTGGTGTTGAATCACCAGCTAACTACTGTACTAGAAGGAAGGTGGTGTTGAATCACCAGCTAGCTACTGTACTAGAAGGAAGGTGGTGTTGAATCACCAGCTAGCTACTGTACTAGAAGGAAGGTGGTGTTGAATCACCAGCTAACTACTGTACTAGAAGGAAGGTGGTGTTGAATCACCAGCTAGCTACTGTACTAGAAGGAAGGTGGTGCTGAATCACCAGCTAACTACTGTACTAGAAGGAAGGTGGTGTTGAATCACCAGCTAGCTACTGTACTAGAAGGAAGGTGGTGCTGAATCACCAGCTAACTACTGTACTAGAAGGAAGGTGGTGTTGAATCACCAGCTAACTACTGTACTAGAAGGAAGGTGGTGTTGAATCACCAGCTAGCTACTGTACTAGAAGGAAGGTGGTGTTGAATCACCAGCTAGCTACTGTACTAGAAGGAAGGTGGTGTTGAATCACCAGCTAGCTACTGTACTAGAAGGAAGGTGGTGTTGAATCACCAGCTAGCTACTGTACTAGAAGGAAGGTGGTGTTGAATCACCAGCTAGCTACTGTACTAGAAGGAAGGTGGTGTTGAATCACCAGCTAGCTACTGTACTAGAAGGAAGGTGGTGTTGAATCACCAGCTAGCTACTGTACTAGAAGGAAGGTGGTGTTGAATCACCAGCTAGCTACTGTACTAGAAGGAAGGTGGTGTTGAATCACCAGCTAGCTACTGTACTAGAAGGAAGGTGGTGTTGAATCACCAGCTAACTACTGTACTAGAAGGAAGGTGGTGTTGAATCACCAGCTAACTACTGTACTAGAAGGAAGGTGGTGCTGAATCACCAGCTAGCTACTGTACTAGAAGGAAGGTGGTGTTGAATCACCAGCTAGCTACTGTACTAGAAGGAAGGTGGTGTTGAATCACCAGCTAGCTACTGTACTAGAAGGAAGGTGGTGCTGAATCACCAGCTAGCTACTGTTCTAGAAGGAAGGTGGTGTTGAATCACCAGCTAGCTACTGTACTAGAAGGAAGGTGGTGTTGAATCACCAGCTAGCTACTGTACTAGAAGGAAGGTGGTGTTGAATCACCAGCTAACTACTGTACTAGAAGGAAGGTGGTGTTGAATCACCAGCTAGCTACTGTACTAGAAGGAAGGTGGTGTTGAATCACCAGCTAGCTACTGTACTAGAAGGAAGGTGGTGTTGAATCACCAGCTAGCTACTGTACTAGAAGGAAGGTGGTGTTGAATCACCAGCTAGCTACTGTACTAGAAGGAAGGTGGTGTTGAATCACCAGCTAGCTACTGTACTAGAAGGAAGGTGGTGTTGAATCACCAGCTAGCTACTGTACTAGAAGGAAGGTGGTGTTGAATCACCAGCTAGCTACTGTACTAGAAGGAAGGTGGTGTTGAATCACCAGCTAGCTACTGTACTAGAAGGAAGGTGGTGTTGAATCACCAGCTAGCTACTGTACTAGAAGGAAGGTGGTGTTGAATCACCAGCTAACTACTGTACTAGAAGGAAGGTGGTGTTGAATCACCAGCTAGCTACTGTACTAGAAGGAAGGTGGTGTTGAATCACCAGCTAGCTACTGTACTAGAAGGAAGGTGGTGTTGAATCACCAGCTAGCTACTGTACTAGAAGGAAGGTGGTGTTGAATCACCAGCTAGCTACTGTACTAGAAGGAAGGTGGTGTTGAATCACCAGCTAGCTACTGTACTAGAAGGTGGTGTTGAATCACCAGCTAGCTACTGTACTAGAAGGAAGGTGGTGTTGAATCACCAGCTAACTACTGTACTAGAAGGAAGGTGGTGCTGAATCACCAGCTAACTACTGTACTAGAAGGAAGGTGGTATTGAATCACCAGCTAACTACTGTACTAGAAGGAAGGTGGTGTTGAATCACCAGCTAACTACTGTACTAGAAGGAAGGTGGTGTTGAATCACCAGCTAGCTACTGTACTAGAAGGAAGGTGGTGTTGAATCACCAGCTAGCTACTGTACTAGAAGGAAGGTGGTGTTGAATCACCAGCTAGCTACTGTACTAGAAGGAAGGTGGTGCTGAATCACCAGCTAACTACTGTACTAGAAGGAAGGTGGTATTGAATCATCAGCTAACTACTGTCCTAGAAGGAAGGTGGTGTTGAATCACCAGCTAGCTACTGTACTAGAAGGAAGGTGGTGTTGAATCACCAGCTAGCTACTGTACTAGAAGGTGGTGTTGAATCACCAGCTAGCTACTGTACTAGAAGGAAGGTGGTGTTGAATCACCAGCTAGCTACTGTACTAGAAGGAAGGTGGTGTTGAATCACCAGCTAGCTACTGTACTAGAAGGAAGGTGGTGTTGAATCACCAGCTAGCTACTGTACTAGAAGGAAGGTGGTGTTGAATCACCAGCTAGCTACTGTACTAGAAGGAAGGTGGTGTTGAATCACCAGCTAGCTACTGTACTAGAAGGAAGGTGGTGTTGAATCACCAGCTAGCTACTGTACTAGAAGGAAGGTGGTGCTGAATCACCAGCTAACTACTGTACTAGAAGGAAGGTGGTATTGAATCACCAGCTAACTACTGTACTAGAAGGAAGGTGGTGTTGAATCACCAGCTAACTACTGTACTAGAAGGAAGGTGGTGTTGAATCACCAGCTAGCTACTGTACTAGAAGGAAGGTGGTGTTGAATCATCAGCTAACTACTGTACTAGAAGGAAGGTGGTGTTGAATCACCAGCTAGCTACTGTACTAGAAGGAAGGTGGTGTTGAATCACCAGCTAACTACTGTACTAGAAGGAAGGATGTGTTGAATCACCAGCTAGCTACTGTACTAGAAGGAAGGTGATGTTGAATCACCAGCTAGCTACTGTACTAGAAGGAAGGTGATGTTGAATCACCAGCTAGCTACTGTACTAGAAGGAAGGTGATGTTGAATCACCAGCTAGCTACTGTACTAGAAGGAAGGTGGTGTTGAATCACCAGCTAGCTACTGTACTAGAAGGTGGTGTTGAATCACCAGCTAGCTACTGTACTAGAAGGAAGGTGGTGTTGAATCACCAGCTAGCTACTGTACTAGAAGGAAGGTGGTGTTGAATCACCAGCTAACTACTGTACTAGAAGGAAGGTGGTGTTGAATCACCAGCTAACTACTGTACTAGAAGGAAGGTGATGTTGAATCACCAGCTAACTACTGTACTAGAAGGAAGGTGGTGTTGAATCACCAGCTAGCTACTGTACTAGAAGGAAGGTGGTGTTGAATCACCAGCTAGCTACTGTACTAGAAGGAAGGTGGTGTTGAATCACCAGCTAGCTACTGTACTAGAAGGAAGGTGGTGTTGAATCACCAGCTAGCTACTGTACTAGAAGGAAGGTGATGTTGAATCACCAGCTAGCTACTGTACTAGAAGGAAGGTGGTGTTGAATCACCAGCTAGCTACTGTACTAGAAGGTGGTGTTGAATCACCAGCTAACTACTGTACTAGAAGGAAGGTGGTGTTGAATCACCAGCTAGCTACTGTACTAGAAGGAAGGTGGTGCTGAATCACCAGCTAGCTACTGTACTAGAAGGAAGGTGGTGTTGAATCACCAGCTAGCTACTGTACTAGAAGGAAGGTGGTACTGAATCACCAGCTAACTACTGTACTAGAAGGAAGGTGGTGTTGAATCACCAGCTAGCTACTGTACTAGAAGGTGGTGTTGAATCACCAGCTAACTACTGTACTAGAAGGAAGGTGGTGTTGAATCACCAGCTAACTACTGTACTAGAAGGAAGGTGGTGTTGAATCACCAGCTAACTACTGTACTAGAAGGTGGTGTTGAATCACCAGCTAGCTACTGTACTAGAAGGAAGGTGGTGTTGAATCACCAGCTAGCTACTGTACTAGAAGGAAGGTGGTGTTGAATCACCAGCTAGCTACTGTACTAGAAGGAAGGTGGTGCTGAATCACCAGCTAGCTACTGTACTAGAAGGAAGGTGGTGTTGAATCACCAGCTAGCTACTGTACTAGAAGGAAGGTGGTGTTGAATCACCAGCTAGCTACTGTACTAGAAGGAAGGTGGTGTTGAATCACCAGCTAGCTACTGTACTAGAAGGAAGGTGGTGTTGAATCACCAGCTAGCTACTGTACTAGAAGGAAGGTGGTGTTGAATCACCAGCTAGCTACTGTACTAGAAGGAAGGTGGTGTTGAATCACCAGCTAGCTACTGTACTAGAAGGAAGGTGGTGTTGAATCACCAGCTAGCTACTGTACTAGAAGGAAGGTGGTGTTGAATCACCAGCTAACTACTGTACTAGAAGGAAGGTGGTGTTGAATCACCAGCTAGCTACTGTACTAGAAGGAAGGTGGTGTTGAATCACCAGCTAGCTACTGTACTAGAAGGAAGGTGGTACTGAATCACCAGCTAACTACTGTACTAGAAGGAAGGTGGTGTTGAATCACCAGCTAGCTACTGTACTAGAAGGTGGTGTTGAATCACCAGCTAGCTACTGTACTAGAAGGAAGGTGGTGTTGAATCACCAGCTAACTACTGTACTAGAAGGAAGGTGGTGTTGAATCACCAGCTAACTACTGTACTAGAAGGAAGGTGGTGCTGAATCACCAGCTAGCTACTGTACTAGAAGGAAGGTGGTGCTGAATCACCAGCTAGCTACTGTACTAGAAGGAAGGTGGTGTTGAATCACCAGCTAGCTACTGTACTAGAAGGAAGGTGGTGCTGAATCACCAGCTAGCTACTGTACTAGAAGGAAGGTGGTGCTGAATCACCAGCTAGCTACTGTACTAGAAGGAAGGTGGTGTTGAATCACCAGCTAGCTACTGTACTAGAAGGAAGGTGGTGTTGAATCACCAGCTAGCTACTGTACTAGAAGGAAGGTGGTGTTGAATCACCAGCTAGCTACTGTACTAGAAGGAAGGTGGTGTTGAATCACCAGCTAGCTACTGTACTAGAAGGAAGGTGGTGTTGAATCACCAGCTAGCTACTGTACTAGAAGGAAGGTGGTGTTGAATCACCAGCTAGCTACTGTACTAGAAGGAAGGTGGTGTTGAATCACCAGCTAGCTACTGTACTAGAAGGAAGGTGGTGTTGAATCACCAGCTAGCTACTGTACTAGAAGGAAGGTGGTGTTGAATCACCAGCTAGCTACTGTACTAGAAGGAAGGTGGTGTTGAATCACCAGCTAGCTACTGTACTAGAAGGAAGGTGGTACTGAATCACCAGCTAACTACTGTACTAGAAGGAAGGTGGTGTTGAATCACCAGCTAACTACTGTACTAGAAGGAAGGTGGTGTTGAATCACCAGCTAGCTACTGTACTAGAAGGAAGGTGGTGTTGAATCACCAGCTAGCTACTGTACTAGAAGGAAGGTGGTGTTGAATCACCAGCTAACTACTGTACTAGAAGGAAGGTGGTGTTGAATCACCAGCTAGCTACTGTACTAGAAGGAAGGTGGTGTTGAATCACCAGCTAGCTACTGCACTAGAAGGAAGGTGGTGTTGAATCACCAGCTAGCTACTGTACTAGAAGGAAGGTGGTGTTGAATCACCAGCCAGCTACTGTACTAGAAGGAAGGTGGTGCTGAATCACCAGCTAGCTACTGTACTAGAAGGAAGGTGGTGTTGAATCACCAGCTAGCTACTGTACTAGAAGGAAGGTGGTGTTGAATCACCAGCTAGCTACTGTACTAGAAGGAAGGTGGTGTTGAATCATCAGCTAACTACTGTACTAGAAGGAAGGTGGTGCTGAATCACCAGCTAACTACTGTACTAGAAGGAAGGTGGTGTTGAATCACCAGCTAACTACTGTACTAGAAGGAAGGTGGTGTTGAATCATCAGCTAACTACTGTACTAGAAGGAAGGTGGTGTTGAATCATCAGCTAACTACTGTACTAGAAGGAAGGTGATGTTGAATCACCAGCTAGCTACTGTACTAGAAGGAAGGTGGTGTTGAATCATCAGCTAACTACTGTACTAGAAGGAAGGTGGTGTTGAATCATCAGCTAACTACTGTACTAGAAGGAAGGTGATGTTGAATCACCAGCTAGCTACTGTACTAGAAGGAAGGTGGTGTTGAATCACCAGCTAGCTACTGTACTAGAAGGAAGGTGGTGTTGAATCACCAGCTAGCTACTGTACTAGAAGGAAGGTGGTGTTGAATCATCAGCTAGCTACTGTACTAGAAGGAAGGTGATGTTGAATCACCAGCTAGCTACTGTACTAGAAGGTGGTGCTGATTCACCAAGAAAGCCCAGTATCCCCTGGAGGCTCCTTCAGTTCCATTAGCATCAGGGAAGTCATGGATTATTACTACAGCCATTAGACTGGACCTTATTCACTATCAGAGATGCTCCAAATCAGACCCCTCAAATGAGGTGCACGGTCCCCTGTGATATTGGCCTAGAAGTGTAGCCTGGGCTGGTAACCATGTTGCCAGTTGCCACTCCTTGGCATGCCAAACATAGAGTGGAAACAGATGTGGGCCAGTCTACTAGCAGGGTGGCACGGGGGAGGTTAGATTGGTTCAATCAGTCATTCTCAGGTGATCTTATTGACCACTGCTGACCTTATGGTGACCCCTCATGGATATGGAATCACAATTCTGTACGATCCCTTTGCCATTTTCCCTCAGAGAAAGCTGTGTGTCTTCCTCCCTGTATTACCCGGTCTGGCTGCTCCTCGCTGCACCAGGACTGACCGGTCCTGTAGCCAGTGTCTCTTCCAGTAAGGATAGGGATACATTGTGCAAACACCCAGTTCCTCCTTCCTAATCAGTTTAGGCTATGGGTCTGTACAGCCTTAACAGGGATTAGCCTTGTGACCAGACTACCGCAGACAGACTGGTAAATCAGTTATTTCCCCCAGACAGTCTAAGCAGCTTAGACAAGTTGTCCACTCCAGAACCAACACATTGATCTGGCTGGCCAGGGTCAGCCCCTTACCTTTCTTCCTCTCCTTCCATCTCATCCCACCCCTTTCTTCTTCCCCCTTTCCTGCCGTTCCCTGCCCATTCTCCCTCAACTTCCTGCGTTGATCACTACTCTCAACCTTCTGCCTCTGTCGGCATCGCGAAGACCTTGTGTTCGATGAGAGAGAGGGAACCCTGTCCGGACGTGTGTGTGTGTACGCCGTAAGCCAGCTCTCACTACTAATCTGAGACATTGAATAATAAATAGAAAGGCCCCAGCCAGCCAAGCCAAGGAGTTGGTGTTTATCCTTCCAGATGCTTGTTGTTGTTTACCATGGTGTAGTGTCTGTCCTGTTGTTTACCACGGTGTAGAATACCGCTAGTATCTGTCCTGTTGTTAACCACGGTGTAGAATACCACTAGTATCTGTCCTGTTGTTTACCACGGTGTAGAATACCACTAGTATCTGTCCTGTTGTTTACCACGGTGTAGAATACCACTAGTATCTGTCCTGTTGTTTACCACGGTGTAGAATACCACTAGTATCTGTCCTGTTGTTTACCACGGTGTAGAATACCACTAGTATCTGTCCTGTTGTTTACCACGGTGTAGAATACCACTAGTATCTGTCCTGTTGTTTACCACGGTGTAGAATACCACTAGTATCTGTCCTGTTGTTTACCACGGTGTAGAATACCACTAGTATCTGTCCTGTTGTTTACCACGGTGTAGAATACCACTAGTATCTGTCCTGTTGTTTACCACGGTGTAGAATACCACTAGTATCTGTCCTGTTGTTTACCACGCTGTAGAATACCACTAGTATCTGTCCTGTTGTTTACCACGCTGTAGAATACCACTAGTATCTGTCCTGTTGTTTACCACGGTGTAGAATACCACTAGTATCTGTCCTGTTGTTTACCACGCTGTAGAATACCACTAGTATCTGTCCTGTTGTTTACCACGCTGTAGAATACCACTAGTATCTGTCCTGTTGTTTACCACGCTGTAGAATACCACTAGTATCTGTCCTGTTGTTTACCATGGTGTAGAATACCACTAGTATCTGTCCTGTTGTTTACCATGGTGTAGAATACCACTAGTATCTGTCCTGTTGTTTACCACGGTGTAGAATACCACTAGTATCTGTCCTGTTGTTTACCACGGTGTAGAATACCACTAGTATCTGTCCTGTTGTTTACCACGGTGTAGAATACCACTAGTATCTGTCCTGTTGTTTACCACGGTGTAGAATACCACTAGTGTCTGTCCTGTTGTTTACCACGGTGTAGAATACCACTAGTGTCTGTCCTGTTGTTTACCACGGTGTAGAATACCACTAGTATCTGTCCTGTTGTTTACCATGGTGTAGAATACCACTAGTATCTGTCCTGTTGTTTACCACGGTGTAGAATACCACTAGTATCTGTCCTGTTGTTTACCACGGTGTAGAATACCACTAGTATCTGTCCTGTTGTTTACCATGGTGTAGAATACCACTAGTATCTGTCCTGTTGTTTACCATGGTGTAGAATACCACTAGTATCTGTCCTTTACCACGGTGTAGAATACCACTAGTATCTGTCCTTTACCACGGTGTAGAATACCACTAGTATCTGTCCTTTACCACGGTGTAGAATACCACTAGTGTCTGTCCTGTTGTTTACCACGGTGTAGAATACCACTAGTGTCTGTCCTGTTGTTTACCACGGTGTAGAATACCACTAGTGTCTGTCCTGTTGTTTACCACGGTGTAGAATACCACTAGTATCTGTCCTGTTGTTAACCACGGTGTAGAATACCACTAGTATCTGTCCTGTTGTTAACCACGGTGTAGAATACCACTAGTATCTGTCCTGTTGTTAACCACGGTGTAGAATACCACTAGTATCTGTCCTGTTGTTAACCACGGTGTAGAATACCACTAGTATCTGTCCTGTTGTTTACCACGGTGTAGAATACCACTAGTATCTGTCCTGTTGTTTACCACGGTGTAGAATACCACTAGTATCTGTCCTGTTGTTTACCACGGTGTAGAATACCACTAGTATCTGTCCTGTTGTTTACCACGGTGTAGAATACCACTAGTATCTGTCCTGTTGTTTACCACGGTGTAGAATACCACTAGTATCTGTCCTGTTGTTTACCACGGTGTAGAATACCACTAGTATCTGTCCTGTTGTTTACCACGGTGTAGAATACCACTAGTATCTGTCCTGTTGTTTACCACGGTGTAGAATACCACTAGTATCTGTCCTGTTGTTTACCACGGTGTAGAATACCACTAGTATCTGTCCTGTTGTTTACCACGGTGTAGAATACCACTAGTATCTGTCCTGTTGTTTACCACGGTGTAGAATACCACTAGTATCTGTCCTGTTGTTTACCACGGTGTAGAATACCACTAGTATCTGTCCTGTTGTTTACCACGGTGTAGAATACCACTAGTATCTGTCCTGTTGTTTACCACGGTGTAGAATACCACTAGTATCTGTCCTGTTGTTTACCACGGTGTAGAATACCACTAGTATCTGTCCTGTTGTTTACCACGGTGTAGAATACCACTAGTGTCTGTCCTGTTGTTTACCACGGTGTAGAATACCACTAGTGTCTGTCCTGTTGTTTACCACGGTGTAGAATACCACTAGTATCTGTCCTGTTGTTTACCACGGTGTAGAATACCACTAGTATCTGTCCTGTTGTTTACCACGGTGTAGAATACCACTAGTATCTGTCCTGTTGTTTACCACGGTGTAGAATACCACTAGTATCTGTCCTGTTGTTTACCACGGTGTAGAATACCACTAGTATCTGTCCTGTTGTTTACCACGGTGTAGAATACCACTAGTATCTGTCCTGTTGTTTTTGGTCAGGCCCTGGAAAGTTATTTAACAACTGGGTTTGTTAACAAAACAGTGTGTCAAGAGGTGAGGACTAGTTGACCCTGTGTGTGTGTGTGTGCGCGTACGCCCTGTGGGGCTGTAGCTCTTAACATACAATTTCTGTGTGAACAACCGTTACTGCATCAGCATGTTGGTGGGGGTTGGTGGCTGTAGCCTCGCTATAATGTTTACTGACAAGACACAGCAGGTCTAGTGGACACAAACATGTTTCTATTGTATTATATGGCATGGACACCCAGTTTATACAGCTTACAGTGTATGTCCATGAAGGGCCACACACTGTTAAAGATCCCTTCCAGGAACCAGTCTAGAATAAGAAGGGCCACACACTGTTGAAGATCCCTTCCAGAAACCAGTCTAGAACAAGAAGGGCCACACACTGTTAAAGATGCCTTCCAGGAACCAGTCTAGAATAAGAAGGGCCACACACTGTTGAAGATGCCTTCCAGGAACCAGTCTAGAACAAGAAGGGCCACACACTGTTAAAGATGCCTTCCAGGAACCAGTCTAGAATAAGAAGGGCCACACACTGTTGAAGATGCCTTCCAGGAACCAGTCTAGAACAAGGAGGGCCACACACTGTTGAAGATCCCTTCCAGGAACTAGTCTAGAACAAGAAGGGCCCCACACTGTTGAAGATCCCTTCCAGGAACCAGTCTAGAATAAGAAGGGCCCCACACTGTTGAAGATCCCTTCCAGGAACTAACAAAGTATTTTATTGCTCTGAAATACATTTACTGTACAGGGTAATATATTATCAGGGTAATATAAACCTTTTAATTTCAGCCATCGAAACTTGGCCTGCTGTCAACTGAACTGTTGACAGCAGTTCAGTGTGTATTTCCAGTACATGCCTGTGTTAAGAAAGAAGTCTACACACACCTACAACATTCACACACACTAAGTCACGCTACACTTCACATTTCACATTTGTTTCATCTTATTTCGGCTGCTAAAATAAACCACATTTGATTTTCCCTTTGTCGTTATTATTACCACGTCATTTTATATTTACGTTTGTTCATTTGTTCATCATGTTTGTGTTTTTGCGTTGTTTGGTTTTTCATCTCTTAAGGATCTTAAGTTAAAAGACGAGGAGTGCGAACGGCTTTCTAATGTCAGGGACCAACTGGGGCAGGAACTGGAGGAGCTCACTGCTAGCCTGTTTGAGGTTGGTCCGACCGGCTAATTCATCCCCCCAGAAACACTGAGACTGCCTTCCTTGTGATCAAAGTGTTTAGGCTTCTCTCCTCCCTTCTCTTACCTAGCTAGATGAACAGTTTCCTTCCTCGTTCTCTCTGTGTCTCCTTTGTCTCTCCTCTGGCCTGTTTTCAAAGCTCTTGTTAGTTTGTAAAGATACTAACCTGCTTTTCTCTGGGTGTTTGGTGCCAGCTGGGACTCTGACTCGGGTTGTCTTGGCTTGTGTTTGGCTGTTGGGTTCTCGTGTTTTGTGTGTTGTATTGTGTGAGGAGTCGGTTGGGGTTCGAGGTCAGGGCGATGGGTGGCGCGTTGTGGGTCTAACGTCTCGTGCCTTCTTACAGGAAGCTCACAAGATGGTGCGCGAGGCCAACATCAAGCAGTCCGTGGCTGAGAAGCAGCTGAAGGAAGCTCTGAACAAGGTGAGGACTGAACCGTTCACATCCACAACCATGTTTTATGTTACTGTGTCAACATGACTGTGACCCTCAGGGAAATGGAGTGGCTGACACAGTCTGATAGTCTTCTAATGACAATTCTGGTGTGTGTGTGTGTGTGTTGGAGTGCTGGCTGGTTTATGTGTGCTGCCTCTTCACTAAAGGTGTCAGTCACACTACTGCAGCCTCCCGGCTGGCTGTTAATGGAAACCACAGGAACGTACTGACTGGAGCGCACTATGTCTGGCTGCTTTAATATTAGGGTGTATCAGTGCTGTGGGCGATAGCAGTAACAGTCCTGTAGATCATATCCTATCAGTCTGACGGTAACAGTCCTGTAGATCAGATCCTATCAGTCTGACGGTAACAGTCCTGTAGATCAGATCCTATCAGTCTGACGGTAACAGTCCTGTAGATCAGATCCTATCAGTCTGACGGTAACAGTCCTGTAGATCAGATCCTATCAGTCTGACGGTAACAGTCCTGTAGATCAGATCCTATCAGTCTGACGGTAACAGTCCTGTAGATCAGATCCTATCAGTCTGACGGTAACAGTCCTGTAGATCAGATCCTATCAGTCTGACGGTAACAGTCCTGTAGATCAGATCCTATCAGTCTGACGGTAACAGTCCTGTAGATCATATCCTATCAGTCTGACGGTAACAGTGTCCCTGGCTTGCTATGGTGACAGAGGGGCAACTCTTCTTAATCGGCCTTGATAGATTAAGGCTCATTTAAAACACGAAATGAATAGATTTCTTGACCGTGAGATACGGTGTGAGACGATGGTGTGAGACTGTGTAAACCTGTTCCACACCCTCTCTCTGTTAGAACGGTGTGAGACGGCGTAAACCTGTTCCACACCCTCTCTCTGTTAGAACGGTGTGAGACGGTGTAAACCTGTTCCACACCCTCTCTCTGTTAGAACGGTGTGAGACGGTGTCAACCTGTTCCACACCCTCTCTCTGTTAGAACGGTGTGAGACGGTGTAAACCTGTTCCACACCCTCTCTCTGTTAGAACGGTGTGAGACGAGACAGAAGATAGATCTGTATCTCTATGCGTTCTGTTTGTGTGACGTTCCACCTCTCCCCCCAGATTGATGTGCTCCAGGCGGAGGTGGCTGCCCTGAAGACATTGGTCCTGTCCACGTCCCCCACCTCCCCCTGTCGCGACCTTCCTGGGGGCTCCAAGACCCCCTTCAAGAAGGGCCACGGCCGCAACAAGAGTACCAGCAGCGCCATGCTGGGCAGCGGGCAGGAACTGAGCGTCACACAGCCCATCGTACGAGACTGCAGAGAGGTAACACACACACGGACGTAACACACACACACACACGGCGCATGTAACACACAAACACGCGCCGCACGGACGTAACACACGCACAGACACAGGCATGGACGTAACACGAATACACACACATGGACGTAACAGACACAGGCATGGACGTAACGCGAATACACACACATGGACGTAACAGACACAGGCATGGACGTAACACGAATACACACACATGGACGTAACAGACACAGGCATGGACGTAACACGAATACACACACGGACGTAACAGACACAGGCATGGACGTAACACGAATACACACACGGACGTAACAGACACAGGCATGGACGTAACGCGAATACACACACATGGACGTAACAGACACAGGCATGGACGTAACGCGAATACAGACACAGGCATGGACGTAACACGAATACACACACATGGACGTAACAGACACAGGCACGGACGTAACAGACACAGGCACGGACGTAACAGACACAGGCACGGACGTAACAGACACGGGCACGGACGTAACAGACACGGGCACGGACGTAACAGACACGGGCACGGACGTAACAGACACGGGCACGGACGTAACAGACACGGGCACGGACGTAACAGACACGGGCACGGACGTAACAGACACAGGCACGGGCGTAACAGACACAGGCACGGACTCCTTCAGCGTCCGCCTGCTCTTGTCTTCCTGAACTAACTCACTACTGGCGTTTTCACTTTCCCTACTTCATTTAAATGGCAAATGGCTCCAAATGTCAGCCGGTGCCTCTCAGGCTCTCCTCTGAACATCACTTTATACGTGCTGAAGGTTCTGTTGACCTGGTTTAGTATCAACTCCTGATTGATTCATCTTGCCTGAGCAGTGAGTCATTTATTATCAACTCCCTATTTATTCATCTTGCCTGAGCACTGAGTCATTTATTATCAACTCCTTATTGATTCATCTTGCCTGAGCACTGAGTCATTTATTATCAACTCCTGATTGATTAATATTGCCTGAGCAGTGAGTCATTTATCAACTCCTATTGATTCATCTTGCCTGAGCAGTGAGTCATTTATTATCAACTCCTTATTGATTCATCTTGCCTGAGCCATGAGTCATTTATCAACTCCCTATTGATTCATCTTGCCTGAGCAGTGTCATCTCCCTCTGTATGTCAGTGTGGAGTAAAGCTCACACGATGTCCCCTGTGTTATGGCTCCCTGAGGAGTAGATATGAGTTAAAGATGACAGAAACATGCCTCTGCATGTTTGGAAATGGCATTGGTCTATAGATCCGAAAGGTTTCTGGATCGAATCCCCGAGCTGACAAGGTAAACATCTGTCGTTCTGCCCCTGAACAAGGCAGTTAACCCACTGTTCCCCGGTAGGCCGTCATTGTAAATAAGAATTTGTTCTTAACTGACTCACCTAGTTAAGGAGTGAAACTGAGAGCTGTGAGCCCTGTTATACAGCAGGAATAAATCATCCTTAACTAGCTTCCTGGAGGAGTGTGATCTGTTGGTGGGTGTAAGTGATGTTGTTGAGATGTTGGTGACATTAAAGTGTCTACTTTGCTCCTCCTCCTCTTCCTCCACCCCATACTCCTATTCCTCCTCCTCCTCCTCTTCCTCCACCCCATACTCCTATTCCTCCTCCTCCTCTTCCTCCACCCCATACTCCTCCTCCTCTTCCTACTCCTCCTCTTCCTCCACCCCATACTCCTCTTCCTCCTCCTCTTCCTCCACCCCATACTCCTCCTCTTGCTCCTCTTCTTCCACCCCTACTCCTCTTCCTTCACCTGCTCCTCCTCCTCCTGCTCCTCCTCCTGTTCAGCTGGACAGTCTCCTGTTTAGTGAGTTTAAGTTGTGGAAAGAGGAGCCCAGTCTGGAGAGGAACAGCTCCTTCCTGGAGAGAGTCTACAGAGAGGACATCTACCCCTGTCTCACCTTCTCCAGGAGTGAGGTACACACACACACACACACACCTCACCTCCAGGAGTGAGGTACACACCACACACACACACACACACCTCACCTCCAGGAGTGAGGTACACACCACACACACACACACACCTCACCTCCAGGAGTGAGGTACACACACACATACACTCACACCTTACTTCCAGGAGTGAGGTACACACCACACACACCTCACCTCCTCCAGGAGTGAGGTACACACCACACACACCTCACCTCCTCCAGGAGTGAGGTACACACCACACACACCTCACCTCCTCCAGGAGTGAGGTACAGTAATGCCCAGTGAAGGATGAATGATAGTTCATATCTATTCTGTGTTCTCTATGTCGTCGGCTCTATGATGAAATCCTAAATGACTCTAGCTGTTAACATTGTTTTACAAAGTGCTCTCTGTTTTGTCTGGTTTCATCAAGTACCCTCTGGGCTTCCGTAGTGACTAGATGGACTCACTATTCTAAACCTTTCACTCTTTTGAACCTGTGGCCCAATCCGTATTCCAGCAGGGAGCCAGTATAATGTCTGACTGGAGCTGTTCTAACTGAGTCTGTCTATTCCAGCAGGGAGCCAGTATAATGTCTGACTGGAGCTGTTCTAACTGAGTCTGTGTATTCCAGCAGGGAGCCAGTATAATGTCTGACTGGAGCTGTTATAACTGAGTCTGTGTATTCCAGCAGGGAGCCAGTATAATGTCTGACTGGGGCTGTTATAACTGAGTCTGTGTATTCCAGCAGGGAGTCAGTATAATGTCTGACTGGGGCTGTTCTAACTGAGTCTGTGTATTCCAGCAGGGAGCCAGTATAATGTCTGACTGGAGCTGTTCTAACTGAGTCTGTGTATTCCAGCAGGGAGCCAGTATAATGTCTGACTGGAGCTGTTCTAACTGAGTCTGTCTATTCCAGCAGGGAGCCAGTATAATGTCTGACTGGGGCTGTTATAACTGAGTCTGTGTATTCCAGCAGGGAGCCAGTATAATGTCTGACTGGAGCTGTTCTAACTGAGTCTGTGTATTCCAGCAGGGAGCCAGTATAATGTCTGACTGGAGCTGTTCTAACTGAGTCTGTGTATTCCAGCAGGGAGCCAGTATAATGTCTGACTGGAGCTGTTCTAACTGAGTCTGTCTATTCCAGCAGGGAGCCAGTATAATGTCTGACTGGAGCTGTTCTAACTGAGTCTGTGTATTCCAGCAGGGAGCCAGTATAATGTCTGACTGGGGCTGTTATAACTGAGTCTGTGTATTCCAGCAGGGAGCCAGTATAATGTCTGACTGGGGCTGTTATAACTGAGTCTGTGTATTCCAGCAGGGAGCCAGTATAATGTCTGACTGGAGCTGTTCTAACTGAGTCTGTGTATTCCAGCAGGGAGCCAGTATAATGTCTGACTGGGGCTGTTCTAACTGAGTCTGTGTATTCCAGCAGGGAGCCAGTATAATGTCTGACTGGGGCTGTTATAACTGAGTCTGTGTATTCCAGCAGGGAGTCAGTATAATGTCTGACTGGAGCTGTTCTAACTGAGTCTGTGTATTCCAGCAGGGAGCCAGTATAATGTCTGACTGGGGCTGTTCTAACTGAGTCTGTGTATTCCAGCAGGGAGCCAGTATAATGTCTGACTGGGGCTGTTATAACTGAGTCTGTGTATTCCAGCAGGGAGCCAGTATAATGTCTGACTGGAGCTGTTCTAACTGAGTCTGTGTATTCCAGCAGGGAGCCAGTATAATGTCTGACTGGGGCTGTTCTAACTGAGTCTGTGTATTCCAGCAGGGAGCCAGTATAATGTCTGACTGGAGCTGTTCTAACTGAGTCTGTGTATTCCAGCAGGGAGCCAGTATAATGTCTGACTGGAGCTGTTCTAACTGAGTCTGTGTATTCCAGCAGGGAGCCAGTATAATGTCTGACTGGAGCTGTTCTAACTGAGTCTGTGTATTCCAGCAGGGAGCCAGTATAATGTCTGACTGGAGCTGTTCTAACTGAGTCTGTGTATTCCAGCAGGGAGTCAGTATAATGTCTGACTGGAGCTGTTCTAACTGAGTCTGTGTATTCCAGCAGGGAGCCAGTATAATGTCTGACTGGGGCTGTTCTAACTGAGTCTGTGTATTCCAGCAGGGAGCCAGTATAATGTCTGACTGGGGCTGTTATAACTGAGTCTGCTTCGTATTAGATGGTGGTGTCCTCTATCAGCAGAACTAACATCTGCCTATCCTGTTGTCATTAGTATTCTGTACTACTGTTGTCACCATACCACCATTTTGACTTTGAACCCGATACCAGCTTTAGTATCACAATACTCTATACCATCACGATACTCTATACCATCACGATACTCTATACCATCACAATACTCTATACCATCACAATACTCTATACCATCACGATACTCTATACCATCACAATACTCTATACCATCACAATACTCTATACCATCACGATACTCTATACCATCACAATACTCTATACCATCACAATACTCTATACCATCACGATACTCTATACCATCACAATACTCTATACCATCACGATACTCTATACCATCACGATACTCTATACCATCACGATACTCTATACCATCACGATACTCTATACCATCACGATACTCTATACCATCACGATACTCTATACCATCACGATACTCTATACCATCACGATACTCTATACCATCACGATACTCTATACCATCACGATACTCTATACCATCCCGATACTCTATACCATCCCGATACTCTATACCATCCCGATACTCTATACCATCCCGATACTCTATACCATCCCGATACTCTATACCATCCCGATACTCTATACCATCACAATACTAAAACACAAAGAAAGGCGTATTAGCTGAAGTTCCAGAATGGCACTTGATCCAGACAGATAAACTCAGCTTTAGAGTTCAATATCATTACATTTGAAATGTTTTACATCAACATTTTTCAGAGACAGCCTTGTATGCAGTAATGAATAAATTATACAATCATACAATCAATTAGACTTTTGCCAATCCGACTACATAACAACATAATGGTAATCATTTATTTGAATGGTACATCTCTATTGGTTAACTGGGTAAATCAAGACGTAGCCTAGGTCTATTCACAATACAGGTGAATGCATATTATTCAATAGGTGTGTGTGCATGCGTTGAGTTATTCAGCTTGTTTTGGCTGATTTCATGAGGCTACAGACGACAAACAATCCCTTCCATTTAGGACTTATTGGCAACTGCTAAGAGAACATATTTTATTGTACTGATTAATAACATTTGCATAGATTTTTTTTTATCTTCTTTATTAAAGTGTGCGCTGTCTCTTTAGTAAATGAGTGTCATTTGTGAGGCGGAATGTGGCTATGGAATCTAGTGGAAACCAGGAGGCGGCAAAGGAAGCTGAAAAAGGGAATGGGTTTTTGGTGCTGTGAGGGAGACTAAGTCAATTGTCATCCAAAACTTTATTAATCAGCTTTGAAATCAGCGTATTTTGGTTTGGATATTATCACAAACAAAGTACTAGGGTAGTGAATTCAACTGTAAGCTAGCAAGGAAAGTTATCTTAAAATTAAACCTGGAAGCTACCGGTATTGTCTTGCATTGTGAAAGTGTTCTGGGCCTGTATGGACTTTGTTTTGCGAACCGTAATGAACCATTTCATTACGGTCCGTGTTGCATTATTCAAGCCTGTCAATGTCTGTGCAGCATGAGTGGGGACTAGGGACTGTGGAGCTAATGCAGCCCAGAACAATCTAAAAAGTACAGAAGTTTGGCTATACCCTGCAACACTATTCTGTACTCTGAATAGACTGATCTGTTACACTGCCCTCTTGTGGCAGAATAGAGGTACTGACAGATGAGAGAAACTGACACTCACTGAGTGTTTTTAGTATTTAGAAATGTTGACTAAAACTAGAAGTAACTGAAGCAGTACTGTCTATACATAGTGTACTTTCACCCTGACCCCTAACATCTGACCTCATCTTGGAGGCTGTGGGCTTACGGTGGGCTTCCAGCCTTAGAGCACTTTCACCCTGACCCCTAACATCTGACCTCATCTTGGAGGCTGTGGGCTTACGGTGGGCTTCCAGCCTTAGAGCACTTTCACCCTGACCCCTAACATCTGACCTCATCTTGGAGGCTGTGGGCTTACGGTGGGCTTCCAGCCTTAGAGCACTTTCACCCTGACCCCTAACATCTGACCTCATCTTGGAGGCTGTGGGCTTACGGTGGGCTTCCAGCCTTAGAGCACTTTCACCCTGACCTCTAACCTCTCCTGTAGCTGGGGTCGGCCATCTTGGAGGCAGTGGAGAGGAACACGCTCAGTGTGGAGCCGGTGGGCTTCCAGACGCTGCCTGTCGTCAAGGCCTCTGCTGTGGAGTGTGGAGGACCAAAGTGAGTACACTACTACTACCCCAGCTAACACACTAACGACTACCACAGCTAACACACTAACGACTACCACTGCTCATTGTTTACAAAAATGTAGGGGTGCAGTGTTTGTAGTGAGTAGGCTGTTACTACTACTACTATAGACAGACTGTAGACAGACAGACAGACAGACAGACATGCAATTCTCTGACAAAGTTGAGAGGAATTATCAGTAACCATCTACAGTTGGCTATATCATTCATTCACCCTACTGTTTTCTATCGTCTCTTCATTTTGTTCACTTTTGTTCTCTGTATGTGCCTCAGTCACATTCTAACATGCTCCTCCACTGTTCTCCATGTTCTCTCTGTTTTAATATGTCTCACATTCTAACAACGTGCTCCAATGGCGCCCAATGGCGGCGAGCTTTACACCACTCCAGCCGTCGCTTGGCATTGCACATTTTGGGCTTGTGTGCGGCTGCTCGGCCATGGAAACCCATTTCATGAAGCTCCTGACGAACAGTTCTTGTGCTGATGTTGCTTCCAGAGGCAGTTTGGAAGTCGGTAGAGAGTGATGCAACCGAGGACAGACTGTTTTTTAGCCGCTACCTACTTCAGCTCTCGACGGTCCCGTTCTGTGAGCTTGTGTGGCCTGCCGCTGTGTTGCTCCTAGACGTTTCCACTTCACAATAACAGCCCTTACAGCTGATGACCTGGGCAGCTCTAGCAGGGCAGACATTCGATGAACTTTGTTGAAAAGGTGGCATCATATGACTGCGCCACATTGAAAGTCACTGAGCTCTTCAGTTAGGTCATTCTACTGCCAATGTTTGTCTATGGAGATTGCATGGCTGTGTGCTCAGTTTTCTACACCTGTCAGCAACGGGTGTGGTTGAAATAGCCGAATCCACTGATTTGAAGGGGTGTCCACATACTTTTGTATATATAGTATATCTCCATATCTGTTTAATATGCTCTCCTGCTGTCTACACTATGAATCAGTAATACTCTCTCTAGGATCCTAGGGGGGATTACAATGTACTGAAACTGCTGTCCTCACCCAACCGTGACCAATCAGAATCCACCGCTGACAATTTACTTCCTGATAATGTCTCTGGCCTCAAATATTGGGTGGATTAAAGGAGATTATTTGGTCAAGTTTGGAGGAAGCAGAGAGAATTGGGGGAATTCTGTTTTTGTTCTCAGTGGTTCACTGTCTGTGTGAGGGGAATACAATGTGCTTACCCAAAGACCTCATTCATTCTGATTCCACACTCCTCTCTCACCATTTCTTTCATTCTTCCTCGATATGTCTCTCTCTCTCGCTCTGTCTCTCTCTCTCTCGCTCTGTGAGTCTCTCTCTCTGTGAGTCTCTCTCTCTCTCTGTGAGTCTCTCTCTCGCTCTGTGTCTCTCTCGCGCTCTGTGTGTCTCTCTCTCTCGCGCTCTGTGTGTCTCTCTCTCTCGCGCTCTGTGTGTCTCTCTCTCGCGCTCTGTGTGTCTCTCTCTCGCTCTGTGTGTCTCTCGCGCTCTGTGTGTCTCTCGCGCTCTGTGTGTCTCTCGCTCTGTGTGTCTCTCGCTCTGTGTGTCTCTCTCTCTCTCGCGCTCTGTGTGTCTCTCTCTCTCGCTCTGTGTGTCTCTCTCTCTCGCGCTCTGTGTGTCTCTCTCTCTCGCTCTGTGTGTCTCTCTCTCTCGCGCTCTGTGTGTCTCTCTCTCTCGCGTGCGCTCTGTGTGTCTCTCTGCACTTCTCTCCAACATGCTTCTCTTCTTGCTCTGTTCAGTAGTATTTTCCTGGCTGCCTTCTTTTTCATAAATTCTCAATTTCTTTATTTTCTTTTCCGTTATTTCTGTCGTTCACTCGGGTGGTCGAAGGTCTGAGGTAGTCACAGAAGTTGTCACTTTCTCTCTCTCCATCCCTCCCTCCCTCCCCACCCACTCCTTTCCTTCCATCTGCACTGTTCTGTGGCTCCTCCTCCTCCATCCCTCTCTTTCCATTCCTTAAACATGAGCAGTCCAGTTAGGCTGGCTAGGCCTAGTCTCTCAATGTGCTGTGATGTTGAGCATTAGGTGATTAGACATTAAGAAGTGTTCAGGGTAATACTGGACCTCTTTCTTACCACTTGGTTTCAGAATGGTCTTTCTTACCACTTGGTTTCAGAATGGTCTTTCTTACCACTTGGTTTCAGAATGGCCTTTCTTACCACTTGGTTTCAGAATGGTCTTTCTTACCACTTAGTTTCAGAATGGCCTTTCTTACCACTTGGTTTCAGAATGGTCTTTCTTACCACTTGGTTTCAGAATGGTCTTTCTTACCACTTGGTTTCAGAATGGTCTTTCTTACCACTTGGTTTCAGAATGGTCTTTCTTACCACTTGGTTTCAGAATGGTCTTTCTTACCACTATCTCTCTGTTTATTGTCTCTCCTCACAGAAAGTGTGCCCTTAGTGGCCAGACCAAAACCTGCAAGCACAGAATCAAGTTTGGTGATTCCAGCAACTATTACTACGTGTCTCCTTTCTGTCGTTATCGGGTGAGTTTTACCACGTCTACAGCCCTCTCATTTATCAACCTGTAATTCCCTACCACGTCTACAGCCCTCTCATTTATCAACCTGTAATTCCCTACCACGTCTACAGCCCTCTCATTTATCAACCTGTAATTCCCTACCACGTCTACAGCCCTCTCATTTATCAACCTGTAATTCCCTATGACGTCTACAGCCCTCTCATTTATCGACCTGTAATTCCCTACGACGTCTACAGCCCTCTCATTTATCCCGCTGTAATTCCCTGCATAAGAAAAGGCTTTGAGTCCACCATCTAATGTTTGACCAGTGTAGGTCATTAAACCTTGATCTGTCTGTCTCTCTCCAGATCACGTCAGTTTGTAACTTCTTTACCTACATCCGCTACATCCACCAAGGGCTGGTCAAGCTGCAGGACGGTGAGATCACCTAGCTGGGCCTTTTCTGTAGTGCTGCAGCCATGTTGTTGTGCCTCCACTATGTCCTGGGGCAGAAAACAAGATTTCACCCTGTCACATGTGAATGCACTTCTCTTTAGTGGTTTGAGCTAATGTGAAACGTTGGATGGATCCATTGGATTGTTACAGGAACCACAGTACATGGCCTCCTGCATATGAATAAGTCATGTAGAGTAGTGTGTATTATGGGCCCAGTGGTGCTGTAGATTGGGCTAACTCAGCAGCTATCTGACATGGTGGAATCCTGTTAGCATAGAAATGGAATACCTAGAATGGGATTCCCCATTCACCTCAACATTCTGGTTCTATTTCTATGTCCATTACCATAGAGGGTGGAGACTCATCAGTCACACAGCTCATTTAGAGATGTCTCCTCAAGGTTACAGACTAGCAGAAGAATGCCTTTGTTTTTAAATAGAGGAGACGAGTTCGGAGCTAAGTGATGATGCTTTTAACATAGCCACAGAGTGGCTGTCCTAGCATTTTGTCGTTTATAGGATTCCCACTATCTTCAACAGTAGCCGTATTGGCAGTATTTAGTCTCCAGTTGTCATGCTGACAATGTCCCTACAGTATAGTCAGAATGTGTTGTAATGTGTTCTGACAATGTCCCTACAGTATAGTCAGAATGTGTTGTAATGTGTTCTGACAATGTCCCTACAGTATAGTCAGAATGTGTTGTAATGTGTTCTGACAATGTCCCTACAGTATAGTCAGAATGTGTTGTAATGTGTATGCTCTCTTCTGTCCAATCCTCTTTCCTCCTCCTTTCCTCCCTCCATCTCCTTTCCTCCCTCCATCTCCTTTCCTCCCTCCATCTCCTTTCCTCTCTCCATCTCCTTTCCTCCCTCCATCTCCTTTCCTCACTCCATCTCCTTTCCTCCCTCCATCTCCTTTCCTCTCTCCATCTCCTTTCCTCTCTCCATCTCCTTTCCTGTTCTCTAGCAGAACAGATGTTCTGGGAAGTGATGCAGCTGAGGAAAGAGATGAGTTTTGCTAAGCTGGGCTACTACAAGGAGGAACTGTGACCAACCAATCACGATCCAGAACAGAGGGAGGCGTCCCTGAATCTCAACCTATCATCAGACGCACTCCCGTGACGGACAGGATAGCTCTCCAATCATCCTACCCTCCTGGCTCTCAGGAAGAAGGACCGCCCCCAACGCTCCTCATCGCCACCCCTTTTCAATCTCTCATCCAATCACGTGTCATTTCAGGAGACTCCTCCCATCCTCTGTTTTCAATACCTGCTAGCATATGACTTAGAATGCATTCTCAGTACATTGGACCGTTTTCTAGAGCATCACATTTGTGTTGAATGGTGAGAGACAGACTGATCTACCAATAACAGTGAGTAGTTATTCAGGATGTAAGGGGATTGGTAGATCAGTCAGTCTGCAGTCCATCAGGAGCATGGCTGTTGCTTCTCGTTCTGAGTGGTCTGCTAGTTTGCATATTGGAACAGAGTGGAAGTGCTCTAAACCCACAGGTGCTTCCCAAATGGCACCCTGTTCACTGTAGTGCACGACTTGTGGCCCCTATGAGCCCTGGTCAAAAGTGGTGCACTAAATATGGACTAGGGTGCCATTTGGGACACAGGACAAGTGTAAATCGAGGCGCTCCGTCCATCCATCCATCTGTGGTTATTCTAGCCATCTCTCTCCAGTCCATATTAAAACCCAGAGGACATTAACTATGGTGATGACTCCACTGCTGTATTTAACTTGACTCCTTTATTATATGTAACGCTGACTGAGCTCTTCTGTCCACACTACAAGGCTGAGTCACAAATGGCACCCTATTCCCTATATAGTTAACTACTGTAGTAGTGCAATATGCACAGCAGGGGTTCCCAACCTTTTGTTATTGTTTATTGAGATTAAATCCAACACCAGCTACATTTTGTTTCATTTGAGGGACCTAGGAACATTTCTCATGACTTATTTTAGGTAGGCAATGTATTTTATTTTGTGTTTTTTATTTAACCTTTATTTAACTAGTTCAAGTCAGTTAAGAACAAATGATTTTTTACAATGATGGCCTACCGAGGCCAAACCCTAACCCTGATGACGCTGGGCCAATTATGCTCCACCCTATGGGACTCCCAATCATGTCCGGTTGTGATACAGCCTGGAATGGAACCAGGGTCTGTAGTGACTCCTCTAGCACTGAGATGCAGTGCCTTAAACAGCTGTGCCACTCAGGAGCCCCCATGATGATGATGATGATAGGTAAGGAAAATAGTCTAGACCTGATTTCCCCAAATGTTTTCCGCTACCAAATGTTTTATTACGATAATTTATATGAACCCTCAATTTAGTGATTCGATCAATTGATAGCGACAGAGTCATACATTGTAGAAGATTACTTCGCAAGCAAAGTCCCATTTTTAGAAGGCCATAGCTCAGCTTCTCACAGTCAGAGACAAAGATAATATATTCCCATGTGCGTCAGTCGCGTCTTCCTCTTGTCATTTTACAACTTGTTTCTAGCCTAATGCATTGCGGAGTTATGCTTCGTTTTAGATCGGAAGGTCCCGTGCCCTCCCATGAAACTGTGGCGCCCCATATGGTTGGGACCCGTGATGTAGAGAATAGGTGCCATTTGGGAGCAGAAGATGTGGAGGAGGATTCTGTTGCGTTCTCTTTAATACAAAGACTTTAGAAGAATCTGTACAAGGTTTTAGAAAACACGATGATGATGATGATGATGATGATGAAGAAGAACATTCTCTCTGGCTTTTTAGTTCTTTACCAACCCTTAGTTAGAAGTATGTAGCTGTGTCGTCGTGTGTGTGTGGTGTGTGTGTGGTCTGTACGTTCCAATCTATATACCTTCTCCTGATTTTCCATCCTTTAATTCTTTCATCCCTCCATTCCTCTGTTAACATTCCAACTCCAAGCTTTCCTCAATTTATTTTAGTGCCTTTCTGGAACACACTGAATAAAAAATGGTATACCTCTGGAACCAACGTGTCTGTTTTGAAGATGAAATCTGTTGTCCCAAACACACTCAGTCAGTGTAGATATGATGACACACTAAGAGTAAAGTTGTCAGGACACAATTCAACTGCATATAAAACTAGATCTCCACATTGTGCAGTACATTCTGCACGTTGCCCATGCTTGGGCTTCTTAAAGTAGGCCATCTTATCTGGTACTAGACTCTTCCTGTTAATGGTTCTCCTGCCTGCCAACTGGATTGTAAATTTTGGTGAAAGGATGTTATTTTTATACAGAAGGTTTGACGGTGTTACTGTTTCAATATGTTTGCAATTCTACTGCATTTAAAAATGTTGGTTCATCAGTATAGATTCAACACTCCTATAGCTCCCCCCACCAGCCTCCTCTGCTGTAGAGATTCAACACTCCTATAGCTCCCCCCACCAGCCTCCTCTGCAGTATAGATTCAACACTCCTATAGCTCCCCCCACCAGCCTCCTCTGCTGTAGAGATTCAACACTCCTATAGCTCCCCCCACCAGCCTCCTCTGCAGTATAGATTCAACACTCCTATAGCTCCCCCCACCAGCCTCCTCTGCAGTATAGTTTCAACGCTATAAACTTTATTATCTTGGACTGAACACAATTATACTGCATATAAAATACTTCCTGGTTCAATACCCATTCCCAAACGGTACCATTGTCCCTATATAGTGCACTACTTTTGACTAGGGTACATACATGTAGGGCTCTGGTCAACAGTAGTGCACTCTATAGGGCAGTGGGTCCTAACCCTTTTCGGTTACTGTACCACCAACGGAATTTTGCTCTTCCCAGAGTACACCTGTAGTACCCACTCGTGTGCTTTTTACCAGTAACCCTATGGTCTCATGAGTCTTCTCATGTACCCCCTGTGGATAGGCTGAGACTCCCCAGGGATCCTAGTATCCCTGGATGGGGAACACTGGTCTAGGGAATAGGAACCACTGGTCTAGGGAACAGGAACCACTGGTCTAGGGAACAGGAACCACTGGTCTAGGGAACAGGAACCACTGGTCTAGGGAACAGGAACCACTGGCCTAGGGAACAGGAACCACTGGTCTAGGGAACAGGAACCACTGGTCTAGGGAACAGGAACCACTGGTCTAGGGAACAGGAACCACTGGTCTAGGGAACCCGAACCACTGATCTAGGGAACAGGAACCACTGGTCTAGGGTTTAGGAACCACTGGTCTAGGGAACAGGAACCACTGGTCTAGGGAATAGGAACCACTGGTCTAGGGAATAGGATGCATTTGGGATGCCTTCCACCTGTATCTCTGGGCACTGATGTAGACGGTGTACTGAGATACAGTGAGGGGAAAAAAGTATTTGATCCCCTGCTGATTTTTGTACGTTTGCCCACTGACAAAGAAATGATCAGTCTATTATTTTAATGGTAGGTTTATTTGAACAGTGAGAGACAGAATAACAACAAAAAAATCCAGAAAAAGCATGTGAAAAATGTTATAAATTGATTTGCATTTTAATGAGGGAAATAAGTATTTGACCCCCTCTCAATCAGAAACATTTCTGGCTCCCAGGTGTCTTTTATACAGGTAAAGAGCTGAGATTAGGAGCACACTCTTAAAGGGAGTGCTCCTAATCTCATCTTGTTACCTGTAAAAAAGACACCTGTCTATAGAAGCAATCAATCAATCAGATTCCAAACTCTCCACCATGGCCAAGACCAAAGAGCTCTCCAAGGATGTCAGGGACAAGATTGTAGACCTACACAAGGCTGGAATGGGCTACAAGACCATCGCCAAGCAGCTTGGTGAGAAGGTGACAACCGTTGGTGCGATTATTCGCAAATGGAAGAAACACAAAAGAACTGTCAATCTCCCTCAGCCTGGGGCTCCATGCAAGATCTCACCTCGTGGAGTTGCAATGATCGTGAGAACGGTGAGGAATCAGCCCAGAACTACATGGGAGGATCTTGTCAATGATCTCAAGGCAGCTGGGACCATAGTCACCAAGAAAACAATTGGTAACACACTACGCCGTGAAGGACTGAAATCCTGCAGCGCCCGCAAGATCCCCCTGTTCAAGAAAGCACATATACATGCCCGTCTGAAGTTTGCCAATGAACATCTGAATGATTCAAAGGACAACTGGGTGAAAGTGTTGTGGTCAGATGAGACCAAAATGGAGCTCTTTGGCATCAACTCAACTCGCTGTGTTTGGAGGAGGAGGAATGCTGCCTATGACACCAAGAACACCATCCCCACCGTCAAACATGGAGGTGGAAACATTATGCTTTGGGGGTGTTTTTCTGCTAAGGGTACAGAACAACTTCACTGCATCAAAGGGACGATGGACGGGGCCATGTACCGTCAAATCTTGGGTGAGAACCTCCTTCCCTCAGCCAGGGCATTGAAAATGGGTCGTGGATGGGTATTCCAGCATGACAATGACCCAAAACACACGGCCAAGGCAACAAAGGAGTGGCTCAAGAAGAAGCACATTAAGGTCCTGGAGTGGCCTTGCCAGTCTCCAGACCTTAATCCCATAGAAAATCTGTGGAGGGAGCTGAAGGTTTGAGTTGCCAAACGTCAGCCTCGAAACCTTAATGACTTGGAGAAGATCTGCAAAGAGGAGTGGGACAAAATCCCTCCTGAGATGTGTGCAAACCTGGTGGCCAACTACAAGAAACATCTGACCTCTGTGATTGCCAACAAGGGTTTTGCCACCAAGTACTAAGTCATGTTTTGCAGAGGGGTCAAATACTTATTTCCCTCATTAAAATGCAAATCAATTTATAACATTTTTCACACATGCGTTTTTTCTGGATTGTGTCTCTCACTGTTCAAATAAACCTACCATTAAAAGTATAGACTGATCATTTCTTTGTCAGTGGGCAAACGTACAAAATCAGCAGGGGATCAAATACTTTTTCCCCCTCACTGTATCTCTGGACTCTGATGTAGACAGTGTACTGAGATATGACTGTATCTCTGGGCTCTGATGTAGACAGTGTACTGAGATATATGACTGTATCTCTGGGCTCTGATGTAGACCGTGTACTGAGATATATGACTGTATCTCTGGACTCTGATGTAGACAGTGTACTGAGATATTACTGTATCTCTGGACTCTGATGTAGACAGTGTACTGAGATATGACTGTATCTCTGGGCTCTGATGTAGACAGTGTACTGAGATATGACTGTATCTCTGGGCTCTGATGTAGACAGTGTACTGAGATATGACTGTATCTCTGGACTCTGATGTAGACGGTGTACTGAGATATGACTGTATTGTCGTCCCAGTGTTCCCTAGTGGAAACAAGTGGAGAGGGCTTGGGCAGAGACAGCCATCCATCCCTCTATCTGCTCCCGTTCAACCTAACTTCCGGTCCCCCTGAAGAAGTGGGGATTCCGTTCAAGTGTCTTTCTACACCTGCTACGTTGGTTTACTAGAAACAAGACCCAAAAGGAGTCAAGGCAGACCACCATAGTCCCCTAAGGCAACCTGCCTAAATGACTACAGACCCGTAGCACTCACGTCCGTAGCCATGAAGTGCTTTGAAAGGCTGGTCATGGCTCACATCAACACCATTATCCCAGAAACCCTAGACCCACTCCAATTTGCATACCGCCCAAACAGATCCACAGATCCACAGATGATGCAGTCTATATTGCACTCCACACTGCCCTTTCCCACCTGGACAAAAGGAACACCTATGTGGGAATGCTGTTCATTGACTACAGCTCAGTGTTCAACACCATAGTGCCCTCAAAGCTCATCACTAAGCTAAGGATCCTGGGATTAAACACCTCCCTCTGCAACTGGATCCTGGACTTCCTGACGGGCCGCCCCCAGATGGTGAGGGTAGGTAGCAACACATCCTCCATGTCAGGATGATCCTGCAGGAAGTGTACCATATGAGGGAGGAGGATGTCTTACCTGTAACGCACAGAGTTGAGATTGCCTGCAATGACAACAAGCTCAGTCCGATGATGCTGTGACACATCGCCCCAGACCATGACGGACCCTCCACCTCCAAATCGATCCCACTCCAGAGTACAGGCCTCGGTGTAACGCTCATTCCTTCGACGATAAACGCAAATCTGACCATCACCCCTAGTGAGACAAAACCGCGACTCGTCAGTGAAGAGCACTTTTTGCCAGTCCTGTCTGGTCCAGCGACGATGGATTTGTACCCATAGGCGACGTTGTTGCCGGTGATGTCTGGTGAGGACCTGCCTTACAACAGGCCTACAAGCCCTCAGTCCAGCCTCTCTCAGCCTATTGCGGACAGTCTGAGCACAGATGGAGGGATTGTGCGTTCCTGGTGTAACTCGGGCAGTTGTTGTTGCCATCCTGTACCTGTCCCACAGGTGTGATGTTCGGATGTACTGATCCTGTGCAGGTGTTTTTACACGTGGTCTGCCACTGCGAGGACGATCAGCTGTCCGTCCTGTCTCCCTGTAGCGCTGTCTTAGGCGTCTCACAGTACGGACATTGCAATTTATTGCCTTGGCTACATCTGCAGTCCTCATGCCTCCTTGCAGCAAGCCTAAGCCACGTTCACACAGATGAGCAGGGACCCTGGGCATCTTTCTTTTGGTGTTTTTCAGAGTCAGTAGAAAGGCCTCTTTAGTGTCTTAAGTTTTCATAACTGTGACCTTAATTGCCTACCGTCTGTAAGCTGTTAGTGTCTTAACGACCGTTCCACAGGTGCATGTTCATTAATTGTTTATGGTTCATTGAACAAGCATGGGAAACAGTGTTTAACCCCTTTACAATGAAGATCTGTGAAGTTATTTGGATTTTTACAAATTATCTTTGAAAGACAGGGTCCTGAAACAGGGACGTTTATTTTTTTGCTGAGTTTATATGCATGATCACTAACTATACATTCATGTACATATTACCTCAATTAGCCTGACTAACTGGTGCCTGTACATAGCCTAGCGACTGTATATAGCCTCGCTGCTGTTATTTTTCAATGTCTTTTTACTGTTGTTTTTATTTTTTATTCTTTACTCTATTGTTCACCTAATACCTTTTTTGCACTGTTGGTTAGAGACTGTCAGTAAGCATGTCACTGTAAGGTCTACACCTGTTGTATTCAGCATGTCACTGTAAGGTCTACACCTGTTGTATTCAGCATGTCACTGTAAGGTCTACACCTGTTGTATTCAGCATGTCACTGTAAGGTCTACACCTGTTGTATTCAGCATGTCACTGTAAGGTCTACACCTGTTGTATTCAGCATGTCACTGTAAGGTCTACACCTGTTGTATTCAGCATGTCACTGTAAGGTCTACACCTGTTGTATTCGGCGCACGTGACAAATACACTTTGATTTGATTTGGCAGATCAGCTGGAGCTCCTACTTCTCCTGTGGAACCCTTGCTGTACAGATGTAGGATCTCAATTTGAGCCAGTTTGTTACAGCTGGAAAATAATCCTGCAGCATCAGTAAATGTTAATTATTATATTAATTATATTTAATGGACATTTTTGTAGGGGTTGATACATTCTCAGTTAGGGCATATCAAGTCTTGACATTTGAAAGTGTGTATTACACACTTTAGAAGCCTTTTTCAAATGCAAATACACTACAAGTTTGCTTTGCAAGAACATTCTCAGGAACAAACGATTGATCAAATTAAGATCCTACATCTGTAGTATATTGCAACATCAAAGTAAAGGCAAGATTTATGTTGTCTCAACTAACAATACAAGCTCTTATCTGCTCATGTAGGTAGATAAACAGAAGATCCTTATAGATACACACAATAGCACATCTGCCATTTTGGAATATCAAAATACCTGATATCAGAAGAAACACATCAAATGGCACACCTTTCCAGGTAGAGAGGACCTTTAATACATTCTGGTTCATGGATAGACAGTATACTGTATATCTACAATGACAGTGTACTGTATATCTGTAAGGACAGTACTGTACATCTAAGGACAGTACTGTATATCTAAGGACAGTACTGTACTGTATATCTGTAAGGACAGTACTGTACTGTATATCTAAGGACAGTACCTTACTGTATATCTAAGGACTGTACTGTACTGTACTGTACATCTAAGGACAGTACTGTACTGTACATCTAAGGACAGTACTGTACTGTACATCTAAGGACAGTACTGTATATCTGTAATGACAGTGTTCTATTTGCAGAGTGTCTAAGCCAGAGATAAGACTGCTTTTTAGTGTACTTCCCCTGTGTGTCACCTTGTAATGAATACCTGCTTTATGGTCCAGGGCAAGGACACCTGGCACACACAGACAGACCGCCAGAACGCCTGCGCAGGATATGGGAATGGTTTTTACCTTTCAGACCAGAGAACAAAGTACACAGGAGAGACACCTGGGACATACATTATTTTGAGTTTAGAAACATCTTGGATATACAATTCTGGGAATATTATTGTCAAAACCAAAGGGCCTAAATCTACCTGGATGGGCGAGCAAACGTGGAGTAACTGGGCTCTGAGGATTTAATGGATATTGTTTGCCAAATGGATTGTACTTGAGAGACGTAAACTGAAGTCGGAGAGAAGGTTGACAACGGAACTACCAGCCAGGACTCCATTTTGGAGAAAAGGTAAGGTTCACATTCAGCCTTTCCCTTCTCTACTGACTGTTAGAAGGAAGCTAATGGTTTCCCTACTCTACTGACTGTTAGAAGGAAGCTAATGGTTTCCCTTCTCCACTGACTGTTAGAAGGAAGCTAATGGTTTCCCTACTCTACTGACTGTTAGAAGGAAGCTAATGGTTTCCCTACTCTACTGACTGTTAGAAGGAAGCTAATGGTTTCCCTTCTCCACTGACTGTTAGTTGGAAGCTAATAGTTTCCCTACTCTACTGACTGTTAGAAGGAAGCTAATGGTTTCCCTACTCTACTGACTGTTAGAAGGAAGCTAATGGTTTCCCTTCTCTACTGACTGTTAGAAGGAAGCTAATGGTTTCCCTTCTCTACTGACTGTTAGAAGGAAGCTAATGGTTTCCCTTCTCTACTGTTAGAAGGAAGCTAATGGTTTCCCTTCTCCACTGACTGTTAGAAGGAAGCTAATGGTTTCCCTACTCTACTGACTGTTAGAAGGAAGCTAATGGTTTCCCTACTCTACTGACTGTTAGAAGGAAGCTAATGGTTTCCCTACTCCACTGACTGTTAGAAGGAAGCTAATGGTTTCCCTACTCTACTGACTGTTAGAAGGAAGCTAATGGTTTCCCTTCTCTACTGTTAGAAGGAAGCTAATGGTTTCCCTTCTCCACTGACTGTTAGAAGGAAGCTAATGGTTTCCCTACTCTACTGACTGTTAGAAGGAAGCTAATGGTTTCCCTACTCTACTGACTGTTAGAAGGAAGCTAATGGTTTCCCTACTCCACTGACTGTTAGAAGGAAGCTAATGGTTTCCCTTCTCTACTGACTGTTAGAAGGAAGCTAATGGTTTCCCTTCTCCACTGACTGTTAGAAGGAAGCTAATGGTTTCCCTTCTCCACTGACTGTTAGAAGGAAGCTAATGGTTTCCCTTCTCCACTGACTGTTAGAAGGAAGCTAATGGTTTCCCTTCTCCACTGACTGTTAGAAGGAAGCTAATGGTTTCCCTTCTCCACTGACTGTTAGAAGGAAGCTAATGGTTTCCCTTCTCCACTGACTGTTAGAAGGAAGCTAATGGTTTCCCTACTCCAATGACTGTTAGAAGGAAGCTAATGGTTTCCCTTCTTTACCGACTGTTAGAAGGAAGCTAATGGTTTCCCTACTCCACTGACTGTTAGAAGGAAGCTAATGGTTTCCCTACTCCACTGACTGTCAGAAGGAAGCTAATGGTTTCCCTTCTCCACTGACTGTTAGAAGGAAGCTAATGGTTTCCCTTCTCCACTGACTGTTAGAAGGAAGCTAATGGTTTCCCTTCTCCACTGACTGTTAGAAGGAAGCTAATGGTTTCCCTACTCTACTGACTGTTAGAAGGAAGCTAATGGTTTCCCTTCTCCACTGACTGTTAGAAGGAAGCTAATGGTTTCCCTTCTCTACTGACTGTTAGAAGGAAGCTAATGGTTTCCCTTCTCCACTGACTGTTAGAAGGAAGCTAATGGTTTCCCTTCTCCACTGACTGTTAGAAGGAAGCTAATGGTTTCCCTACTCTACTGACTGTTAGAAGGAAGCTAATGGTTTCCCTACTCCACTGACTGTTAGTTGGAAGCTAATGGTTTCCCTACTCTACTGACTGTTAGAAGGAAGCTAATGGTTTCCCTACTCTACTGACTGTTAGAAGGAAGCTAATGGTTTCCCTTCTCTACTGACTGTTAGAAGGAAGCTAATGGTTTCCCTTCTCTACTGACTGTTAGAAGGAAGCTAATGGTTTCCCTTCTCCACTGACTGTTAGAAGGAAGCTAATGGTTTCCCTTCTCTACTGTTAGAAGGAAGCTAATGGTTTCCCTTCTCCACTGACTGTTAGAAGGAAGCTAATGGTTTCCCTACTCTACTGACTGTTAGAAGGAAGCTAATGGTTTCCCTATTCTACTGACTGTTAGAAGGAAGCTAATGGTTTCCCTTCTCCACTGACTGTTAGAAGGAAGCTAATGGTTTCCCTACTCTACTGACTGTTAGAAGGAAGCTAATGGTTTCCCTTCTCTACTGTTAGAAGGAAGCTAATGGTTTCCCTTCTCCACTGACTGTTAGAAGGAAGCTAATGGTTTCCCTTCTCCACTGACTGTTAGAAGGAAGCTAATGGTTTCCCTTCTCCACTGACTGTTAGAAGGAAGCTAATGGTTTCCCTTCTCCACTGACTGTTAGAAGGAAGCTAATGGTTTCCCTTCTCCACTGACTGTTAGAAGGAAGCTAATGGTTTCCCTTCTCCACTGACTGTTAGAAGGAAGCTAATGGTTTCCCTTCTCCAATGACTGTTAGAAGGAACCTAATGGTTTCCCTTCTCCACTGACTGTTAGAAGGAAGCTAATGGTTTCCCTTCTCTACCAACTGTTAGAAGGAAGCTAATGGTTTCCCTACTCCACTGACTGTTAGAAGGAAGCTAATGGTTTCCCTACTCCACTGACTGTCAGAAGGAAGCTAATGGTTTCCCTTCTCCACTGACTGTTAGAAGGAAGCTAATGGTTTCCCTTCTCCACTGACTGTTTGAAGGAAGCTAATGGTTTCCCTTCTCCACTGACTGTTAGAAGGAAGCTAATGGTTTCCCTACTCTACTGACTGTTAGAAGGAAGCTAATGGTTTCCCTTCTCCACTGACTGTTAGAAGGAAGCTAATGGTTTCCCTTCTCCACTGACTGTTAGAAGGAACCTAATGGTTTCCCTTCTCTACTGACTGTTAGAAGGAAGCTAATGGTTTCCCTACTCTACTGACTGTTAGAAGGAACCTAATGGTTTCCCTTCTCCACTGACTGTTAGAAGGAAGCTAATGGTTTCCCTTCTCTACTGACTGTTAGAAGGAAGCTAATGGTTTCCCTTCTCTACTGACTGTTAGAAGGAAGCTAATGGTTTCCCTTCTCCACTGACTGTTAGAAGGAAGCTAATGGTTTCCCTTCTCTACTGACTGTTAGAAGGAAGCTAATGGTTTCCCTTCTCCACTGACTGTTAGAAGGAAGCTAATGGTTTCCCTACTCTACTGACTGTTAGAAGGAAGCTAATGGTTTCCCTACTCTACTGACTGTTAGAAGGAAGCTAATGGTTTCCCTTCTCTACTGACTGTTAGAAGGAAGCTAATGGTTTCCCTTCTCTACTGACTGTTAGAAGGAAGCTAATGGTTTCCCTTCTCCACTGACTGTTAGAAGGAAGCTAATGGTTTCCCTACTCTACTGACTGTTAGAAGGAAGCTAATGGTTTCCCTTCTCTACTGACTGTTAGAAGGAAGCTAATGGTTTCCCTTCTCCACTGACTGTTAGAAGGAAGCTAATGGTTTCCCTACTCTACTGACTGTTAGAAGGAAGCTAATGGTTTCCCTTCTCCACTGACTGTTAGAAGGAAGCTAATGGTTTCCCTTCTCCACTGACTGTTAGAAGGAAGCTAACGGTTTCCCTTCTCCACTGACTGTTAGAAGGAAGCTAACGGTTTCCCTTCTCTACTGACTGTTAGAAGGAAGCTAATGGTTTCCCTTCTCCACTGACTGTTAGAAGGAAGCTAATGGTTTCCCTTCTCTACTGACTGTTAGAAGGAAGCTAATGGTTTCCTTCTCTACTGACTGTTAGAAGGAAGCTAATGGTTTCCCTTCTCTACTGACTGTTAGAAGGAAGCTAATGGTTTCCCTTCTCTACTGACTGTTAGAAGGAAGCTAATGGTTTCCCTTCTCTACTGACTGTTAGAAGGAAGCTAATGGTTTCCCTTCTCTACTGACTGTTAGAAGGAAGCTAATGGTTTCCCTTCTCTACTGACTGTTAGAAGGAAGCTAACGGTTTCCCTTCTCCACTGACTGTTAGAAGGAAGCTAATGGTTTCCCTTCTCTACTGACTGTTAGAAGGAAGCTAATGGTTTCCCTTCTCTACTGACTGTTAGAAGGAAGCTAATGGTTTCCATACTCCACTGACTGTTAGAAGGAAGCTAACGGTTTCCCTTCTCCACTGACTGTTAGAAGGAAGCTAATGGTTTCCCTACTCTACTGACTGTTAGAAGGAAGCTAATGGTTTCCCTACTCTACTGACTGTTAGAAGGAAGCTAACTGTTTCCCTACTCTTCTGACTGTTAGAAGGAAGCTAATGGTTTCCCTACTCCACTGACTGTTAGAAGGAACCTAATGTATTTTTGTTTTACCAAATAATTTGGAACATCCTTCTTCATTATCATAAGGCTGACAGTTTCTCATAATGTAAAGGCTGACTGTAGTGTGTCATAAATTCATAGAACAAAACTGACAATGTTATAAAGTCAATATCTAGAAGAATATAGCCTCATTATTCACAGCAGTTTAGTTTAGCCTATTCCCAATATAGTCCCTATGGGCCCTGGTCAAAAGCAGTGTACTACAAAGGGAACAGGGTACCATTTGGGATGCATGATGTTTATTATTACAGAAAGCCTCTGGTGTGTAAAACCAAAGCAATTACACGTTCCCTAAATGAGCTGAGCTGAGAGGGACTAGAGACAGTAGTAATGATGATTAATCATGGATTAGCTTTAATGTACAGTATATTACACACACATGCACGCACACACGCACAACCCCTGTCAGCAAGCAAGCAATCATTATTATTACACTCCATATATAACGTCATAACAGCAGTCAGGAACGCTATGACGCGTGAAGAATCAGTGGCTGTCATTAGTAAAGCTTGAGTGCGTAGGCTGCTTGCAGAGATAGAGACTACTATAGTTGAACTGATTCCCAGTGAAAAACACTTAGGCCAATGGAAAACGGATGGACCGTTTGCTCAATAGAGAAAGGCCTTCCTGGGAGGGCAGCACAAAGGGAATAGCAGGAAGGTCTTGTTGTGAAAGCACAAGTCTGCATAATAATCAGACCTGTCTAATCCTTTCTTACTCCGTTAACACCTTGACTCCTAATACAGAAGTTGTCTTTCCAGTTTCCACATCATTAGCTGATGTTCGGTGAAGAGCAGCTCTATGGAACTGTTACCATGGGATACGGCCAGTTAGTTTACTCGATGGCAGGTTGACTTAGGCCTCTATGTTTTCCTGACAGAAATAGTTTGACCTAGGGCAGTAGGTTTTCCTGACAGAAATAATTTTAGCTCGGCCAGTATGTTTTCCAGAGAAATAACAGAGCCTCCAATTTTCTGAGAGTCTGGAGTTACATTCAAAGCCTACCATGCAAGCCTGGAAAGTAATAGGTTGGCATTGGTGAAGGGGTTTCTTCCATTTTGTACAGTCTGTGTGTTTACCTCCTCATAAACACACTTGGGCCTACACAGTTCTCAAGCCTAGGCCTTGCCTACTGTTTCACCCCCAATAACAGTTGTGTATCTCAGGCAGCTGATCACCATGGAGCCCCCTGGAGGACTCCGAGTGCCCATTGATGTTCTGGGAGAGAATGAAGCGTTGCAGCAGTTCTTTGACGGTAAGACATTCTATAGTTGTGTCCCAAACAGCACCCTATTCCCTAGTGTGTGCGTGTGTGTGTGTTGAGTGAGGCAGAGGAGGCTGTTGGGAGGAACCTTAGGAGGAGGGGCTCATTATAATGGCTTAAATGGAATAAATGGAACAGTATCAAACATATAGAAACCACATGTTTGAATCCGTTGCTCTAATTCCATTCCAGCCATTGCAATGAGCCCATCCTCCTAAACCTCCTTCCACCAGCCTCCTCTGGTGTGAGTGTACATGTTAGTGTGTATGGAATAATGAGTGTGTGCTCTTCAACATATAATCCAAAGGGGAAGTAGTGTTGTTCCTGAGGTGTCTTCGCTGGTCCCAGAACACTAATGTCAAAGGCCTTGTCACAGAAATATGAAGTGGCTAAAGCTCTCAGGGTCTGGACATAATTATCAATATGAGAGAGAGAGGATCGGGGCATGTTGAAGTCCCCAATGGATTTGCGGAGCTCGTACCTGCTAGCCGAGCCGAGCTCCCACCGAGTCATCGGGATCTGTTCTGCTGACATTGAATGCTACAGTACGGATATCTCCGTTCGTCCAGGGTTTTTGGTTGGGGGTATGTCCGTATTGTTATTGTGGGTACAACATCATCAACACATTTCCTAATGAAGCCTGTGACTGACGATGTATCCTGAAAACAAATCTAAACGCAACATGTAAAGTGTTGGTCCCATGTTTCACGAGTTGAAATTAAAGATCCCAGTTCTGTGTTGATAGTTCTGCGAAAGCTTGGTCCTCTTCCCTACTTACACATTCCATATCTGGAGGTAAAGTTCAAAGGAGCAGGTTATTTCACGATTTGTAGGCTAAAGATGGACAGCACACGAGGACAGATAAGATGCTTATGACAGTTGAAATTCGGTCAGTTAACATAGTTAGAGTTAACAGACCAGAGACACTTCCCAGCCCCGTATCCACACAGGTGCAGCAGAGCTCTGACGTTGTGGGCAGCTCAAGGCCACCTGTCCCACAATCAGAGTCACACAGTAATTAGATCAAGGCCGCTCTCAGGGACAAGCTAGTAGGACATTCTTTAAAGAACCTAGAATGGTATTTTTTTTTAAGTTCAGGTCTTTGTTTGTTGCGTGAGTGTTTGCGACAGGAAAATGTTGCCTTGCATTTAACTCGGGTACATGCTAGGTATGTGTTTGACCCAGGTCTAGTCACTACGCTGATGTGTTGGAAGCAGAGCTCAGCCAGTACCCTGTGTGTGCATGTATATACAGACTGTATATGGCTCTGAGGTGAGCTCACCGTAATACATAGACTCCCCTGCTGATGTATATGGACAGTGAAGCTAAAACGGTTCGTTTGGCTCTAGACTCCAGCATTTTGGATTTGACTTCAAATGTTTTATATGAAGCGACAGTCAGAACGTCACCTTTTTTTATTTGAGGATATTTTCATACATTTCTGTTTTACCGTTTAGAAATAAATGCACTTTATGTATCTAGTCCCCCCAGTATTTTTTGAAACTGCACTGTTGGTTAGTGGCTCGTAAGTGAGTAAGCATTTCACTGTAAGGTCTACAACTGTTGTATTCGGCCCATGTGACTAATAAAATTTGATTTGATTTGAAGGTGTCAATTATTTGGACAAGTTCACTTCTGGTGTATTAATGTAGTATATGGGACCAGATACTAAACTTCTGCCTAAATGTAATACGTAGGGGAGTGTACACACAGTAGATACACAATAGGACTGGGACATCAACCACATCACACACTGAGCAGTCATTTCTTCTAGCGACCTGCCTCTTTTCTATTACAGCTGTGTCCTGGCTGATAACAGTGATTACTACTGTCTCCTACAGTACAGGGAGCCTCAGAGAGCTGTGTCCTGGCTGATAACAGTGAGAGGGAGGGAGAGAGGGAGAGGGAGGGGGGAGAGAGCAAGATCTAGAAAAGAGAGAGCAAGATTTAGAGAGGGAGTGAGATTTAGAGAGAGAGCAAGATTTAGAGAGGGAGCAAGATTTAGAGAGAGAAATTTAGAGAGGGAGTGAGATTTAGAGAGAGAGAGAGAGAGAGAGAGGGAGCACGATTTGGAGAGAGACTGTGAACCAGAATGAGACACTTGTGAAATGTAATGAAAAGTGTGTGTTTCCAGGATGCCAGGATATGAGTGGGGTCTTGGAGAGTGCGGTGGTGGACACCAGCATACTGGAACAGTACCTCAGCAACGACATGGACCCAGCATTGTAAGCATCCATGTTTACTTTATTGTACCTGAGGGTAAATCTGTTTCCAGTACCATCTAATAGCTGGTAAGCATCTATATTCTTAGTCCATCTACCACCCGTAAACACAGCAGCCGTGTTAAATGGAATGGAGGACACGCATAACAGTCTTTACAACACATCGGCACAATCCTAGAGCAGGGCCGGCCAACCCTCCTCCTGGATACCTACTGGGTCTGCAGGCTTTTGTTCCTGCCCTATTTTGTACCTGCTGCAGGTCGGCAGCTCTCCACCATGGCACCAACAGCTACAGCTGTAGGCTTTGTTGCTGGCTAGTCAAGACAGTGACAAGTTAGCTAAGCAGAGAGAAAGGCTAGTTCTAGAAACCTTGACTTTGGAGGGCCATGTCTTACTGTGACTTTGGAGGGCCATGTCTTACTGTGACTTTGGAGGGACATGTCTTACTGTGACTTTGGAGGGCCATGTCTTACTGTGACTTTGGAGGGCCATGTCTTACTGTGACTTTGGAGGGCCATGTCTTACTGTGACTTTGGAGGCCCATGTCTTACTGTGACTTTGGAGGGCCATGTCTTACTGTGACTTTGTCTTTGGAGGGCCATGTCTTACTGTGACTTTGTCTTTGGAGGGCCATGTCTTACTGTGACTTTGGCTTTGGAGGGCCATGTCTTACTGTGACTTTGGAGGGCCATGTCTTACTGTGACTTTGGAGGGCCATGTCTTACTGTGACTTTGGAGGGCCATGTCTTACCGTGACTTTGTCTTTGGAGGGCCATGTCTTACTGTGACTTTGGAGGGCTATGTCTTACTGTGACTTTGGCTTTGGAGGGCCAGGTCTTACCGTGACTTTGGCTTTGGAAGGCCATGTCTTACTGTGACTTTGGAGGGCCATGTCTTACTGTGACTTTGGAGGCCCATGTCTTACCGTGACTTTGGAGGCCCATGTCTTACTGTGACTTTGGAGGGCCATGTCTTACTGTGACTTTGGAGCGCCATGTCTTACTGTGACTTTGGGAGCCATGTCTTACTGTGACTTTGGAGGGCCATGTCTTACTGTGACTTTGGAGGGCCATGTCTTACTGTGACTTTGGAGGGCCATGTCTTACTGTGACTTTGGAGGGCCATGTCTTACTGTGACTTTGGAGGGCCATGTCTTACTGTGACTTTGGAGGGCCATGTCTTACTGTGACTTTGGAGGGCCATGTCTTACTGTGACTTTGGAGGGCCATGTCTTACTGTGACTTTGGAGGGCCATGTCTTACTGTGACTTTGGCTTTGGAGGGCCAGGTCTTACCGTGACTTTGGCTTTGGAAGGCCATGTCTTACTGTGACTTTGGAGGGCCATGTCTTACTGTGACTTTGGAGGGCCATGTCTTACCGTGACTTTGTCTTTGGAGGGCCATGTCTTACCGTGACTTTGGCTTTGGAAGGCCATGTCTTACTGTGACTTTGGAGGGCCATGTCTTACCATGACTTTGTCTTTGGAGGGCCATGTCTTACTGTGACTTTGGAGGGCTATGTCTTACTGTGACTTTGGCTTTGGAGGGCCAGGTCTTACCGTGACTTTGGCTTTGGAAGGCCATGTCTTACTGTGACTTTGGAGGGCCATGTCTTACTGTGACTTTGGAGGCCCATGTCTTACCGTGACTTTGGAGGGCCATGTCTTACTGTGACTTTGGAGGCCCATGTCTTACTGTGACTTTGGAGGGCCATGTCTTACTGTGACTTTGGAGGGCCATGTCTTACTGTGACTTTGGAGGGCCATGTCTTACTGTGACTTTGGAGGGCCATGTCTTACTGTGACTTTGGAGGGCCATGTCTTACTGTGACTTTGGAGGGCCATGTCTTACCGTGACTTTGTCTTTGGAGGGCCATGTCTTACTGTGACTTTGGAGGGCTATGTCTTACTGTGACTTTGGCTTTGGAGGGCCAGGTCTTACCGTGACTTTGGCTTTGGAAGGCCATGTCTTACTGTGACTTTGGAGGGCCATGTCTTACTGTGACTTTGGAGGGCCATGTCTTACTGTGACTTTGGAGGGCCATGTCTTACTGTGACTTTGGAGGGCCATGTCTTACTGTGACTTTGGAGGGCCATGTCTTACCGTGACTTTGTCTTTGGAGGGCCATGTCTTACTGTGACTTTGGAGGGCTATGTCTTACTGTGACTTTGGCTTTGGAGGGCCAGGTCTTACCGTGACTTTGACTTTGGAGGGCCATGTCTTACTGTGACTTTGTCTTTGGAGGGCCATGTCTTACTGTGACTTTGGCTTTGGAGGGCCATGTCTTACTGTGACTTTGGAGGGCCATGTCTTACTGTGACTTTGGAGGGCCATGTCTTACTGTGACTTTGGAGGGCCATGTCTTACCGTGACTTTGTCTTTGGAGGGCCATGTCTTACTGTGACTTTGGAGGGCTATGTCTTACTGTGACTTTGGCTTTGGAGGGCCAGGTCTTACCGTGACTTTGGCTTTGGAAGGCTATGTCTTACTGTGACTTTGGAGGGCCATGTCTTACTGTGACTTTGGAGGCCCATGTCTTACCGTGACTTTGGAGGCCCATGTCTTACTGTGACTTTGGAGGGCCATGTCTTACTGTGACTTTGGAGCGCCATGTCTTACTGTGACTTTGGAGGGCCATGTCTTACTGTGACTTTGGAGGGCCATGTCTTACTGTGACTTTGGAGGGCCATGTCTTACTGTGACTTTGGAGGGCCATGTCTTACTGTGACTTTGGAGGGCCATGTCTTACTGTGACTTTGGAGGGCCAGGTCTTACTGTGACTTTGGAGGGCCAGGTCTTACTGTGACTTTGGCTTTGGAGGGCCAGGTCTTACCGTGACTTTGGCTTTGGAGGGCCATGTCTTACTGTGACTTTGGAGGGCCATGTCTTACTGTGACTTTGGAGGGCCATGTCTTACCGTGACTTTGTCTTTGGAGGGCCATGTCTTACTGTGACTTTGGCTTTGGAAGGCCATGTCTTACTGTGACTTTGGAGGGCCATGTCTTACTGTGACTTTGGAGGGCCAGGTCTTACTGTGACTTTGGAGGGCCAGGTCTTACTGTGACTTTGGAGGGCCAGGTCTTACTGTGACTTTGGCTTTGGAGGGCCAGGTCTTACTGTGACTTTGGCTTTGGAAGGCCATGTCTTACTGTGACTTTGGCTTTGGAAGGCCATGTCTTGCTGTGACTTTGGAGGGCCATGTCTTACCGTGACTTTGTCTTTGGAGGGCCATGTCTTACTGTGACTTTGGCTTTGGAAGGCCATGTCTTACTGTGACTTTGACTTTGGAGGGCCATGTCTTACTGTGACTTTGGCTTTGGAAGGCCATGTCTTACTGGGACTTTGGCTTTGGAAGGCCATGTCTTACTGGGACTTTTTCTTTGGAGGGCCATGTCTTACCGTGACTGTGACTTTGGAATGCCATGTCTTACTGTGACTTTGGAGGGCCATGTCTTACTGTGACTTTTTCTTTGGAGGGCCATGTCTTTCTGTGACTTTGGCTTTGGAATGCCATGTCTTACTGTGACTTTGGAGGGGTATGTCTTACTGTGACTTTTTCTTTGGAGGGCCATGTCTTTCTGTGACTTTGGCTTTGGAAGGCCATGTCTTACTGTGACTTTGGAGGGCCATGTCTTACTGTGACTTTGGAGGGCCATGTCTTACTGTGACTTTGGAGGGCCATGTCTTACTGTGACTTTGGCTTTGGAGGGCCATGTCTTACTGTGACTTTGGAGGGCCATGTCTTACTGTGACTTTGGAGGGCCATGTCTTACTGTGACTTTGGAGGGTCATGTCTTACTGTGATTTTGTCTTCCTAGCATGTTACCAGAGTCACCACCAGATTCTGGTTCAGAACCGTGCTCACCTCCGCAAATACCAGGTGAGCCAGTGTGACAATGAAACCTCTTCATTTATTGGCAATACCTTATCAACAGTGGTTGCTAGGAATCTCTTTTAATGCCTAGTGTTACAGACAGTACAACCATATCATAAGAATAAAAGGTTCACATTAAAATGAATTAAAGACTGCCTTTGCCCCGTTCCTCTCCTAGACAAGAGCTACGGCTACCAGGAAGTCTTCCAGCCAGTGGCACATCCTCCAGTCTCATCGTGTCGATATAAAGAACTGGCACCACAACCCCCACCACACCCAGGACTGCCATACCACCAGGGACTAACTAACTCTTACACCAAGGCAGGCACATCTCCAGGCCCACTGCCCCACCACCCCCACTACCTGAGCCCAGGGGAGAGCTATGTACAGGCTAACACTGCCCCCACACCGCCCGTCCACCACAAGGCTCTCCAGCAGCATCGGCCTCCTCCACGCCAGGGTCTGGCAGACAGCTACCCCAGGGCCAACGCACCCCCGGTCCCAGAACTACCTCCAGGCCAAGGCCCACACCTAGCCCCAGGCCTAGGACTGCCCTCATGCTGCCTACTACCTGTGCCTGGATGCCCTTCAGAACCAGGATATCCATACCTGCCCCCCACAGATGGTCAACACACAGGGTGAGAACTACTACTAACCTACCGTACAGTACATATGGGTACATAAACTACTAAACTACCGTACAGTACATATGGGTACATAAACTACTAAACTACCGTACAGTACATATGGGTACATAAACTACTAAACTACCGTACAGTACATATGGGTACATAAACTACTAAACTATCGTACAGTACATATGGGTACATAAACTACTACACTACGGTACAGTACATATGGGTACATAAACTACTACACTACGGTACAGTACATATGGGTACATAAACTACTACACTACGGTACAGTACATATGGGTACATAAACTACTACAGTACAGTACATATGGGTACATAAACTACTAAACTACTGTACAGTACATATGGGTACATAAACTACTAAACTACCGTACAGTACATATGGGTACATAAACTACTAAACTACCGTACAGTACATATGGGTACATAAACTACTACAGTACAGTACATATGGGTACATAAACCACTAAACTACCGTACAGTACATATGGGTACATAAACTACTAAACTACCGTACAGTACATATCAGTTTGAGAATGACAGTCAAAATATGTTTTACTCCAACGGGATATGAATGTTTTAACAGTGCCCTCTTATCCTCTCCTCTTCCTCTTCCTCCACAGGCTTATATTACCTGACTGTAAGAAGAGAAGACGAACTGAACCCCTTGAGGTACAGAACCATTTTGTGGCTGTTCCTATAGCAGCGGGTTCTGAGAGTGGAGGCGGTGACGTCCCGTCCTATGACAGTGACGGGGCCACAGGGAGCAGCTCTGGGATGGGGGCCTATCAGCTCCTCACCTGGGATCGCTACCAGCCTGGCCTGTGGACCACGCTCTACAACAGTAACTATGACATCCTGTGAGTGGCTTTCTGCCTTAAATTCCCCCACTCTTCACCAAGGCTCATGCCTTAAGCTGCCTGTCTTAAAGTCTCTAACTCAGGGCTGTTCAACTAACGCTACATTATTTTATGGGATTGATTTTTGTTCAAGTTAAGCTCAGGGGGAACAAACAATTTTCACTTTCTATGTCTGACCATGTCATAACTCATCAGCAATATCTTTGTCATTTCTTAGCCAGCAGTAAAATGGTTTAGTCATGAGTCATTGTAAACAAACCCCATTTGGTTAAATTATTGACTTAAATGGACACATTTGACTCCTACTGTATGTTATTCTTATCGTACTTGGTCATTCATAATTATAAACTGGGTGGTATGAGCCCTGAATGCTGATTGGCTGATAGCCGTGGTATATCAGACCGTGTACCACGAGTAAGACATAACATGTATTTGTACTATTCTAATTACGTTGGTAACCAGTTTATTATAGCAATAAGGCACCTCTGGGGTTTGTGGTATATGGCCAATGTACCACGGCTAAGGGCTGTTCTTCTTCACGACACAACGCGGAGTGCCTGGACACAGCCCTTAGCCGTGGTATATTGGCCGTATATCACAAACCCCCGAGGTGCCTTATTGCTATTATAAACTGGTTCCCAACATAATTAGAGAAGTAAAAATAAATATTTCGTCCCTCTGACACATACCTAATCCATGTCTCAGTTGTCTCAAGGCTTAAAACTCCTTCTTTGTTAGGGAGCGGCTGCAGAGGTGTCGGAGAGTCTGGCGTGCCCAAAATAAAATGCCTACCACTCAGGCCCAGAAACTAGAATATGCACATAATTAGTACTATTGGATAGGAAACACTCTGAGGTTTCTAAAACTGAAAATAATGTCTGTGAGTATAACATAACTGATATAGCAGGCGAAAACCCGAGGAATTTCTGTCCAGAATTTTTTCTTTTGTGATATTGCCTCACTTTGAATGGCTCCCTATGGGATTTTCAGTAAAATTGCTCCCAGATTGCAGTACCTATGGCTTCCACTAGATGTCAACAGTCTCTAGACAGTGTTTCATGCGTTTATCATGGAACAGAGCCGTATAGAAGAAGAATTGGTAAGAGAACCCAGGAAGTTAATATAGTTTTTGGTGCGCGAGACCGTGAGCCGTTCCTCTTTATTTACCTTTTATATCGTTTAGGATACTATCCGTGTGAAATATAATCGTTAATATATATAAAAGGATACCTAAGGATACATTATAAATTATGTTTGATTTGTTTGGGCAAAGTTGATAGGTATAATTTGAACGCTTTCTCTTCACTGCTCAATGGGCGAGTAGACTGTGGATTTTCTGAACATAACGCGCCAAACAAATGGAGATTTATGGATATAAACAATGACATTTTCTAACAAAAGAAACATGGATTGTCTTGCTTGGACACTTCGGATTGCCCTCAGCAGAAGATCATCAAAGGTAAGCGATTTATTTTAGCTCTTATATGTGTTTTGTGAGACCCGAGCTGGTTATGGAATTATGCTAATGCTTAAATATGAGAGGTGCTATCCTCAAATGTTGTGCTTTCGCCGTAAAACCTTTTTTAAATCTGACAACGCTGTGATATTGCCAAGACTCTAAGCTTTTGATGACTATGCAACACTTGTATATTGATGAATGTTTAATAATTCAACTTTTGGATTTTGAATTTGGCCCCTTACATTTCCCCGGGTAGTGTCGGGAATGGGGCGCTAGCGCCCCAATGATCCCTAAGAGGTTTTAATCTGTGTCCTCCCTTTCATCTACACTGATAGAAGTGGATTTAACTGGTGATCAGTAAGGGATCATAGCTTTCACCTGGATACACCTGGTCAGTCTACAGTATGTCATGGAAAGAGCAGGTGTGCTTAATGTTTTGTCACTCAGTGTAGCTCGCTCTATTGTCTCTCCACAGCCCTTCCCCCGGTTACCATGTGGACACCGATAAGGGTTTCAACTACTCCACAGCTGACGAGTCCTTTGTGTGTCAGAAAAAGAACCACTTTCAGGTCACAGTTCACGTAGGGATGGCCGGGGAACCCCTGTACGTCAAAACACCCAACGGCCCTGCGCCAATAGAGAGCTTCCACGTCAAGGTGTTTGGCGTCAAGGTTAGTTTAACGCCATCCAAATATGCAACATGAACTTACCTGGAACATCAGCGTTTGGCTTTGGCAGACTACTTCAGACGATGCAGAGGCATTAAAAGCACTGGTTTCTGTTAGTATGTCGCTAGCAGGGTTGGGTAGTTACTTTCTAATTGTCATCCGTTACTCTCCAACCCTGCTAGTTAGCTATACTTTGACCATTGCTCTGTCTCTGCAGCTTGAGGCACAGACTCACAAAGTCACCATAGAACAGTCACAGCCTGATCGCAGCAAGAAACCATTCCTGCCAGTCAAGTGAGTGTCCAGTCCTCATTTCATTATGCTATTTACTGTAGACTGCTGTGTTCAATGTTATGAGTGTAATCTGTCATTCAAACTGAACAATGACACAATTGTGATTAGGAAGGAGATCTCCACAAAACGTGGCCGTGTTTTTGCAGAAAAGTGATAACTATGGCTGAGATTCATCCCATCAGAGGTAGATCCGTGTAATAGCACGTTTGACACTTTAAAGGTAATTTCCCGTTGAGACGACATATGCAGCGTTTACTGTAAACGCGGTCTCCGCCAACGCAGGAACATTGCCTTTAAAAGGTAGATGGTACATAGCCAAAAAGGGGAGATTTGGATTGAATCTCAGCCTAAATTTCAGAATAACGTCTTGTCCCTCAGAGTGAGTCTACCAGGGGACAAGATCACTAAAGTTACTCTGGGAAGACTGCACTTCAGTGAGACCACTGCCAACAACATGAGGAAAAAGGGAAAACCCAACCCTGACCAGAGGTTGGTTATTACCATGTTATTGCCATGTTATTACCATATTACCATGTTATTACCATGTTATTACTCAGACCCTCTAAATAAATCACTTTACATACTAATATCATCATTGAAAGAGAAGTTTCAACACGTTGTTCCATGTGTCCTTGTGTTATGACCAGGTACTTCCTGATGGTGGTGGGTCTGTACGCCACAGTGAGGGAAGAGACTTACCTGCTGGTAGCATACATGTCAGAGAGGATCATAGTCAGGGTAAGTACTGAACCACAGGTACTAAAGCAGGGATCATCAACTGTTGAGCGGATGTTGGTTTTCTTTTGCTCAGAAAACTTGGGGGGCCAAATGAGGCCGCCAGTTGGGGAACCCTGTACTAAAGCATTTAAAAGCATGGGACTAAAGCACTAAGTACTAAAGCATACAAAAGCATGGGACTAAAGCACTAAGTACTAAAGCATACAAAAGCATGGGACTAAAGCACTAAGTACTAAAGCATACTAAAGCATGGGACTAAAGCACTAAGTACTAAAGCATACTAATGCATGGGACTAAAGCACTAAGTACTAAAGCATACAAAAGCATGGGACTAAAGCACTAAGTACTAAAGCATACTAAAGCATGGGACTAAAGCACTAAGTACTAAAGCATACTAATGCATGGGACTAAAGCACTAAGTACTAAAGCATACTAATGCATGGGACTAAAACACTAAGTACTAAAGCATACTAAAGCATGGGACTAAAGCACTAAGTACTAAAGCATACTAAAGCATGGGACTAAAGCACTAAGTACTAAAGCATACTAATGCATGGGACTAAAACACTAAGTACTAAAGCATACTAAAGCATGGGACTAAAGCACTAAGTACTAAAGCATACTAATGCATGGGACTAAAGCACTAAGTACTAAAGCATACTAAAGCATGGGACTAAAGCATACTAAAGCATGGGACTCCCTGCTAAAATTAAGATTGCATAATAAATAAATAAAATGTAGTTCCTACCATGTTTCCATTGGACAATTAGTTCTAGAATGCACCGTGATCTAAATGGAACCGACCGTAACCAGAACTCTAAACTCTTCCGTGTTCCTCCGCTACAGGCGTCGAACCCGGGCCAGTTTGAGAACGACAGTGAGGTGTTGTGGCAACGAGGACAGGCTGCGGACGCGGTGGTGTGCCAGGGGAGGGTGGGCATCAACACAGACAGCCCCGATGAAGCCCTGGTTGTCTGTGGCAACGCTAAGATCATGGGGCAGGTGATGCACCCCTCCGACCGCCGTGCCAAACACAACATACAAGAGGTAGGAAGCAGCACATGCATGCTCTTATATAATAGCTATCAAAATAATGGTTTTGGTGTGAAATAACAGGAAGGAACATAGAAATGCCTTCACAGCGGCCCAAGGAATGATATCTTACCCGAAGGGACAATATTTCAACTCTGTAGGTGGATTCAACAGAACAGTTGAAGAGAATATCTCGGATGAGGATCGTGGAGTATGACTACAAGCCTGAGTTCGCCTCAGAGATGGGGATCGATCACATACATGAAACGGGCATCATAGCCCAGGAGGTGAAGGAGCTGCTGCCTGCTGCTGTTAAAGAAGTGGGAGATATCACCTGCAGCGACGGAGAGAAGATACACAACTTCCTCATGGTGGACAAAGTAAGTGTCCGTCCCCACGAGACTTAAGGCCTGATAACATATGATCAGTGTGTTAATCAGTATGAGGATTGCCAAGAGATTTGTCAGTTATGGTCCCACTTTGGGGCGGCAGGTAGCCTAGTGGTTAGAGCGTTGGGCCAGTAACCCGAAAGGTTGCTGGATCGAATCCCCGAGCTGACAAGGTAAACATCTGTCGTTGTGCCCCTGAACAAGGCAGTTAACCCACTGTTCCCCGGTAGGTCGTCATTGTAAATAAGAATTTGTTCTTAACTGACCATTTCTATTCTATTTGTCCCCCATAGGAGCAGATCTTCATGGAGAACGTAGGGGCTGTGAAGCAGCTGTGTAAGCTGACTGACAACCTGGAGAACAGGATTCAGGAGCTGGAAGTGTGGAACACACGGTCAGCCAAGCCAAAGAACATGGGGAGCCTGCCATCCAGCAGCAGCCCTGCTAACAGCAGCACTAAAGGGTAATGTCACATTACCACCAGGGGGTGCTATTCTCTATGGCCTATTGCCTACAGTTTCAGTTTTCAAAATAATTTGGAGACACTGAGAGATTTTTCTCTGGCACCCAACATAAAAACTATTTTTTATTACATTCAGTTTAGTCAGGTACACAGGGATTCTGTTTTCAGATCCCTGGTGTGTTTAAACAATATTGTTTTTTTAATTTAACCTTTATTTAACTAGGCAAGTCAGTTAAGAACAAATTCTTATCTACAATGACGGCCGACACCGGCCAGGCCCGGACGACGCAGGGCCAATTGTGCGCTGCCCTTTGGGACTCCCAATCACGTCTGGTTGTGATACAGCCTGGTGTGTATGAGACAGAGGGGTAGTACTGAGGGTGGTTGAGCTCTGGATGTGTTGTGTGTCTGTCTTTATGACCAGGGTCACCATCATGGGGACCATCAACACTTTCTCAGCTCAACCATAACAGCCCTACGGCTTCTGCTTTATGCCTCCTGTACTGTCAAATATCTCCACTTTATTGTAGTTTAGGAATCTCGCCTTATGGAAGGACTGAGTTTGTACTTGTAATGGACTGGATAGGGAATGCTCACCATTCTTTGGTTTCCTAATACGTTTTTTTCAACTGTCATTATTTAACGTGTTGTGTTTCAACTGTCATTATTTAACGTGTTGTGTTTCAACTGTCATTATTTAACGTGTTGTGTTTCAACTGTCATTATTTAACGTGTTGTGTTTCAACTGTCATTATTTAACGTGTTGTGTTTCAACTGTCATTATTTAACGTGTTGTGTTTCGACTGTCATTATTTAACGTGTTGTGTTTCGACTGTCATTATTTAACGTGTTGTGTTTCGACTGTCATTATTTAACGTGTTGTGTTTCGACTGTCATTATTTAACGTGTTGTGTTTTGACTGTCATTATTTAACGTGTTGTGTTTCAACTGTCATTATTTAACGTGTTGTGTTTTGACTGTCATTATTTAACGTGTTGTGTTTTGACTGTCATTATTTAACGTGTTGTGTTGATAATATACATTCATGCATTGTGTTACACAGGAAAATGAACAGACACAGCAGTGTTCCACCACCACAGAAGCCAACACCTCTCGAATCTGTCAAGGTGAGGTATAACTGCAGAAAGACTGTATACTTGTATAAGAACAGGTGTACAGCAAGTCTGAATCAAACTAAAAGCATTTCTATTTATTCTCTTGTAGGCAGAGTTCCACCGCTGCTTAAAACACAAGTTTGTCCAAGTCAGCATGATCATTCTGGTAGCAACAATGGCTTTCTGGTAAGACTGCCTGTTAGAACTGAGGAGCAGATATCATATTAGTTTCATAGTGAAACAAAAAGTATGACTGCTTTGTTAGAAAATACCTTTGGATATTGAAGCACTGCAGTATACAGGTAACTGCCAAAATGAAGGAAACATAGAGTGTGTTACTAGGGCATTGGGCCACCAGCCAGAACAGCTTCAATGCACCTTGACATAGATTCCACAAGTGTCTGGAACTCTATTGGAAGAATGTGACACCATTCTTCCACAATACATTTCATCATTTAGTGTTTTGTTGGTGGTGGTCTCAGGCGCTGCTTCAGAATCTACCATAAATGTTCAATTGGGTTGAGACCTGGTGACTGAGACGGCCATGGCATTTGGTTCACATCGTTTTCATGCTCATCAAACCATTCAGTCACCACTCGTGCCCTGTGGATGGGGGCACTGTCATCAACGGGGGCATAGCCATGGTAGCCTAAATAACGCCCAAAATAATGGCCTCAAGCATGATAATATAACATAAATAATAACCCTTAAGCATGATAATATAAATAATAACCCTTAAGCATGATAATATAACATAAATAATAACCCTTAAGCATGATAATATAATATAAATAATAACCCTTAAGCATGATAATATAAATAATAACCCTTAAGCATGATAATATAATATAAATAATAACCCTTAAGCATGATAATATAATATAAATAATAACCCTTAAGCATGATAATATAATATAAATAATAACCCTTAAGCATGATAATATAATATAAATAATAACCCTTAAGCATGGTAATATAATATAAATAATAACCCTTAATAATGCTGGGATGTTAATTGCTTAATTAAATCAGGAACCACACCTGTGCGGAAGCGACTGCTTTCAATATACCTCATCTACTCAAGTGTTTCCATTATTTTGGCAGTTACCTCTACCTGAATATAATATAATATTGAATGCGTAAAGCTTTATCTATTCTGATGAATGTATCAGAGAAATCAAAATGTGAGAACAGTTGACCATCATATCAGATAGGGTGGGACGTGACTGTATGAAAGCAGAATATAGAAGTCTACTATTCCTTTTTTATGTACCTGCATTGTAAATCCCCTGGTGTGGGCCTGACAAAGTTGGTTTTTCTTATGTAATGTTTATGAATGTCTTCTGTATGAGTTATGAAGGGTTATGACGTCCCTATGTCTCTTCCACAGTTCTATTGCCGTAACAGCTCTCTACATGCTGACTCTGAGAGACGACACCAGCATGCTGCTTCCTGGAAGCACGTAAGACACAGGACTGACCTGGCTTCACTAACTACAGTTGCCGCCAGCCTTTATTTACCAAGTCTACGGTGCCAAGAATACTACTGAGACTCTAACTCTATTATCATCTGTGACAATGCTATCCAGAACTGAATGAAATTAATTTCAAAGGTCATATCATGTTTCTTTATTTTCAGAAACGAGACTACTGTGCATCCTCTCTACACCACAACAGTCAGTCCTACCTTAGGTAAACAACCTCTCTACACCGCTACAGTCAGTCCTACCTTAGGTAAACAACCTCTCTACACCGCTACAGTCAGTCCTACCTTAGGTAAACAACCTCTCTACACCACAACAGTCAGTCCTACCTTAGGTAAACAACCTCTCTACACCGCTACAGTCAGTCCTACCTTAGGTAAACAACCTCTCTACACCACAACAGTCAGTCCTACCTTAGGTAAACAACCTCTCTACACCGCTACAGTCAGTCCTACCTTAGGTAAACAACCTCTACACCACTACAGTCAGTCCTACCTTAGGTAAACAACCTCTCTACACCGCTACAGTCAGTCCTACCTTAGGTAAACAACCTCTACACCGCTACAGTCAGTCCTACCTTAGGTAAACAACCTCTCTACACCACAACAGTCAGTCCTACCTTAGGTAAACAACCTCTACACCACAACAGTCAGTCCTACCTTAGGTAAACAACCTCTACACCACTACAGTCAGTCCTACCTTAGGTAAACAACCTCTCTACACCACAACAGTCAGTCCTACCTTAGGTAAACAACCTCTCTACACCGCTACAGTCAGTCCTACCTTAGGTAAACAACCTCTCTACACCACAACAGTCAGTCCTACCTTAGGTAAACAACCTCTCTACACCACAACAGTCAGTCCTACCTTAGGTAAACAACCTCTCTACACCGCTACAGTCAGTCCTACCTTAGGTAAACAACCTCTCTACACCGCTACAGTCAGTCCTACCTTAGGTAAACAACCTCTCTACACCACAACAGTCAGTCCTACCTTAGGTAAACAACCTCTCTACACCACAACAGTCAGTCCTACCTTAGGTAAACAACCTCTCTACACCACAACAGTCAGTCCTACCTTAGGTAAACAACCTCTCTACACCGCTACAGTCAGTCCTACCTTAGGTAAACAACCTCTACACCACTACAGTCAGTCCTACCTTAGGTAAACAACCTCTCTACACCGCTACAGTCAGTCCTACCTTAGGTAAACAACCTCTACACCGCTACAGTCAGTCCTACCTTAGGTAAACAACCTCTCTACACCACAACAGTCAGTCCTACCTTAGGTAAACAACCTCTACACCACAACAGTCAGTCCTACCTTAGGTAAACAACCTCTCTACACCGCTACAGTCAGTCCTACCTTAGGTAAACAACCTCTCTACACCGCTACAGTCAGTCCTACCTTAGGTAAACAACCTCTACACCACTACAGTCAGTCCTACCTTAGGTAAACAACCTCTACACCACTACAGTCAGTCCTACCTTAGGTAAACAACCTCTACACCACTACAGTCAGTCCTACCTTAGGTAAACAACCTCTCTACACCGCTACAGTCAGTCCTACCTTAGGTAAACAACCTCTCTACACCACAACAGTCAGTCCTACCTTAGGTAAACAACCTCTCTACACCGCTACAGTCAGTCCTACCTTAGGTAAACAACCTCTCTACACCACTACAGTCAGGACTACCTTAGGTAAACAACCTCTCTACACCACAACAGTCAGGACTACCTTAGGTAAACGTTGTGATGTCTCATCATAGTAACGTTGTGATGTCTCATCGTAGTAACGTTGTGATGTCTCACCGTAGTAACGTTGTGATGTCTCACCGTAGTAACGTTGTGATGTCCCATCGTAGTAACGTTGTGATGTCCCATCGTAGTAACGTTGTGATGTCTCATCGTAGTAACGTTGTGATGTCTCATCCTAGTAACGTTGTGATGTCTCATCCTAGTAACGTTGTGATGTCTCATCCTAGTAACGTTGTGATGTCTCATCATAGTAACGTTGTGATGTCTCATCATAGTAACGTTGTGATGTCTCATCCTAGTAACGTTGTGATGTCTCATCCTAGTAACGTTGTGATGTCTCAAAGTAGTAACGTTGTGATGTCTCACCTTAGTAACGTTGTGATGTCTCATCGTAGTAACGTTGTGATGTCTCACCGTAGTAACGTTGTGATGTCTCACCGTAGTAACGTTGTGATGTCTCACCGTAGTAACGTTGTGATGTCTCACCATAGTAACGTTGTGATGTCTCATCATAGTAACGTTGTGATGTCTCATCATAGTAACGTTGTGATGTCTCATCCTAGTAACGTTGTGATGTCTCATCCTAGTAACGTTGTGATGTCTCATCCTAGTAACGTTGTGATGTCGCATCGTAGTAACGTTGTGATGTCTCACCGTAGTAACGTTGTGATGTCTCAAAGTAGTAACGTTGTGATGTCTCAAAGTAGTAACGTTGTGATGTCTCATCATAGTAACGTTGTGAAGTCTCATCATAGTAACGTTGTGATGTCTCGTCGTAGTAACGTTGTGATGTCTCATCCTAGTAACGTTGTGATGTCTCATCCTAGTAACGTTGTGATGTCGCATCGTAGTAACGTTGTGATGTCTCAAAGTAGTAACGTTGTGATGTCTCATCATAGTAACGTTGTGAAGTCTCATCATAGTAACGTTGTGATGTCTCGTCGTAGTAACGTTGTGATGTCTCATCCTAGTAACGTTGTGATGTCTCATCCTAGTAACGTTGTGATGTCGCATCGTAGTAACGTTGTGATGTCTCACCGTAGTAACGTTGTGATGTCTCACCGTAGTAACGTTGTGATGTCTCGTCGTAGTAACGTTGTGATGTCTCGTCATAGTAACGTTGTGATGTCTCATCATAGTAACGTTGTGAAGTCTCGTCGTAGTAACGTTGTGAAGTCTCGTCGTAGTAACGTTGTGATGTCTCGTCGTAGTAACGTTGTGATGTCTCGTCGTAGTAACGTTGTGATGTCTCGTCGTAGTAACGTTGTGATGTCTCGTCGTAGTAACGTTGTGATGTCTCATTGTAGTAACGTTGTGATGTCTCATCGTAGTAACGTTGTGATGTCTCATCGTAGTAACGTTGTGATGTCTCATCATAGTAACGTTGTGATGTCTCGTCATAGTAACGTTGTGATGTCTCGTCGTAGTAACGTTGTGATGTCTCGTCATAGTAACGTTGTGATGTCTCATTCAATTGTACTGTACAGAGTTGGTAAAGGTGTTGCTGTCTGTCATGAGTAGTCCTTTATGTGGAAATTGACCCTTGTTTGTTTCGTTGGTTTGTTTATTAGTAATCCCAACAACCACCCCTGTCCCGTGGACCCCTGATGTGGACTTCTGTAGCCTGATCTACTGTGAAGACGTATTCTGCTGTCCCACTACAGCCTCCATGGATAATACCACCACCATCTCTCCTGCCCTCCTCTCCTCCACTGTATCTCCCACTACCGGGCCCTCTCTAGGAGGTGAGCTGGCTACTCCCTGTCTTCATTCACCAACAGCAATCTCCTCTTTCTTCATGCTAGCTTATCTTGATGTAAAACCTACTTGTTGATGACCTTGAATGAGACGTAATTCTGATGCTTTATAAAGTGCATTGTGCTGCTTGTGACATGCAGTTATCCCACTTTTTGCTACCAATTCTGCCTTCTCAGATAAAGACAAATTCAATGAAGAAATCAAAGATGCCGGAGATTGTAAGTCAAATTCTATCACATACGTTTGAAGTCACATTTTATGCTAATTTACGCTAGTTTCTTTGACAATACTTTCGACTATGACATCAGATGGTTGTTCTATTTTTCAGGGACAAACACAACGATTAAGTCTTTTTTCATCAAAGAAAATGGACAGATCATTGACTCTCGGTACTGTGAGAGGGGAAGCTGTGGGTATGTATTCAGTCAATTTGAACTCATTTATAGATTTAGAATCAGACTGCCAAACAGATGGTATACTCATCTCTATGTTATCTGTTTCCATTCAGGTCAGGAAACTACTCCTTCCAAATCCCTATCAGCAAGTTCGTCCCTACCAACATGCGTGTCACTGTCCAGATGAAGTGAGTAGCCAGGGCTTGAGACACGCTCCCTCTGTCTCCACTTTGTTTTCCACTTCAATAATTCAACAGGACTTGTCTTCCCACTGTAGTGGTGACAGATTGGCATTGACTGTGGACTCTGGACGGGGCAGGAGAGAGTTTCTAAGAGGTTATCTTCCCTCAGGGGCTGATGATAATCCCAGATATTCAGATTCCATGCAGGGGGACTTTTATTTATTTTATATTTTACCTTTATTTAACCTTTATTTAACTAGGCAAGTCAATTAAGAACACATTCTTATTTACAATGATGGCCTAGGAGCAGTGGGTTAACTGCCTTGTTCAGGGGCAGAACGACAGATTTTTACCTTGTCAGCTCGGAGATTTGATCTTACTAGTCCAACACTCTAACCACTAGTCTACTTGTCGACTTGCGGGAGCTGCGAGTCTAAGGGCTCGATTGAATCCTTAGTGCAGTATGGCGCGATTGGAATTTAATGGCAATGTTTCGGGGCGTTTGAGGAGACTGCAGTCACTTTAATGACCTTTAAATGTCAAATTACCTTTAAATGTCAATCACACTACACCACAGATCTTCAGCGCTACGGATTGAATCGAGCGTTGAAGCTTTGTCTGAATCAGACATTGGACCCAGTCTGGCAAAAGTTCCTGTTCTGTATGAGGAGATGAAGGCCTCTAAGACAGAGCTGCATAAGGCACATTCTCTCATTGTTGTTCAACACTGATTACAAATGGTTACAGAGCACTTGGTACTTGCACCGTGGGTTTGTTGTAAGTACCGTAAATGACCACTAGGTGTCTCCTCTCCTCTGACGCTGTGCAGTACTACAGAGCTGCTGGTTGTCCACCTGTGTCGTCATGATGAGATGTTTGAATGCTCTGCCTTGAAGGACCACGATCAAACCAACGAAGAATACAATTTCATAAATACACAGGTATGGCATCCACAGACAACACTAATACTGTGGTTGCTCTCTGTATGATAATTACAAACTCTGCTCTTTGTATGATAAAAAGTGAACAAAAGTGTTTGTCTCTTTTGTTCTCTCCAGGGCTACGTCCATGAATGGCCTCTGCCAGTGTCTCGATTCTACAGGAGCTCCTACCACTTCCGCTCAACAGTGGCTGTAAGAACTGAAGGATTTCTCAATGTGTCCTTTCCTAAAATATATCAACGTCAAAAGACACTGTCCCAATAGCCTCACGACTACTACGTGTATGCTGTGGTTGGGAAAACGACCCGATCTGATAACCACAATCTAACAGAGTTGTTAAACATTAATACGTTATAACCACCCCCTCCCTTGACTCAACTTTAAAATGGAGATGCTGTCACAGAAGCTAAAATGGCACAAAGATGAGTCCTCTATCTCTAAGGCCTGTTGTGCACACGCCTATCTACCCTGTCATTGGCTAGAATGGTTCCACCTGATCTCGCCTCCTCACGCTTGCCTTCCATCTTTGAGGACCTGTACAGTATTTCCTTTGTTAGAGCGGTCACTTGTCATTGTAATAGACAATCTTGGTCTATCTCCATCCAGGGCCAGGCAGACTGCAATACCGATCGTGGCTTCGTGGGGGCGCTGTTCACAGACTACCACTTCAACTTCTACCGGAGGTGTGAGTGAGGAAGAAGACCTCATCGTACTGTAGTTCCTCTGGCAGGCCAGCCAGTGTCCAATGACATGTGTGTCAATGCTTCTCTTCATGATGTATGGCAACCGTAATAATGAATCCACTTTGTATTGTTTTTATTTGAAATGTCCTGATTGTTGATGAGATTGTTGTATATAGTCTCTTTTACAAGGACTGTATAAGAGCATATTTATTGATACAGAATTTACAGTAGGTAAGAGTCGTTTGATTCACTTTGCCTTGTGACAGTTCTTGCACTATGTGAAAAGAGATTGAATTGGAACAGACCTGAATAGGATCATTTTGTTTTCAATAGAATATAATGCAGTATAACAGGTTATTGATTACTCATTAAAACTATACATTGATCATGTCAGACTGTCGGCACACAGGAGGACAGGATGAGTCCCATAGTAAAATAGTACTTTATATTTCATACTTGACTGTGTACGTAGCTATTCAATTGATTTCAGAAAGTAATTGTGTTGAATTCTGTGTTACTGCATAATTTCCTAGTAATTACCAGGTAAATACCATTGGAAACTGTAAAATACAGTACTGAATTCTCTGTTCTGAAGCAGCTACTTCCATCCAGGGTCAACTTTATTATTCAGACGCAAATTTAGAATAACGTCAGTAGCCTACAACACACACCGCCGCCAACACAACTTTTAAACCAATGGCTACAAGGTATTCTAACCAATGTCTCCCTGTCTCCTCTATTCTAACCAATAGAGATGTCTCCTCTCCTCTATTCTAACCAATAGAGATGTCTCCTCTCCTCTATTCTAACCAATAGAGATGTCTCCTCTCCTCTATTCTAACCAATAGAGATGTCTCCTCTCCTCTATTCTAACCAATAGAGATGTCTCCTCTCCTCTATTCTAACCAATAGAGATGTCTCCTCTCCTCTATTCTAACCAATATAGATGTCTCCTCTCCTCTATTCTAACCAATAGAGATGTCTCCTCTCCTCTATTCTAACCAATAGAGATGTCTCCTCTCCTCTATTCTAACCAATAGAGATGTCTCCTCTCCTCTATTCTAACCAATAGAGATGTCTCCTCTCCTCTATTCTAACCAATAGAGACGTCTCCTCTCCTCTATTCTGGCCAATAGAGATGTCTCCTCTCCTCTATTCTAACCAATAGAGATGTCTCCTCTCCTCTATTCTGGCCAATAGAGATGTCTCCTCTCCTCTATTCTAACCAATAGAGATGTCTCCTCTCCTCTATTCTAACCAATAGAGATGTCTCCTCTTCCTCTCCTCTATTCTAACCAATAGAAATGTCACCTCTCTATTCTAACCAATAGAGATGTGTCCCTGTCTTCTCTCCTCTTTAAACCTTTGACATCATCCACACAGTAAGAGGGATTGGAGGAATCTAGAATAGAAAGTAACACACACTCACTCACACACACACACACACACACACACTAGAATGTAAAACACACAACCAACGGCCATAATCCGTTCTGACACCCTTATAAATCCTTCACATTTTAGTTAATCTGAAATCCATTCCAACAGGAGACAAGAGATATCTTTGTGCAGCCTATGACCTATATGAGTGCAGTGTGTCTGTGGAGGAATAGGATGGAGGGATAGACCGGGGTGATGGAGGGAGAGACGGGGGGGTGGAGGGATAGACCGGGGATGGAGGGATGATGGAGGGAGAGATGGGGGGTGATGAAGGGAGGGGGTGACGGAGGGAGAAATGGGGGTGATGGAGGGAGAGATCGTGGATGGAGGGAGAAATGGGGGTGATGGAGGGAGAAATGGGGGTGATGGAGGGAGAGATGGGGATGGAGGGAGAGGGGGATGGAGGGAGAGGAGGGGATGGAGGGAGAGATGGAGTGGAGGGAGAGATGGGGATGGAGGGATAGATGGGGGATGGAGGGATAGACGGGGATGGATGGATGGATAGACAGGGGATGGAGGGATAGACAGGTGGATGGAGGAAGAGACGGGGATGGAGGGAGAGATGGGGGGTGGAGGGATAGATGGGGATGGAGGGAGAGATGGGGGTGGAGGGAGAGACGGGGTGGAGGGAGAGAAGGGGGTGGAGGGAGAGATGGGGGTGGAGGCAGAGACGGGGTGGAGGCAGAGACGGGGGTGGAGGGAGAGAAGGGGGTGGAGGGAGAGATGGGGGGTGGAGGGAGAAATGGGGGTGGTGGAGGGAGAGATGGTGGATGGAGGGAGAGATGGGGTGGAGGGAGAGATGGTGGATGGAGGGAGAGACGGGGTGATGGAGGGAGAGACGGGTGGATGGAGGGAGAGATGGGGGGTGGAGGGAGAGACGGGGTGATGGAGGGAGAGACGGGTGGATGGAGGGAGAGATGGGGGGTGGAGGGAGAGATGGTGGATGGAGGGAGAGATGGGGGTGGAGGGATAGATGGTGGATGGAGGGAGAGATGGTGAATGGAGGGAGAGACGGGGTGATGGAGGGAGAGATGGTGGATGGAGGGAGAGAAGGGGGGGTGGAGGGAGAAATGGGGAATGGAGGGAGAGACGGGGTGATGGAGGGAGAGACGGGGTGATGGAGGGAGAGACGGGGTGATGGAGGGAGAGACGGGGTGATGGAGGGAGAGACGGGGTGATGGAGGCAGAGATGGGGGTGGTGGAGGGAGAGATGGGGGTGGAGGGAGAGACGGGGTGATGGAGGGAGAGATGGGGAATGGAGGGAGAGAAGTGGTTTGAATGAAACTGGATAATTGGTTGGAGTGGATTAGAGATGTTAAGATAGACGATAGATGGACGCTGTAGGTCTGAATGAATTAGCTGTGTGTTACGGAGCAATGATGCTCCCAATATTATCTGGATCAAGCACAGGACCACACCGTCATTCATTTAGTCATCAACTAATTCATTCATTAATACTTCAGACAAAATATCCGTCAACAGACATGACGTGGTCCTTACAACCAAAACACAGAGGTACACGTTGACACACAACCGCTCTGTGTGTGTGTGTGTGTGTGTGTTTTATGACTTATTCAAGCGCAACCCTAATTAGGTGCCAGTAGATGGCGTGGAGAATGGCGGCTGGAAGACATATCCCTCTGCTCTACTTGGAGCGATGGGAGAAACTGTAGAAGATGCTGCTGCTTCATTATTGATGAACAGTGAAGACACTGGTTAGCCAGGCGGTTTGGAGTAGGCTGTGGCTGACAGGGGTGTAGGCAGAGTTATTCAGAGAGGTTAGACTAGGCTGGGACAGAGGCACACAGCCCAGACCACACACCAGCAGCATTCCCCACAGGCCTCTGCAACAGAGATGGCTGTAGAGGTGAGTTATTGGCACAGAAAACATTTTATAAATAGCTGCATTTAGAATGTATTGTTTCAGTGGTATTTGTTATTTGGGTTTTATTCCACAGAGGCTCTGTAGAAAGTACAGATTCAGTTACTTTTAATGTGTAATTTTCTGTCTAAAATGTAAAGCACTAATGCGCAAATAGCCTGTTTAATCACAGGGTGAAAATAAATCATATTATACGCATGCAAACGTTAGTTAGGTTACAGCCTGATGACACTGGCATATTAAATAACATTGGCATGATGCCAAATCGATGAAAGATGTATTGCAAATTCTGTTTAGACATTTTCATCGAATTTGTGTGCATAGTCTACTTGGATTTTTTAAAATAGAAAACCAAAATTACAGAAGAGAAAGGGAATCTACGCTGAGTGTACAAAACATGAAGAACACCTTCCTACTATTGAGTTGCACCCCCCTATTGTCCTCAATTCATCAGGGAATGGAATCTACAATGTGTCAAAAGCCTTCTACAGGGATGCTGGCCCATGTTGACTCCAATGCTTCCCACAGTTGTGTCAAGTTGGCTGCATGTCCTTTGGGTGGTGGACCATTCTTCATACACACAGGAAACTGTTGAGCGTGAAGAAAACCAGCAGTGTCCCGAGTGGAGCAGTGGTCTAAGGCGCTACATCTCAGTGCAAGAGGTGTCGATCCAGGCTGAATCACATCCAGCCGTGATTGGGGAGTCCCATAGGGTGGCGCACAATTGGCACAGCGTCGTCCGAGTTTGGCCGGGGTAGGCCGTCATTGTAAATAAGAATTTGTTCTTATTAACAGACTTGCCTAGTTAAATAAAGGTTCAATACTACCATACCCCGTTCAAAGGCACTTCAATATTTTGCCTTGGCCCTTCACCCTCTGAATGGCACACATACACAACCCATGTCTCAAGGCTTAAAACTCCTTCTTTAACCGGTCTCCTCCCCTTTATATACACTGAAGTGGATTTAACAAGTGACATCAGTAAGGGATCATAGATTTCCCCTGGATTCACCTGGTCAGTCTATGTCATGGAAAGACCAGGTGTTCTTAATGTTTTGTCCACTCAGTAATGACAGTAAGTGTATAGTGAATGAAGTCATCAGTCCTGCCATCTGCAGCGACATGAACTACATAACAATGACCAAGGGACAGGCTGTTGGATGTGTTCATACTGCAGTTTTTGTCTTGTTCTCACCACGTTTTAATGGAGGATTCGTATAGGACAATTTGCAAGGAACTTGGCTCAAATGTCTACAAAAACGTGGAATTTGTAGCTCATGAATGTACGCAAACGAAACAAACATTATGTATACTATTGAATGTATTTCATGGCAGACTTTAGTCCACTCCACCTAGTTCAGTTTTACTGAGGGCTCAGACTTTAGTCCACTCCACCTAGTTCAGTTTTACTGAGGGCTCAGACTTTAGTCCACTCCACCTAGTTCAGTTTTACTGAGGGTTCAGACCTTAGTCCACTCCACCTAGTTCAGATTTACTGAGGGCTCAGACTTTAGTCCACTCCACCTAGTTCAGTTTTACTGAGGGCTCAGACCTTAGTCCACTCCACCTAGTTCAGTTTTACTGAGGGCTCAGACGTTAGTCCACTCCACCTAGTTCAGTTTTACTGAGGGCTCAGACCTTAGTCCACTCCACCTAGTTCAATTTTACTGAGGGCTCAGACTTTAGTCCACTCCACCTAGTTCAGTTTTACTGAGGGCTCAGACTTTAGTCCACTCCACCTAGTTCAGTTTTACTGAGGGCTCAGACTTTAGTCCACTCCACCTAGTTCAGTTTTACTGAGGGCTCAGACCTTAGTCCACTCCACCTAGTTCAGTTTTACTGAGGGCTCAGACTTTAGTCCACTCCACCTAGTTCAGTTTTACTGAGGGCTCAGACGTTAGTCCACTCCACCTAGTTCAGTTTTACTGAGGGATCAGACTTTAGTCCACTCCACCTAGTTCAGTTTTACTGAGGGCTCAGACTTCAGTCCACTCCACCTAGTTCAGTTTTACTGAGGGCTCAGACTTCAGTCCACTCCACCTAGTTCAGTTTTACTGAGGGCTCAGACTTTAGTCCACTCCACCTAGTTCAGTTTTACTGAGGGTTCAGACCTTAGTCCACTCCACCTAGTTCAGTTTTACTGAGGGCTCAGACGTTAGTCCACTCCACCTAGTTCAGTTTTACTGAGGGCTCAGACTTTAGTCCACTCCACCTAGTTCAGTTTTACTGAGGGCTCAGACTTTAGTCCACTCCACCTAGTTCAGTTTTACTGAGGGCTCAGACTTTAGTCCACTCCACCTAGTTCAGCTTTACTGAGGGCTCAGACTTTAGTCCACTCCACTTAGTTCAGTTTTACTGAGGGCTCAGACCTTAGTCCACGCCACCTAGTTCAGTTTTATTGAGGGCTCAGACTTTAGTCCACTCCACCTAGTTCAGTTTTACTGAGGGCTCAGACGTTAGTCCACTCCACCTAGTTCAGTTTTACTGAGGGCTCAGACAGGGTTGCAGCTGAACAGGGCTACTGAGGTAAATAAGCTCAACTCAGCTGCAGTGGGAGAGGTGTCAGGTTCCTTAGTGACAGCACTCAAACACAGACAGACAGACACACACACAGACAGACACACACACAGACACACACACAGACAGACATGCATTGTCTCACATACGCATAATGAACAGAGACACGATTTGATTACAGCAATGTTGACCAGAGTGGTAAAACAAGTCCGTCCGTCCCTAGCTCCCATGGTCCCACCTCTCACTCAGCTCAAACTGTAAAGACACCTCACTCAATGAAAGCGTGAAAGTAATATAAATGGAAGTATTGCTTTTAGGTGGTTGGCTCTTGTTCAGCTGCAGTAAACTGTGTTGTTACTTTGGGACGATCCCTTTCCCTTCTCTCTTTTATTTGACAGGCGCTAGTGGACCGGACATTAAGACTTCACCTTTCACATTCAGCAGCAGAAAGGTGAGGGTCTCAGGTGACTCCTCTCTCTCTCTCTTTTTCCTTCTCTTGCTCTCTTTCTTTCTTTCGCTCGCTCTCTTTCTCTCTCGCTCTCTTTCTTTCTCTCTCAGGGTGGGCTCCAGTGAGAGACAGACAGGGTGGGTTCCAGTGAGAGACAGACAGGGTGGGCTCCAGTGAGAGACAGACAGGGTGGGCTCCAGTGAGAGACAGACAGGGTGGGCTCCAGTGAGAGACAGACAGGGTGGGCTCCAGTGAGAGACTGACAGGGTGGGCTCCAGTGAGAGACTGACAGGGTGGGCTCCAGTGAGAGACTGACAGGGTGGGCTCCAGTGAGAGACAGACAGGGTGGGCTCCAGTGAGAGAGAGACAGGGGTGTGCTCCAGTGAGAGAGACAGGGGTGGGCCACTTCAAGGTGCTATCGATCTCAAAGGCATGTCTTGGTGTCGTTTCCATCCAGTAACCCAACACTTAGTGCTCCGTCACGATCGCATTGAGACAAACCTGTAAAATAAGCTCCGAAGACGACCTCAACGTGAGCTCATTTCTCCCTGCTCATAGTGTGTGTGCTGTGATACAGACCCAGGCAAGGCAACACCTCTATCTGGCCTCTCCTCTCTTATTAACTGAAGGGCTCTTGGCTACTGACCTGAGTAATGATGATTACTCTGATTTTCCACCGCCATGCAGGACTGAACCACAACCTGTCTGTCAGGAGCAGGGATACGTTACCGTGGCAAGGCTCCATGTACAGTAAAGACATCTGATTGGGAAACAGCAGGCAGGGAAGGAAGCAATGAGAGTTACAGACTTCACGGTTACAGTTGATTTGGACTGCTGCGCCAATCAATCAATTTGTCAACATGCCGTTTGCTTACTGAGAAAACATGCTGTGGCCTGCTGTCACTGGAAAGAAATGGTTATGAAAACGATGTCTGGAGGTTGAAATGTTCTGTAAATGTGTTTGAAAAGAAATGAATATATTTAGGAATGTATTAGAAAAAGGAGCATCATCTATTGTTCCCCATTCTCCTTTTACAGGCCATGTATTTTCCCTCCCATTAACCCTGCTGCTCAAAGCAAAGAGAGAGGAGACCCAGCCAAGCTCACCCTCCAGGAGCTCACCCTCCAGGAGCTCACCCTCCAGGAGCTCACCCTCCAGGAGCACCAGAGGAAAGTAAAGGACAACAAGTGTCTACTTGAGGAGGTACAGTACAACGCCTTCCATTTTGCCTCTAGGCCTTGTGGGAAAGGTAGTCATGGAGTCTACCTCAGAGGCTGCTTGCCCCCGGGTGGGTGGGTGGAGAGAGAGACACTCAAATTGAATATCACACAGTTGACTGATGTGTGAGATGAGATGGGGCCGTGTGTGTGTGTGTGTGTGTGTGAGTGAGATGAGATCAGCAGTCTGTCAGTCGCCTTGCAGCGGTGGCGATATCTTCACAGCTATCAGATCACAGCAGAGTGTGACTGTGAGAGGGGCTAACGCTATAGAGGCTGTACTGACTGTGAGAGGGGATAACGCTATAGAGGCTGTACTGACTGTGAGAGAGGATAATGCTATAGAGGCTGTACTGACTGTGAGAGGGGATAACGCTATAGAGGCTGTACTGACTGTGAGAGGGGATAACGCTATAGAGGCTGTACTGACTGTGAGGAGATAACGCTATAGAGGCTGTACTGACTGTCATCATCATCTCTTATCTCAGCCATCGTACAGGGGTTGTTATCTGGCTGATAGACAGAGAAAAAAGGTAAATAAATCCACTAAAATACATAATTAGATTCAATCTGCCTCAAAGGACCGTGGTGGGGAATCCTTTGCAAATGCAATTGAATATGATGTACCCAACATACAGTATTTTGTTGCATGTGTTAGTTTAAGCACAACAGAACATAATCATAACATCTAGTTTCAGAGAGTTTGCCTCTGTTCATTCACAACTGCAGTCATAAAGCCTCTGGCCTTTGTGCTGGCTGAAATGACCACTATATTGTTGCCCAGTTGGAGGGTTATTATGTGAGAATGAAGCAGATTGGAAACTCAAGGCATGGGAGCCAGAATCCCATGAAGATGTTCTGTCTGAAATGCTGTCTGGACGACAGCCCACTGGAGATGGAGAATGAGTCATTTACGGTGTCAATAAGTCGCCCTCAAGCTACAACAGATGGCTTTTTGTGTGAGTGAGCAGCAAGGGCTTTCACTTCTGTGTGTTTGGGTGGGATACGTTTTTATCCTGAGATCAGGAGGAGGATATTGCTTCTGAATGCTAGAAGTCCATTCAGTTTGTAATGTAACCTTTTGGCACAGCCGTCTTGGTCTATTTATCTATGCAGAATCACCGTGCAGTCACCGTACAGAAGAACCACAGCTATAACTCACTGTAGTTAACTAAAGCAGTGATGTCGATACTAAAATGAGTCTCCCTGGGCTCTCTGCTGTGCAGCTGGCGCGTATCGAGGAGGAGCTGATTGACAGTCTTCGCAGGGAGGTGGCGAGACAGAGAGAGCTGAAAGTTATACGACAGGAGGACAACAGGTTACGCTGGAGGACACTGTGCTTCCTTCAGCTCAACCAGCGCCTCAAAAAGTACGTTCTACACACTTTACAATATACATTTTTCCCCAGATATGATTCTGTAGTACACATTGTTTAGATAGTCTTTCATTTTCAAGGACATATAGTTCATTTTAAAAAAGGACCGTTGCGCTCTCCCCAAGGAGATAACCTACTGCTAACCTGTTGGTACCTGGTAGTACAGTTTCTTACCTTCTACATATGTTGTGTCTCTGTATTTCTACCATGCTGCCTCTCTATGCTTTGCCAGGCCAGTTGTAACCAGCTATTACAAGAACATCCCTATGCACATCTACTGTCTCCCTATTCAGACTGTTGGAAAAAGCAACAGTAACAAGAAGAAGAAGAAGAAGAAGTGGCAGCGATGAGAAGGAGAGGAAGTAGAATAGGAGTGCAGTCTGGGAGGATGCTTGTGACAGTTCATCGGTTCATCTTCCATGACCCACTGTATCCATGTACTACTGTATTCATGACCCACTGTATCCATGTACCACTGTATCCATGTACCACTGTATCCATGACCCACTGTCTCCATGTACCACTGTATCCATGACCCACTGTCTCCATGTACCACTGTATCCATGTACCACTGTATCCATGTACCACTGTCTCCATGACCCACTGTCTCCATGACCCACTGTCTCCATGTACCACTGTATCCATGTACCACTGTCTCCATGACCCACTGTATCCATGACCCACTGTATCCATGACCTACTGTATCCATGACCCACTGTATCCATGTACCACTGTCTCCATGTACCACTGTAGAACACAGGACTACGTAACTCACAAGTCCTGCTGAGCGCTGCTTCTTTAACATTCTGTACTGCATTGAAAAAAAGAAAGTCACAAAGAATATTTTGGATATCTATATGCTCTCTCTCCAGGATTTCTTACTTTGCCAATATACTGATATACAGTGCCTTCGGAAAGTATTCTGACCCCTTGACTTTTTCCACATTTTGTTACGTTACAGCCTTATTCTAAAATGGATTAAATAAAAAATCGTCATCAACACAATACACATTACCCCATAATGATATAGCAAAAACTGGTTTTTAGACATTTTTGCAAAACGTTATACCTTATTTACATAAGTATTCAGACCCTTTGCTATAAGACTCTGAAATTGGGCTCAGGGGCATCCTGTTTCCGTTGATCATCCTTGAGATGTTTCTACAACTTGATTGGAGTCCACCTGTGGTAAATTAAATTGATTGGACATGAATTGGAAAGGCACACACCTGTCTATGTAAGGTCCCACAGTTGACAGTGCATTTCAGAGCAAAAACCAAGCCATGAGGTCGATTTGAGTTGAAGGAATTGTCCGTAGAGCTCCAAGACAGGATTGTGTCGTAGGCACAGATCTGGGGATGAGTACCGAAACATTTCTTAAATGGAAGAAGTTTGGAACCACCAAGAGTCTTCCTAAAGCTGGCCGCAAATGGGGGAGAAGGGCCGTGGTCAAGGAGGTGACCAAGGACGCGATGGTCACTCTGACAGAGATCTAGAGTTTCTCTGTGGAGATGGGAGAACCTTCCAGAAGGACAACCATCTTTGCAACACTCCACCAATCAGGCCTTTATGGTAGAGTGGCCAGACGGAAGCCGCCACTCAGTAAAAGGCACATGACAGCCCGCTTGGAGTTTGCCAAAATGCACCTAAAGACTCTCAGACCATGAGAAACAAGATTCTCTGGTCTGATGAAACCAAGATTGAACTCTTTGGCCTGAATGCCAAACGTCACGTCTGGAGGAATCCTGGCACCATCCCTACGGTGAAGCATGGTGGTGGCAGCATCATGCTGTGTGGATGTTTTTCAGCGGCAGGGACTGGGAGACTAGTCAGGATCGAGGCAAAGATGAATGGAGCAAAGTACAGAGAGATCCTTGATGGAAACCTGCTCCAAGCACTCAGGACCTCAGACTGGGGTGAAGGTTCACCTTCCAACAGGACAACGACCCTAAGCACACAGCCAAGACAACGCAGGAGTGGCTTCGGGACAAGTCTCTGAATGTCCTTGAGTGGCCCAGCCAGAGCCCGGACTTGAACCAGATCGAACATCTCTGGAGAGACCTGAAAATAGCTGTGCAGCGACGCTCCCCATCCAACCAGACAGAGCTTGAGGGGATCTTCAGAGAAGAATGGGATAAACTCCCCAAATACAGGTGTACCAACCTTGTAGCGTCATCCCCAAGACGACTCGAGGCTGTAATCACTGCCGAAGGTGCGTCAACAAAGTACTGAGTAAAGGGTCAAAATACTTATGTAAATGTGATATTTTTGTTTCTTTTTTTTAAATAAATTTGCAAAAATTTATAAAAAACAGTTTTTGCTTTGTATTTATGGGTGTAATGTGTGTAGATTAGTTAGGGAAAAATATGTATTTAATCAGTTTTAGAATAAGGCTGTAACCTAACAGAATGTTCGGGGTCGGATACAGTTTTATCTTTTTGTAAAGTTTTTGTTTGTTGTTGTCATGTCATTTGCTCTGACAAATGTCCTCTGTTTGGAACTCATTACTATATGAACTGACTCTTGTACAGAACCAAAGAAAAGTAGATTTTTAGAAAACCTCAAGCCCATAGTCCTCTGTGTCAACCTTTCCTCTGTTATGGATGAATTTGCTGCACCTCATCTTAACTTCACGACAATTAGCGTGGGTTTATTTTCTCACGTTGGTTGCTGTCTCTCTCTAAGCTGCGTTCAATGTGATAGGTTAGGAAACATATCACAGGGCAAGCCTGTGACTGACAGTTCGCTAATCAGACAGATAGCTCGGCTGCTCTACCTTCCACCCAACACCCATTCTTCTCTCCCTCCCTCGTCACAGTGGAAGCCACAACTTCAAGAGCTCAAGCCAACGCAGCCATGTTTAAAAAAAAAAACACATGAATTAATTACTGTCTTCATTCAGCCTTGTAGAATGGAATCACTAGTCATATCTAGTTAATTACCCTGCTCCACTGTCTGCTCTGAGTGGCCATATTTGTTTTTTAAGACAATGTTCATGTACCCATACTCAGATGTTGCTGAAGCTCGATCTTACAAGCCTGGATAGATATTTTACCTATCAGCTAACCACATATGTTATAGCAATCTGGTGCCCGACTGCACAGTCCATGACGTGGCACGCAACCATTGGTTGATGCATGCAACATCTGAGCAGGGGAACGTGACCAATGAAAGTTCCTTTTAGGTGACCGCTGGAACCAGGTGGCAGGTACTGGCAGGTTCTGGCCGGTACTCATCATGCTCACGTTTCTGTGAAGTCATTTCTGCTGATTGGGTTGACTCTGGCAGCATGCATTATATACACCTGGGCTAGCGTCAGTTAACACTCTCTCTTCCTTTTCAGTTAGTCCTTCCCATATCGCTCCTGTCACTGGTCCATTGAGACCTGTCTTGGTTGGGAGGAGAAGAGAGGATATCCAGCTATTGTAGAGCTGCCCAGACAGAAAACTACAGGTGAACTGAAGCATAGTCTGGTTAACATCAACAGACGACCTGACCATTGAGAAACAACAACACAATGTCCAGATTAATTCAATTAGATGATGGCCTAAACATGCAAGAGGTGTGAATGAATGATGCAAAGTGAATTGAAAGTGGCCAACTGTCTGATATTCATTGACCAGGGTGTGCTGATGATACAGTCACAGTACGCTCAGTATGCTAAATGAACAGATCTATAGTAGTTCACTTCCTTACCAACAGGGGGAAGTCAACAGAAGCACGAGCAGCAACCAGCACCTATCTCCATCTTTTGTGTATAAAAATAAATTGTGCCATAATCAATGAATGACACTACATGTGTAGAAATGCAACTGATCTCCATATTACATTGAAACATATGTGAGATTCATCATGCAATATTTACTGTGACCTTGGTATTTCCCATAAAAGCAGAAAAAGATGATTGAGTGAAATATTTGTTGCGGTATATGTAATGTTCTGTGCAGAGGAGGTTGAGCTATGAGCGAGTGAGCCCGACGGGTTCTAACACCAGCTCATCTTGAACATCTCTTGTTGCCTCAAAAGAGCATTATCTTCATTTATAACCTGAAAACGGTCAGATTAAAGGAGGATAAACACTGAATGTTGAGGAAAATGGTGGCTATCTGGCAAAGAAAACAGACAATACATACAAAATGGTTGGGCATCTTGCACATTAAAGTTAGTTATATCATTTCAATATAACTTTACACTATATTCCAAAATGGATTTGGACAGTGTCTCCATGTCATTATCATGATCATCACAATCATCATCATCATCATCATCATCATCATCATCATCATCATCACCTTTTAGCCCATAACCCCTGAAACTGAGAATGAATTGGAATTTGCAAACTATCAAATTGTTCACTTACATGTGTATAATTTTGGCTGCAACAAATAACAAAACAGTGATGTTCTGTGATGAAAAGAGGGGATGTGATGAAAAAAATTATTGACATTTAATGTGTCAAATGTCTAATGCCATTTCATAGGCTACGTCACAACAAGACGTCTTCAATGTCTATATAGATCATGCCAGGTCACCGCAGGTCTGTTTAGAAAATACAAATGAAGCGAGGGAGACACTTGTCCAGCGGCCACAGTCGCAGAAAGAGCATCCAGCCGGCACGGCGCCAGCTCCAGGAGCAGCTCCAGCGGATGGCTCTGGAGGTTGAGGCAGGGTCAGAGGGTAAAGGCTGCACACCCAGCATCCTCCATTGTAGACCAGCACACAGCCATCTTGGATCTGCGGGGAGAAGAGACATTAATGCGGTGAGTTTCTGCTCTGCTTTTTCCTTTCCAAATATCCGCGATGCTCCACCGGGGAGGCGTTGCGTGTCGAACCGTCTTTATTTCGGCCCCCAGCGACGCCGGTTAGGAGGGAATCGGGCCGCTGGTCGAGGTGTAATCCGACCTTTGGCGTTCTCCTCGGGGGTTTTTGTCCGGGGCTGTGCATGTTGAGAGCGACAGAGATGCAAGACATCGCAGGCCCCAATCCGCACAGCAGCCCTCCCCCTTGCTCTAGTCAAATAGTTACCCCAAGGTGTAGTTAGCTGATTTATCCCGTTTTAATGGGGCTGATTTGATTCCAGGTATAGTAGCTACGTGACAGTTTTCACTGGGCTATTCAGGTGAAAGTGTCTAGCGCGGAGTTGGGTTAGCTTGTTAGCCAGCGCTGGTATGTTAGCTCTGCTTAGCTAACCGCTAACGTTACAATGTTCACTCATCCCGACGATTGCATCAAACATCCACTAATATCTGGGCTGTACATTTTAGTTATTGTCGCTTATCATGTTGGTTTCAGCTAACGGTACTTGACCTCTTTTGGTGTTTTGTGTTCCGGTTGTGTCTAATGTGGGTAGCTTGTAGTTAGCCGACTCCGCTAATCCATCCAGCCGAAGTGTTCATTCATCCAGCTTGATCAAACCCAGGGAGTTCAACTCTTTCTTTCAAGTTCCCACTTCGCTATCGATCGGAACGTAATGAAACGGCCTGCTGAAGCTCAGCTTGTTCCGCTGAATGGTTGTCAGCTACGCCCGGCTAGTTGCATGAGTTTCTAGCCAAAGTTAGCCTACTGCTACTTGGAGACCACACTAGCTATTTAAGGCAACTTCCAAGCCACGTCGTTAGCTCCTCAACACACACAATGACCCAAACGGCAACATCATGATCCCCCCGTCCCGTCAGGTCATCCAGCAGTCTCTACGATCAGAGTACAAAGCATGAGCCTATGTTGTCCATGGTCTGGAGAGAAATGACTTTTCAGGGGTAGCTACATCCTGTGCTGTGACATGATGGTGTAGCTAAAGGAATAAGACCCATGGCTGTTTCCAAAGGTTTGTTACAAAGCTCTACTAGCTATGTATCTGCTTTGACACTCAGGGAAAGGGATTGTTTTGGTTGCAGGTTGTGATTTGGAGGTCTTGACTGAAATGAAATGGCTATTAGAAAGAATATAGCTACTCTAAATGAGAACATTACTAAAGCCAAACTCTGTTTTTGTCCATGACTTCCAGCTGTGGATGTAATGCTTTTAGGCCCCATTCTGTTTTGATATTCCAGTGAACACTAATCTATTTGTTATGTATTCTGAATTTGGGTTGAGTCAGTGAATCTGTAATTTAGCGAAACTGAAGACTGACAGCAGTCAGAATGGTGATTGATGTGAAGTTGAAGCAGCCCCCGACCTCAGGTGATGCTGTCTGATTTGCTCAGTGTTATCGGTAATGACAAAATAAGAATTGGTTTTAGATGGGGTCGAATGAAATTATTCATGCCTAAAAGGTTTCAATGTATATTTTTATGCCTTTTTAGATCAATCAATCAACATTTATTTATAAAGCCCTTCTTACATCAGCTGATGTAACAGAGTGCTGTACAGAAACCCAGCCTAAAACCCCAAACAGCAAGCAATGCAGGTGTAGAAGCACGGTTGCTAGGAAAAACTCCTTAGAAAGGCCAGAACCTAGGAAGAAACCTAGAGAGGAACCAGGCTGTGAGGGGTGGACGGATCTTTGTTTCTCCAACGCACTGCTGCTATTTCCATCTTTGCCCCTTTGGAAGATCATGTCTTTTATAACCAGAATGCACTTTTTTAATAAATAGTCTTTTTTTGTTGCGTTAATCAATTCGGCCTTAGGCTATTTGTTTGTTATTCTGCTTGGCCTGTCCGCTTACTGTTTATTTTGATTGGCGTTGAGGAGTGTGGCTTAATCTCTTTTAATCCAGAACATTTGTTGTGGACCCACTGCTGGTAATAGCCTACATTTAACAGTGCACTAACAGTCCCCAACATTTCTCATTAGTGTAGTCCCAGATTTGCTGCTGTCGAGTACACACAGCACAGAGAGAGGCTCAAGCATATCTGATCGTGGGTTGGTGAGATGCAAGCAAAGAAGCAAGAAATCTTCTGGTCTCCAAGCTGCTGCCCTGTGTCTGTGTGTGCCCGGTCCTCCCTGGCTGTGTAGTGTACAAAGGCTGTGGAAGCAGAGGGGTCAGCAGCCACATACTGTTGTGTTCTGTCTTCAGCAACTCTAGTTCAGATGGAGGAGGCTCATACATGTGTTTATATTAAAACACAAGCTAGTCTACTGCCCTTGGCGTCATTGCTACTGCCAAAGAACATGCAGTACCGAGGAGAGATCCAATGGGTCTTCAAGTGTCCACATTCAAGGCTAATGTAAGGATACTGTTAACAGATAAGCTGCACACCTGATGTGGAAGCCAGGCAGATGTTACTTCACATATTGTGTAAGTATAAAAAGCCCCTAAGCTGTAGCCAAGGTCTATGGGTTTGGGATATGAAGCCTCAGCCTAGCATCATACCTGGCTCAGTAGTTAAAACAGTTGCTGAACCACATCAATGTGAACTGCTTCAGAGGAGTCAAACCAAAGAGCTGTGCAGGCAGCAACCACCGAGCAGGTGTGCTAGACCCAGGCAATTTGATCTGCCCTAACAGACAGGCAGTGAGATTGGGATCTCTTTAGTGAATCAGTGATGCGTATTAAGAAAACAGTTGCACATATTGGCCAAAATCCCCTCTGGAAACGCTGGAAGTAGGATAACCCGTGTTTGGTGGTGGTACTGCTGTGGGGTGGTGGGGCGGCGGCGTACTGCTGGCTGGGGGCGGCGGTACTGCTGGCTGGGGGCGGCGGTACTGCTGGCTGGGGCGCGGTACTGCTGGCTGGGGCGGCGGTACTGCTGGCTGGGGGCCGCGGTACTGCTGGCTGGGGGCGGCGGAGGAGTAAACGTATTTGTTTAGATATACAGTGCATTCAGAAAGTATTCAGACCCCTGGACTTTTTCCACGTTTTGGTACGTATACAGCCGTATTCTGAACTGTTTACAGTACCAGTCAAAAATCTGGACACAACTACTCATTCCAGGGATTTTCTTTATTTTGACTATTTTCTACATTGTAGAATAATAGTGAAGACATCAAACTATGAAATAACACATATGGAATCATGTTGTAACCAAAAAAGTGTTAAACAAATCAAAATATATTTTAAATTTGAGATTCTTCAAAGTAGCCACCCTTTGCCTTCATGACAGCTTTGCACACTCTTGGCATTCTCTCAACCAGCTTCATGAGGTAGTCACCTGGAATGCATTTCAATTAACAGGTGTACTTTGTTAAGTTAATTTGTGGAATTTCTTTCCTTCTTAATGCATTTGAGCCAGTCAGTTGTGTTGTGACAAGGTAGGGGTGGTATACAGAAGATAGCCCTATTTGGTAAAAGACCAAATCCATATTATGGAAAGAACAGCTCAAATAAGCAAAGAGAACACATCTCAACATCAACTGTTCAGAGGAGACTGCGTGAATCAGGCCTTCATGGTCGAATTGATGCAACAAAAAAAACACTACTAAAGGACACTAATAAGCGATTTGCTTGGGCCAAGAAACATGAGCAATGGACATTAGATTGTGGAAATCTGTCCTTCGGTCTGTTTAGTCCAAATTTGAGATTTAAACAGGACAATGACCCAACACACCTCCAGGCTGTGTAAGGGCTATTTGACCAAGAAGGAGAGTGATGGAGTGCTGAATCAGATGACCTGGCCTCCACAATTACCCAACATCAACCCAATTGAGATGGTTTGGGATGAGTTGGACCGCAGAATGAAGGAAAAGCAGCCAACAAGTGCTCAGCATATGTGGGTACTCCTTCAAGACTGTTGGAAAATCATTCCAGGTTAAGCTGGTTGAGAGAATGCCAGAAGTTTCCAAAGCTGTCATCAATGCAAAGGTTGGCTACTTTGAAGAATCTAAAATAGAAAATATATTTTGTTTTGTTTAACACTTTGATGTAAGCGGAACGCTACCTGCCCAACTGCATAGTGCCAGCTGTAAAGTTTGGTGGATGAGGAATAATGATCTGGGGCTGTTTTTCATGGTTTGGGCTTGACCCTTTAGTTCCAGTGATGGGAAATCTTAACACTGCAGCATACAATGACATTCTAGACAATTCTGTTCATCCAACTTTGTGGCAACAGTTTGGGGAAGGCTCTTGCCTGTTTCAGTATGACAATGCCCCCATGCACAAAGCGAGGTCCATACAGAAATGGTTTGTCGAGAACTTTGTGGAATAACTTGACTGGCCTGCACAGAGCCCTGACCTAAACCCCATTGAACACCTTTAGGATGAATTGGAACGCCGACTGCGAGCCAGGCTTAATCGCCCAACATCAGTGTCTGACCTCACTAATGCTCTTGTGGCTGACTAAGCAAGTCCCCCACAGCAATGTTTCAACATCTAGTGGAAAGCCTTCCCAAATGAGTGGAGGCTGTTATCGCAGCCAAGGGAATGAGATGTTCGACTTGCAGGTGTCCACATAATTCTGTCCATGTGTACTTTCATGCACCTCTTGTGGCTGGATGTAAAACAAAATATATTACCAGAAAATATTCAATCACAGGACTCTTAATCAACATCAACCAGAAAGGAACAATAAAACGGAATACTGTAGAATAGTATTGCTTGTTGTAGGAGCATCACCATCACCTCTGTCCCGTCCCTTTAACAAGGGCTCCTATACAGTACCCTACCATTGTTAGTGTGTCAATCAACCGGTGGCGCGTGTCTTGAGCTGCCTCCCTGGCAGGATGCTATGCTTCAGTGAGCCATGAACGAAGGAACCGCCTCCTGTCACACAGCCAAATGGGTCCATTTAACCAGACTCTGTATAGGGGGGTCCTCATTTAACCAGACCCTGTATAGGGGGTCCTCATTTAACCAGACCCTGTATAGGGGGTCATCATTTAACCAGACCCTGTATAGGGAGGGGGCATCATTTAACCAGACCCTGTATAGGGGGCATCATTTAACCAGACTCTGTTTAGGGGGCATCATTTAACCAGACCCTGTATGGGGGGTCATCATTTAACCAGACCCTGTATAGGGGGTCCTCATTTAACCAGACCCTGTATAGGGGGTCCTCATTTAACCAGACCCTGTATAGGGGGTCATCATTTAACCAGACCCTGTATAGGGGGTGGTCATCATTTAACCAGACCCTGTATAGGGGGTCATAGTCATCAGTGTCAATGAGACAGAAGAGTGAAGAGCAGGACAGAGCAGGGCAGCCTAAAGGAAGGTGTCCTCTATACTAGTGTGGAGTAGATGATGGGGGAGAGAGGGACCGAGAAGACACTCTGGTGTAAAGTAGTCTTCAGGTTGTGTCCTCTTTTCTCTAGTGGAATAGATGGAGTAAATACTGCTTTCACACCAGATTCACAACACCAGTTCGTACTGCTCGCACCAGATTCACAACACCAGTTCGTACTGCTCTCGCACCAGATTCACAACACCAGTTCGTACTGCTCTCGCACCAGATTCACAACACCGGTTCGTACTGCGCTCGCACCAGATTCACAACACCAGTTCGTACTGCGCTCGCACCAGATTCACAACACCAGTTCGTACTGCGCTCGCACCAGATTCACAACACCAGTTCGTACTGCTCTCGCACCAGATTCACAACACCGGTTCAGTGTTGCTCGCACAGATTCACAACATGTAGGGTTGTCAGGATAGCTCGCACCAGATTCACAACACCGGTTGAAGCGCCGCACCAGATTCACAACACCAGTTCGTACTGCGCTCGCATCAGATTCACAACACCAGTTCGTACTGCTCTCGCACCAGATTCACCACTCCTGTGTGTTGCCCACAGAACTAGAATGTAGGGTTGTCAGGATACCACAATCACCATCCTCAGAGGAAATAAAACATGAAGAGGAAATCCGTCCTGATGTTGATAGGGATACCTGGTCAGTTGAGGAAAACAGTCCTGATGTTGATAGGGGATACCTGGTCAGTTGAGGAAAACAGTCCTGATGTTGATAGGGGATACCTGGTCAGTTGAGGAAAACAGTCCTGATGTTGATAGGGGATACCTGGTCAGTTGAGGAAAACAGTCCTGATGTTGATAGGGATACCTGGTCAGTTGAGGACAACAGTCCTGATGTTGATAGGGATACCTGGTCAGTTGAGGAAAACAGTCCTGATGTTGATAGGGGATACCTGGTCAGTTGAGGAAAACAGTCCTGATGTTGATAGGGGATACCTGGTCAGTTGAGGACAACAGTCCTGATGTTGATAGGGGATACCTGGTCAGTTGAGGACAACAGTCCTGATGTTGATAGGGGATACCTGGTCAGTTGAGGAAAACAGTCCTGATGTTGATAGGGGATACCTGGTCAGTTGAGGAAAACAGTCCTGATGTTGATACCTGGTCAGTTGAGGACAACAGTCCTGATGTTGATAGGGGATACCTGGTCAGTTGAGGACAACAGTCCTGATGTTGATAGGGGATACCTGGTCAGTTGAGGACAACAGTCCTGATGTTGATAGGGGATACCTGGTCAGTTGAGGACAACAGTCCTGATGTTGATAGGGGATACCTGGTCAGTAGAGGAAAACAGTCCTGATGTTGATAGGGGATACCTGGTCAGTTGAGGACAACAGTCCTGATGTTGATAGGGGATACCTGGTCAGTTGCACAACTGAAATGTGTCTTCCTCATTTCACCCTCTGAATCAGAGAGGTGCGGGGGGCTGCCTTAATCGACGTCATCCATGCTGGGGAAGAGTTGTTGTTGTGGGTAACTGCCTTGCTCAAGGGCAGAACGGCCTTCCCTGCCTCAACTACTCTCTCTAAAACCCCTCTGGAAGTCCCTGACTACACTACTGCCTTCCCTGTCTCAACTACTCTCTAAAACTCCTCTGGAAGTCCCTGACTACACTACTGCCTTCCCTGCCTCAACTACTCTCTAAAACCCCTCTGGAAGTCCCTGACTACACTACTGCCTTCCCTGCCTCAACTACTCTCTCTAAAACCCCTCTGGAAGTCCCTGACTACACTACTGCCTTCCCTGTCTCAACTACTCTCTCTAAAACCCCTCTGGAAGCCCCTGACTACACTACTGCCTTCCCTGTCTCAACTACTCTCTCTAAAACCCCTCTGGAAGCCCCTGACTACACTACTGCCTTCCCTGTCTCAACTACTCTCTAAAACCCCTCTGGAAGCCCCTGACTACACTACTGCCTTCCCTGCCTCAACTACTCTCTAAAACCCCTCTGGAAGTCCCTGACTACACTACTGCCTTCCCTGTCTCAACTACTCTCTAAAACCCCTCTGGAAGCCCCTGACTACACTACTGCCTTCCCTGCCTCAACTACTCTCTAAAACCCCTCTGGAAGCCCCTGACTACACTACTGCCTTCCCTGTCTCAACTACTCTCTCTAAAACCCCTCTGGAAGTCCCTGACTACACTACTGTCTTCCCTGCCTCAACTACTCTCTCTAAAACCCCTCTGGAAGTCCCTGACTACACTACTGCCTTCCCTGCCTCAACTACTCTCTCTAAAACCCCTCTGGAAGTCCCTGACTACACTACTGCCTTCCCTGCCTCAACTACTCTCTCTAAAACCCCTCTGGAAGTCCCTGACTACACTACTGCCTTCCCTGTCTCAACTACTCTCTAAAACCCTCTGGAAGTCCCTGACTACACTACTGCCTTCCCTGCCTCAACTACTCTCTCTAAAACCCCTCTGGAAGCCCCTGACTACACTACTGCCTTCCCTGTCTCAACTACTCTCTCTAAAACTCCTCTGGAAGTCCCTGACTACACTACTGCCTTCCCTGCCTCAACTACTCTCTCTAAAACCCCTCTGGAAGTCCCTGACTACACTACTGCCTTCCCTGCCTCAACTACTCTCTCTAAAACCCCTCTGGAAGTCCCTGACTACACTACTGCCTTCCCTGTCTCAACTACTCTCTAAAACCCCTCTGGAAGCCCCTGACTACACTACTGCCTTCCCTGCCTCAACTACTCTCTCTAAAACCCCTCTGGAAGTCCCTGACTACACTACTGCCTTCCCTGTCTCAACTACTCTCTCTAAAACCCTCTGGAAGTCCCTGACTACACTACTGCCTTCCCTGTCTCAACTACTCTCTAAAACCCCTCTGGAAGTCCCTGACTACACTACTGCCTTCCCTGTCTCAACTACTCTCTCTAAAACCCCTCTGGAAGTCCCTGACTACACTACTGCCTTCCCTGCCTCAACTACTCTCTCTAAAACTCCTCTGAAAGTCCCTGAAGACTTTATGAATACTCCCATGGTGGTTTATCTGTTGCCAGAAGGCAGCTTGCCCAGAGGACTCCTTTTTAGCCTGGCCAGCATTGTTACAGAGGTGGGATATCTGACCACGTAGTCTGGGGACTGAATCACTCATTTGTTATTAATGCTGGAGTTTCATGTGATGTGTTGGCCTCCCCTCTAGTTCACTGGTAGTTATTTTCCCATATGGAGTGCCTGGGACTTGATCTAGCCTGTTTCATTTGTAGAGCAGTTCAGGCAGGGCAGACATATTCTGCGTCCCAAATGGCTCCCTATAAAGTGCACAACTTTCTTTACCGGAGTCCTATGGGCTTGGTCTAAACTAGTTCACAAGGGAGTAGGGGATGTGTCCAGGAAGACAGGCAGAGGTTAGGTGACTGCTCAGTGCTCTGTCCTCCCCAGTTACATGGCCCTGGCCTAGTCTGTCTGTGTTCATTCTGTCTCTCTGTGATGGGAGTACTTCTGATTTTCCCCACCGTGTTACAGCTGTTACTCCCACCTCCTCCACTCTGCTGGGCCCCTGTGGTCCCTTGACTCTGACCCAGATTCTAAAAGCTGTCCACAAACAATCATAACAAAAAAAACTGTCATGAATGTGGCACCTCTGAGCACTCTC
>CM059783.1:25980661-26060661 GCA_030435695.1 Brachymystax lenok tsinlingensis
TCTCTCCTGCTGTCTTGCGCTCTCTCTCTCTCTCTCTCTGCTGTCTCGCTCTCTCTCTCTCTCCTGCTGTCTCGCGCTCTCTCTCTCTCTCCTGCTGTCTCGCGCTCTCTCTCTCTCTCCTGCTGTCTCCTGCTGTCTCGCGCGCTCTCTCTCTCTCTCTCTCTCCTGCTGTCTCGCGCGCTCTCTCCTAGCAGGAGATGGAGTCAGTGGTCCTAACATGACTAAGGGCCAGAGGCCACTTCTTCTACTAGACTACAGTCAGGTTATCCAGAGGCCACTTCTTCTACTAGACTACAGTCAGGTGCTTACATGTGTCACGTAAAGAGAGCAAGGCTTGAGGGAATAGGGAATGTATTTCCTAAACAAATTAGGGATTTCTGTAACGAAGCTTTTCAGTCAGAAAAACAAGTAAGAAACTAGAAATGTCTTTCTTTGCAGCTTCAGCACCACGGACAGTGCCATAAACACTGTTGCTGTGCTGTGGTCGCTGCAGAAGGAGAAGACAGTGCCCGGCCTGGCCCAAATCAATTTCCATCAGGCTCCCTCTTGAGTCATTTGTGTTCCATAACACAGGGTTCTTAAAGCATCAGACAAGCTCAGTGACCACTGGTTGGTTTGCTTTTGTTTTCTGAGCAATTAAAAATTAACCATTGTTTTTTTGAATTTTAATTGTTGGACCGTAAGACTGTAAAAACCAAGTGATTTTAATTTGGGAAATCTGTTCCAAAGTATTCCCAGGCATGATAGAGAGACACGTGATCATATACAATGTAAGCAAGGTTTGCAATGATTGTTTGTCATATTATCTGATTGTTCTTCTTGTGGTCAATTTGTAGTCGACAAATGTATTTGTAATTATGTTCCCGACCGTCCGTTCAAGAAAAGATCGGCCAGTTGAAGATCCTTTCAATAAGGTGTGTTTTTATATATGGAAATACAAGTTTAAAACATTCTACCAGTCGAAAGAACAGACAACTTGGTCTACGTTTTAATGTTTATTATTTTGCCGGGGACATTCCTCGATTCTTTTATCATTCAGCATTCTTTCATAGGAACGTGTCTTAACCTCCCAATGGGAGGACCAGTCCATTTAACCTCCCAATGGGAGGACCAGTCCATTTAACCTCCCAGTGGGGGGACCAGTCCATTTAACCTCCCAGTGGGGGACCAGTGGCATTTAGCCTCCCAGTGGGAGGACCAGTCCATTTTCATCAGACTGATCCAGATCTGTCTGATTCCAGTGGGAGGACAAGACGTTCCTTTTGTCCTCCCAGCATAGCCTGCTCTAGTATTCTACTGTTGACAGAGAGCCAGACTGTAGTGTATTGGCTGTGAGTGGGGCCGGGTTCTGATTCCTGACACTTAATCAGTAAGTTCTTGATTGATCTCCAGCTAAATGGTGGGGCATCAGTCTTCCTGTCAGGACTGGAGTGAGGTGTTGGTGGTGTTCTGCTCCCTCCACCCACTGCCTCTCCTCTCCTCTCCTCCACCGCCCTTCTGGCCTGGCTGGCACACATCTGTCTGGAACTCCAATGTGTTTAGAAACATCTGTCCAGAGGTCACTACAGTTTAATGTCATCTGCACAACGTCCTAGTCCCTACCATACTATCCTAGCAAAATATACAACCTGCTGGATTTCTGTTGTGGTTAATGGGTCCCTGTCATTTAATAAAGCTGTGTGGTTTAACTTCTTAGGGAGTGGTGGGGCGCTAGCGCCCCAATCCCGACACTACCAGGTGAAATGTAAGGCGCCAAATTCAAAATCCAAAAGTTGAATTATTAAACATGCACCAATATACAAGTGTTTCATACTCATCAAAAGCTCTGTTTCTTGGCAATATCACAGCGTTGTCAGATTTCAAAAAGGCTTTTCGGGGTTTCGCCTGCCATATCCGTTCTGTTTTACTCACAGACAAATGGTTAACACTTTTAGAAAATTCAGAGCGTTTCCTATCCAATGGTACTAAATATGTGCATATCCTATTTTCTGGGCCTGAATGGTAGGCATTTTACTTTGGGCACGCCAGGGTCTCCAAAACGGTCACCTCGTGCGCTGCTCCCTAAGAAGTTAAAAGTAGACTAACGCCAGGCTATACTACATGTTATCTGTCTCAGACAAGTCTTTGAGATGGGAGACAAAACCCCCATGTAGTTGCCTACTCGGGGCGCGCGGGCGTCATTAGGCTTGGGGACATACCGTTTTATACCGGGGTATTTTGAAATACCCACGGTATGATTTTCAATACCATAAAAAAATATATTTATTTTGAGGGTGCAATTGGGGGCACTGCAGGGTTGCGTGCTTCTCCACTGCTTATATCCAACTACAAGGTTGAGTAGAACTATAAGAAATGTTTTGAATAAAGTATATCCAGCTCAGGCCTCCAGCTATGCATTTGGTTTGCTAGCTAAGTGGCTAAATGTCAAGATCAAACTTCTTGGTTACAGCAGAGATATTCAACCCCCTCCTGGATCAAGATCCCTGTTGCGGTGTTAGGTTGATCTCCCAGTGCAGGCTGTGCAGTAAGCATGGTGGGAACTAATAAGGGGGATATTGACTGGCTTGATCCGTGAGACACATTTGACAAAAGTACAGAAAGTAACAATTGGATTACCGGACCGTTTTTCATGTTCTAGTATCGAGTTTCAGTATACCGTCCGACACTAGTGTGGAGCACGTATGTGCCCCTGTCAGGTAGAGGAAGTGAGAGTGATGCTCCTCTCTGCTGCCGACAGTGCTGTGTGTTGCCCACTGATAGAAACTGTTCCTGGCAGAAGTGGTAGCCTTGAGGCGTGTCCGGCTCTGGAGCTCCAGCAAGGAGCCAGTCAGGCAGGGAGCCAGCCAGGGAGGGAGGTCGGCGGGCAGGGAGTCCCAGCTGCTCTGAGGAAGATGCCCACTTCACACACTGACTCCCAGGTGCCTCAGACTCTTGTGTATAGGTAGTACGTGTTTAAAATTGCAGATGGTGGTTTGAACGAGGCTGTAGAAGAACCGATATATGAAAAACAGCTGACACTGTTATTACAGTATTATTGGCTTAGCTTTTCAGTTTTGTTTGGTTACAGATGCGGTCAGGCCATGGTAGGTTTATTTCAGAACCGGTTTGCTGAGTTTTCTAAGCAGAACCCCTGTTTTCTGAAGTGATATAAGACCTTCTGTTTGTTTCATAACTGGACTGCTCCGTGTAGGAAGCAGCTGAAGACCCGTCAGCCACCCCCACATCCATCTGCCAGACTCTGGCCCCGTTGTGGACATTGCACTCAATGCACTCTGAATCTACCAACTTCACTCTGATATTTGCATCAACCTTCTCCCGTAACAGCCTCAACCAAACTGTTTAGAAAAGCAATCTGAAGTCGCGAACTCCTCTCGTGGGCAGACCGATTACATCCTTTCACATCTATACAAAAAGGCCTATTCCCTCTCACTCCAGCAGTGCTGCCTTCATCAGTCGTACCAGTAGGGTTATGAAATGGTATCAGTCTATTTAATAGTGTGAGGTGTTCCCAGGCTGGTAATTGGCTGTTGTGTGAAACACAGGCACCATGCAGGAAGGAAGGCAGAGGTTTCCTGCTGGGTTTGTTGACCTGGATAACCAGCTGAACAGAACTGTCGGTTGGTAGCAGGCAGACCGCAGCACCTTAGAATTGGAATCACTAGAACGGACATCCTGATTCAACTCAATAGGTGGGTGATGGCGGATTGACTTGCAATCCCCTTTATCAATCTACACACAACACCCTATCATTTCAAATCAAAAACAAGTGCTTGCCCATTTTATAAAATAAGAAAACTACCAAAATATCAAATTTACATAATTATTCAGACCTTTTACTCAGTACTTTGTTGAAGCACCTTTGGCAGCGATTACAGCCTTCAGTCTTCTTGGGTATGACACTACAAGCTTGGCACACCTGTATTTGGGGAGTTTCTCCCATTCTTCTCTGCAGATCCTCTCAAGCTCTGTCAGGTTGGGGAGCGTCGCTGCACAGCTATTTTCAGGTCTCTCCAGAGATGTTCAATCGGCTACAAGTCCGGGCTCTGGCTGGGCCACTCAAGGACATTCAGAGACTTGTCCCAAAGCCACTCCTGCATTGTCTTGACTGTGTGCTTACAGGCTGACTATACCGCTCGCGTCATGTGCGCGAGCGTTGCAAAGTAAATTTAGAAATCTAGATTATTCAATTATTGCCCCCACACTGCTCGCGAGCGCCAACGAGCGTCTGCGTTGCCAAGGGCTAAAATAGAAGTCAGTTCTATTTGTGACGCAGATCGAGCTGCAAGTCCTGCCTCACCCTTCTCCTCATTGGTTTATAGAAGCAGATACCCACATGCCATCTCCTCATTGGTTATACCCATGTGGGTGACTGAAAGATGAACGAGGTCAGTGGCGGTAATGCACCTAATTCATGAAAGTTGCCAATCGCAATATAAAGTCCAGAGAAGAAAAAGCCTGGAAGGAGTAGAGATGACTAGAAACGATTCGGTTGACCGTTTTTATGTGTGGATTCATTGGCGGAGTAGAGGACCTTGTGCATTTCAGGTAAAATAAATACTCAATGTTTATATCCCACGACAAATTAGCTAGCAACCGCAAAGCTAGCTAAATAGGACAAATTAGCTAGCAAGGGTAAGCTAGCTAGCTAAATTGCCATAAATGTTTAATGCTTTTTGACCTGTCCCCAAATTAATATAATTGTTTGAGTTTGTTTTGCTATTTTAACCTGCGTGTCGTGATTGCATTTGGTGTCGGGGGACAAAATACATGAATGCACAATGGTGCACGCGCGCTGCCGGTTTGGGTTCCGTGTTAGGGGTCGTTGTCCTGTTGGAAGGTGAACCTTCGCCCCAGTCTGAGGTCCTGAGTGCTTTGGAGCAGGTTTTCATTAAGGATCTCTCTGTACTTTGCTCCGTTCATCTTTGCCTCGATCCTGACTAGTCTCCCAGTCCCTGCCGCTGAAAAACATCCCCACAGCATGATGCTGCCACCACCATGCTTCACCGTAGGGATGGTGCCAGGATTCCTCCAGACCTGACGCTTGGCATTCAGGCCAAAGAGTTCAATCTTGGTTTCATCAGACCAGTGACTCTTGTTTCTCATGGTCTAAGAGTATTTAGGTGCCTTTTGGCAAACTCCTAGCAGGCTGTCATGTGCCTTTTTAGAGTCACCACCATCCCTTACCCCCCTGCTCCCTGATGGCTGGTCTTCGTCTAGTCACCACCATCCCTTACCCCCCCTGCTCCTTAATGCCCTGATGGCTGGTCTAGTCACCACCATCCCTTACCCCCCTGCTCCTTAATGCCCTGATGGCTGGGTTTCGTCTAGTCCCCACCATCCCTTACCCCCCTGCTCCTTAATGCCCTGATGGCTGGGTTTCGTCTAGTCACCACCATCCCTTACCCCCCTGCTCCTTAATGCCCTGATGGCTGGGTTTTGTCTAGTCACCACCATCCCTTACCCCCTGCTCCTTAATGCCCTGATGGCTGGTCTTCGCCTAGTCACCACCATCCCTTACCCCCTGCTCCTTAATGCCCTGATGGCTGGTCTTCGTCTAGTCCCCACCATCCCTTACCCCCTGCTCCTTAATGCCCTGATGGCTGGTCTTCGCCTAGTCCCCACCATCCCTTACCCCCTGCTCCTTAATGCCCTGATGGCTGGGTTTCGTCTAGTCACCACCATCCCTTACCCCCCTGCTCCTTAATGCCCTGATGGCTGGGTTTCGTCTAGTCACCACCATCCCTTACCCCCCTGCTCCTTAATGCCCTGATGGCTGGTCTTCGTCTAGTCACCACCATCCCTTACCCCCTGCTCCTTAATGCCCTGATGGCTGGTCTAGTCACCACCATCCCTTACCCCCCTGCTCCTTAATGCCCTGATGGCTGGGTTTCGTCTAGTCACCACCATCCCTTACCCCCCTGCTCCTTAATGCCCTGATGGCTGGTCTAGTCCCCACCATCCCTTACCCCCCTGCTCCTTAATGCCCTGATGGCTGGGTTTCGTCTAGTCACCACCACACATACAGGGTGTAATGACCAGATGTTTGTCCCCGTCCCCAGCAATGGGATTTGTCCCCAGCAATGGGATTTGTCCCCGCCCCCAGCAATGGGATTCGTTGTCCACAGCAGGCTGTCAAGCTCCCGCCTATTCCTCTCTTTGGATTGGTCGATACAGCTTGTTATTTGAATGCGTTCTTGAGGGCAGTTATTTGAAAATAGGTTGGTCCGTTATGTCTACTTTCAGACATCCAAGAGTGTCGTACTCCTATTGAATACGCCCTTCATTGTTGTGTAGGCCAGTCTCAGTCGTGAGCTTCCGGCTCAGAGTTGCTGTGCTTTGTGACGAATGGAAATGGCCTACTCAGTGTATTTAGAGCGGGTGGGTGTGAGGTCTGGGAAGGTTTTTCATATTGGTCTAAGTTTATAGGCTGTTTTGTAGCTGGTATGGGGGAGAAATAGCTAGGCCAATAGTGTTCCTTCAGAGGGTGGACCATGTTGTCTTGGGTCGGTGCTAATGGATTGTTCCTTTATTTTTGTGGGAATTCTGGATTTTGACGGTGTATAATAGTTTACTCTATAGGCCTACAGCTGGTTTTCAAACATCCACTCAAGGTCATCCAGGAGCCTACAGTATTCCACTATGTACTTTGCCTGGATTTGCTAGACAACATTTTTTCTGTTCTCCAAAACAACCCCAAGGTTGAGCATTGTTTTATGCTCTTCTTAGCCTAGCCTCATCCCTTTCAGTTCGAGTTAGTTGCTTGGCCCGGTCTCATCCCTTTCAGTTAGAGAGTTAGTTGCTTGGCCCGGTCTCATCCCTTTCAGTTCGAGAGTTAGTTGCTTGGCCTGGTCTCATCCCTTTCAGATAGTTAGCCTAGCCAACGGTCTTGGACCTAAAGTGTAAAATGGGTCCAAGATGTCTAGTTTGTGCTACAAGGCTAGATGGAGAATTCTTGCTTCAAAAAGGGAAATGTAGAAAACATATTGTCAAAAGTCGGCTACAATATGAAGACAACTGGGAACTCAAAGATACTGTTTAATGGCTAGCTAGTTCTAAAAACATCACTATTGAGAGAAGATTTTACATAATCCAAAGCTAAGGACAGTGAAGTTGCACCGAACACTGTTTCTCTGCTAAAAGTTATTTCTGTTAGATGAGCAGTGTGTGTGTGAGGGTTGATACTCTGTGCTTTCATGATAGAGTAGCCTCTTCCACAGGAGCCATGTGTTTTTAGGAAGATAAGACAACCTGACCTCATTGAAGTTGGCTGCACCAGTAGGTCAGGTCAGCTGTTGTCAACAAACCAGCTAATCCAACTCCTATGACCAATGACTTCCACTGCTCAGCTATTCGACCAACCAGGACCTCGAGTTCACCCCTACCCCTGGCTCCTATTGGCAAGGTCTTTGACAGGGAGGAGGGGCTTATGGCCAGCTCCAGACTATGATTGGCTATCATTACTCGTTGTCAGTCACTCCATGTTGTCCTAAACCAGTGGTCACCAACCTTTTCTGAGTCCAGATCACTTTACCAGTCAAAAAGCAAGCCAAGATCTACCGCTCAGATAAAAAAAAAAATCATTATTTAGGAATGAGGTTGGTGCAGTAGGCCTAATACATTATGACAGCATATTGGCCATATGCCTGACTATCTTGTTCTTCTCAGACCATATTATATTTCAGGACTCCAGCTTTGATAACAAATAGATCAGTTGGTTTTGCACTTGCTGGAAGTCCGAGTTGGATGACCGTTCAAAAATATTTTTCCCAGTCAGATCTAGTTCCCTCCCCCCGAGTTCCCAGTTGTCTTGAACACGGCATTAGTTTCAGCGGAGGGAGGGAGAGAGCGCAGCAGAGGAGGATCCCTGCTCTGGCTTTCCTTTCCTCCAGTGAGTATGACCAGAGGAGATATACGGTCTTACAGCTGACGGTAGAACTGATGTCTTCTTGCATCAGCCTCATGGACAAATTAATTTTGTTCCTCAGGACCAGAGAAAGTTAAATATTCCTCCATGATTAAAATAGACAAGACGAGCTGCTAGTAATAAGAAAAGGAAGGGCTGTCGATACACACGGCTACTCATTCATTTCAGCTGCAGGGCGAGTGGAAGTCGGGAAAAGAGCTTTATGTTTTGTAATACTGTTGAATAAAAACAGTGACAGTGCTGAATAAACCTGGACATGAATTCACTCATAAAAACAGCAGCTTTATGCTGTGTTCTTTGCCAGTCTCTCTGGTCATGGTTTTAAAAGTTATGAAATCTCACGTAGGCTAGTATCAAACTTTGCTGTGGCCGGGGCCGTGGAAGCTGTAGGCATGGTGATTTGAGCTATCCGATTGGCCAGTGCAGTGAGTCCACTTGATTTGGCCACACATCTCCCAGTCCACCGGGTAGGTGTAGTTTATCATTTTAGACAAATGAAATGGTTGAAAATGGGAACACTTTGTCTATCTGGTGCTCAGGGCTTGTGAATCAAGCGCACCCACCGCCAACAGGGCTTGTGAATCAAGCGCACCCACCGCCAACAGGGCTTGTGAATCAAGCGCACCCACCGCCAACAGTTCAACACATAATAAACAAGGAGCTCAGGCTGTGGTCTTTTCTCCAGAAATGTTTGGTGATCGACTAGGAATGTCTTGTGGTTAGCGGATCGACCAGTTGGTGACCTCTGTCCTGAACCCTTTCCTCCTTTCCTCCCCCTCTACAGGTGACTAACAGCATGTTCAGTGCTACAAGAAAGAAGTTTGTAGAGGGGGTGGAGAGCGACTACCCTGATGAGAGTATGTATTATGGCCAGACATCCATGTTCCCACATCCATCAGACAAAGACGTAAGTGGTGCTACCAACATGTTCCAATCAGTCAGTCAAACCCACAGAGGTTCAATCCAGACTCCTTGGTTCTCTAAGGGTCTGGATTGATGTGGAGATATTGTCAATAAACATTTTGTTTATCTGTCCCCCTTATGTGAAGTGGGGTGAAAGGCTTCTCCAGCTGTTCAGTTTTTGGCTTCATTTCAGTCATCTAAGCTTATTGTTTCTGTTGCTATGGCATTATTTTCAAAGCTGATCTTTTGCTGTTTCTGCTTGTCCTCAGTAACTGTGCGTGGTTAGGTTCAATATGTGTCTGGTTGTGTGGTTCATAGGCAAGTGGACATGACTCATTCACTCTGTTACAGTTAATACAGATGAGTCGCATGTTGACATTAGTACATCTCTAGATATGGAACATCTAACAATGGTCTCTACGAGATGAACACTCATCTGAATCCTGGGCCTGCTATGTGACTGACCACGTGAGAAGGCTTAAATCTAACCTGGACTATCTAGACAGGATATCTGTAGTCCAGGTTACATATCAGCTTTCTATCTAGACAGGATATCTATAGAGAAGGCTGATATCTAACCTGGTATATCTAGACCGGATGAGAGAGAGATCAGGTTTTATTTATTTATTTATTTATATATCTATCTAGACAGGATATCCATAGAGAAGAGCAGAACAAGGCATTCATAACCCAGGTCTCAGTTCAATAGAACCTTCACTCTGGCTGTGTCCCAAATGGCACCCTATTCCCTATATAGTGCACTACCTTTGACTAGGGCTCATATGGAAGGGGAATATGGAACTCGGGATAGGGTGTCATTTGGGACAAAGCCTCTGCCTGGGACTCCTTCCATGTGTTAATCAGAGGCCACATCAGAGCCGTTGGCTCCCGGCGGAGTTGAGACTACACCGCCTCTGTCTGCTTTCTGGCGCCAAAGACCCGGGCAGGCCACCTTGATCTGGTGCTTGAAGACTTCTGAGTTTTCCTTCAGTTTTCTGGGAATGGGGGGAATACAATCAGGCCTGCGTCCTAAATGGCACCCTATTCCCTATGCTAGTACACTACCCTGCGGGCTCTGGTCAAAAGTAGGGTGTTTATATAGTAAATAGATTGCCTTTTCAGAAGCTGTCCATGACGAACCTTGTTGGTTAGTTGACACGTGTGTGTGTGTGTGTGTGTGTGTGTGAAAGAACAATGGACCTACAGTGCTCTCTGGGACCAGAGACAGGGCAGACAGCCAGGAACAGAAAGCCCTCAGTAAACTAGCATCTCCGTGTGTTGTGATCATTTGAGGGTCCCTTCACAATGACGGCTTCCCTTCCAACCTGTTACAATCACACAGACGGACATTCACACATACAGGAGTCAGGAGAAGGTTTAGGAAATATGCTGATGAGAGAAGTTGGTCTCTTTGTCAAGTCTTACCCCAATTCCTCCGGTCCTCTCTCCTGGTTATGGGGAGCCTCAGATCTTCTCCTTCCATGCTGTTTGATAAGTAGAGAGGAATCAAGGAGATATTTTTGAGAAAGATCCTTGAGTCTGAGCAGCCGTCATCATGTTCCCAGTCCCACAACAACAGATGTTGTTATCAGTTGTGCCCACTGCTCCAAGGCTACGTTCCCTCCCTGAGAAGAACCGACTGAACCCAACTCTGTGGGAGGCAGAGGAATGCCTTTCTACTCTAACCTCCGAGCAAGGCCCCTACACAGGACACGCTGCACAGGACATCCACAAAGACCACACTGTGGGTGAGGGGACAATCGTGACAGCGGCCAAGCATGAACACAACTACTGATGGTGTGGGCGTTTTGGTTTGTATTGAGTCCCCATGCTACCATAGACACCATAATAATGCAGGCTAACAGCCATATAAGGGCTTCGTATAGCAGCCAATAACATATCAAAGGGTTTTTTTCTGCTCTGAGGGAATTCTGCTGGTTTAAGGCTCACAGCCCTCTTAAAAACAGGTACCTCACCTCTCTCCTCTGGCTCATCTGTCAGAGAACAGGTATTAAACCCCTAGAGAGAGAGCATCGCCATCTGGCCTGAAACCAGACCTGTCTGATAACCGCTCTACTGAACCTAGCGAGAGAGCATCGCCATCTGGCCTGAAACCAGACCTGTCTGATAACAGCTCTACTGAACCTAGAGAGAGAGCATCGCCATCTGGCCTGAAACCAGACCTGTCTGATAACAGCTCTACTGAACCTAGAGAGAGAGCATCGCCATCTGGCCTGAAACCAGACCTGTCTGATAACCGCTCTACTGAACCTAGAGAGAGCATCGCCATCTGGCCTGAAACCAGACCTGTCTGATAACCGCTCTACTGAACCTAGAGAGAGCATCGCCATCTGGCCTGAAACCAGACCTGTCTGATAACAGCTCTACTGAACCTAGAGAGAGAGCATCGCCATCTGGCCTGAAACCAGACCTGTCTGAGAACTGAATGGCGCTTCTCTATTGAAGAGTTTAGACTCCCAGGACTTTAAAGAACTTCCAAATAGCTCCAGGTAAGCAGACACATCTGATGGGTATCTAGACTCTCTGTACAAGGAGCTTCTTAGCAGAGCAGTAGTGAAACCTGAAGGGACTCTGAGATCTAAGCATTATTTTATGGCCAGCTAAACTGGACTCTGCTAGTGTGTGTGTGATTTATAAATATTTGTTATAACCTCTACACTGTGAGCACCTCATTAGATGAGTACTGTGGACAAAGAGAATAAATCATCGTCATGTAATACACCATTTAGCAGACACCTTTATCTAAAGTGACTCAGTCATGCCTGCATACATGTTAACGTAAGGGTGGTCCCGGGAATCCAATCCTCAAAGATGTGCAGCTCAGCTTGGACTAGATTCTGTACCTTCACACCAGTACAGTGAGTAGGACACTTTGGTAGAAAGGATAACAAAGTCTGAGCCATGCCTCAGAGCAGGTCCAAGTCCTAAGTCCAGCCCAGAAATGTCCCTCAGGTCAGAGGTACCGAGCCGTGCTGATGGAATGTGACGCCAGCCTGCCCTGGGGTTCTATACGTGGGACAGGATTCCTGAGTTCTTGGGTTCAAGGAGCAGGTAGTAGGGCTAGGTTTAGTCCAGTCTGGAAGAATTCAGACTTCTAGTAGTCTGCTGTGCCATACTGCTTCCAGTCAGTGTGGATTTGTCTCCCCTATAAAATAGATGTATTATCTCAATAATATCCTCTCATCACACATTTGGTTTAGAATTCTTTACACCCTTGTGTTCTGTGCTAAAGATATTCTCTCACTGTGGGGTATAATTCACACCATATTTCAGGTGGCATGCGCTTAAGAAAATGACACCTATTAATGGTGGTTCTTTTTCAGACAGTCATGTTTCTCAACATTGTTTTCCTTGTCCCCTTTTAGAACGCACCAGAGAATGAAGCACTGTGATCACATGAACTGGCAGGCTTGTCTCATTTAGAATGCACCAGAGAATGAAGCACTGGGATCACATGATGAACTGGCAGGCTTGTCTCATTTAGAATGCACCAGAGAACGAAGCACTGGGATCACATGATGAACTGGCAGGCTTGTCTCATTTAGAATGCACCAGAGAGCGAAGCACTGGGATCACATGATGAACTGGCAGGCTTGTCTCATTTAGAATGCACCAGAGAGCGAAGCACTGGGATCACATGATGAACTGGCAGGCTTGTCTCATTTAGAATGCACCAGAGAACGAAGCACTGGGATCACATGATGAACTGGCAGGCTTGTCTCATTTAGAATGCACCAGAGAACGAAGCACTGGGATCACATGATGAACTGGCAGGCTTGTCTCATTTAGAATGCACCAGAGAACGAAGCACTGGGATCACATGATGAACTGGCAGGCTTGTCTCATTTAGAATGCACCAGAGAACGAAGCACTGGGATCACATGATGAACTGGCAGGCTTGTCTCATTTAGAATGCACCAGAGAGCGAAGCACTGGGATCACATGATGAACTGGCAGGCTTGTCTCATTTAGAATGCACCAGAGAGCGAAGCACTGGGATCACATGATGAACTGGCAGGCTTGTCTCATTTAGAATGCACCAGAGAACGAAGCACTGGGATCACATGATGAACTGGCAGGCTTGTCTCATTTAGAATGCACCAGAGAACGAAGCACTGGGATCACATGATGAACTGGCAGGCTTGTCTCATTTAGAATGCACCAGAGAACGAAGCACTGGGATCACATGATGAACTGGCAGGCTTGTCTCATTTAGAATGCACCAGAGAACGAAGCACTGGGATCACATGATGAACTGGCAGGCTTGTCTCATTTAGAATGCACCAGAGAACGAAGCACTGGGATCACATGATGAACTGGCAGGCTTGTCTCATTTAGAATGCACCAGAGAACGAAGCACTGGGATCACATGATGAACTGGCAGGCTTGTCTCATTTAGAATGCACCAGAGAGCGAAGCACTGGGATCACATGATGAACTGGCAGGCTTGTCTCATTTAGAATGCACCAGAGAACGAAGCACTGGGATCACATGATGAACTGGCAGGCTTGTCTCATTTAGAATGCACCAGAGAATGAAGCACTGTGATCACATGAACTGGCAGGCTTGTCTCATTTAGAATGCACCAGAGAACGAAGCACTGGGATCACATGATGAACTGGCAGGCTTGTCTCATTTAGAATGCACCAGAGAACGAAGCACTGGGATCACATGATGAACTGGCAGGCTTGTCTCATTTAGAATGCACCAGAGAACGAAGCACTGGGATCACATGATGAACTGGCAGGCTTGTCTCATTTAGAATGCACCAGAGAACGAAGCACTGGGATCACATGATGAACTGGCAGGCTCGTCTCATTTAGAATGCACCAGAGAACGAAGCACTGGGATCACATGATGAACTGGCAGGCTTGTCTCATTTAGAATGCACCAGAGAACGAAGCACTGGGATCACATGATGAACTGGCAGGCTTGTCTCATTTAGAATGCACAAGAGAACAAAGCACTGTGATCACATGATGAACCTGATGACTGATGACAGCCAACCATAACCATATACAGCTTTACCTGATGACAGCCAACCATAACCATATACAGCTTTACTGATGACTGATGACAGCCAACCATAACCATATACAGCTTTACCTGATGACTGATGACAGCCAACCATAACCATATACAGCTTTACCTGATGACTGATGACAGCCAACCATAACCATATACAGCTTTACCTGATGACAGCCAACCATAACCATATACAGCTTTAGCTGATGACTGATGACAGCCAACCATAACGGTATACATCTTTACCTGATGACAGCCAATCATACGGGTATACACTGAACAAAAATATAAACGCAACATGAAACAATTTCTAAGATTACAATTCATATGGAAATCAGTCAATTGAAAATAAATGCATTAGGTCCTAATCTATGGATTTCACATAACTAGGAATACAGATATTCATCTGTTGGTCACAGATACGGTAGAAAATGGGTAGGGACATGGATCAGAGAACCAGTCAGTATTTGGTGTGACCAGCGTTCGCCCCATGCAACACCTCATCAGGCTGTTGATTGTGGCCTGTGGAATGTTGTCCCACTCCTCTTCAATGGCTGTGCGACGTTGCTGGATATTGGCGGGAACTGGAACACGCTGTCGTACACGTCAATCCAGAGCATCCCAAACATGCTCAATGGGTCACATGTCTGAGTATGCAGGCCATGAAAAAACTGGGACATTTTCAGCTTCCAGGAATTGTGTACATATCCTTGCGACATGGGATCGTGCATTATCATGCTGAAACGTGAGGTGATGGAGGTGGATGAATGGCACGACAATGGGCCTCAGGATCTCGTCACGATATCTCCTGATGACTGATGTGCATTCAAATTGCCATTAATAAAATGCTATTGTGTTCGTTGTCCGTAGCTTATGCCTGCCCATACCATAACCCCACCGCCACCATGGGGCACTCTGTTCACAACGTTGACATTAGCAAACCCCTCGCCCACACATTGCCATACACGCTGTCTTCCATCTGCCTGGTACAGTTTTAAACCGTGATTCATCTGTGAAGAGCACACTTCTCCAGCCTGCCAGTGGCCATCGAAGGTGAGCCATCGAAGGTGGACCATCGAAGGTGCCCACTGAAGTGGATTACGACACGGAACAGCAATCAGGTGAAGACCCTGGAGAGGACGAGGAGCACGCATATGAGCTTCCCTGAGACGGGTTCTAAGAGTTTGCAGAAATTCTTCGGTTGTGCAAACCCAGTTTCATCGGCTGTCCGGGTGGCTGGTCTCTGATGAAAAAGGTAGATGTGGAGGTCCTGGACTGGCATGGTTACACGTGGTCGTCTGCGGTTGTGAGGCCGGTTGGACATACTGTCAAATTCTCTAAATCGTCGTTGGAGGAGGCATATGGTAGAGAAATTAACATAAAATTCTCTGGCAGCAGCTCTGGTGGACATTAAATGCAGTTCGCATTCCAATTGCACGCTCTCTCAACTTGAGACATCTGTGGCATTGTTTTGTGACAACTGCACATATTAGTGGCTTTTTATTGTCCCCAGCACAAGGTGCACCTGTGTAATGATCATGCTGTTTAATCAGCTTCTTGATATACCACACCTGTCAGGTGGATGGATTATCTTGGCAAAGAAGAAATGCTCACTAACAGGGATTTCTGCCATCTTTTATTTCAGCTCATGAAACGTGACCAGCGCTTTACATGTTGCCTTCATATTTTGGTTCAGTGAATGTTTTCTTACGAGGGGAAAAAAGAAGTACTTCTGTTCCTACTCCGGTGTAATGTGATGGGCTGTCACTATTTAAGCAGCGCTGTATTCCTGCAGGTCCATCTGTAGTAAGGGTGCATTGGTCAATTCATTGACAACTTGGGTTTTAGCTTGCTTATATAGCTGAAATGAATGAATGCGAGAGGGCAAATTTCGTAACGTGGCTCGAGCACTTTCACGAGGTGCTGAAACCCCCTATTCTTAACCACGGAGAATGAACGTGTATCCGCGGCTATAAACATACCTACAGGTCTTGTCATTTCTTTGGCCCCGTCAGAATCAGCTGCTTGAATACAGAGGTGGAGATGATGTCTTTGGGGTTTCTGTCTCGCTCCGGTGGTAGGAATACTGGGGTGACGTTGGCGTCAACGTGTTTGTGTCGGCAGCTCCATAGGCTGTTCACGTTGACAACTCTCTCTGTCCGTTTCCGGTGTAATCTACTGGGAAGACGATGTTCCAGATTTTGAGATTTAAACAACGATGGAGAATCCTACTGGTTTATCGACCCTCGCCATCGTACAGAACTAGTTCCCAGCTGCGCCTCACAAAAGGACATTTTGAAATGCACCAAATAAGATTTGAATTTTGATTACATCGTGCGTTTATAGGCTCTAGTTTTAAGTTTATAGCCTAAAATGTTTTTCCAGCTCAGATTTCCTCGAGGCGTACAACACAGCGTAGACAGCCTATAGGCCTAAGGGTTTTATATTTATTTATTCGGGTTCACAGTGCAGACTGAACCGAGTTCCACGTACCAAACGGTTCTGTAGGAATACATGTACCGTTACTAGTAGATCCAATTGGCCTGGTTGTCTGACTGGCAGAGTGTTGGTGACGTAGCCTATACAAGAGCAGCATAAGGAGCCCTGCTTATTTAACATTAGATACCATCTTATCACACAAAACAGATGACTTTCTTTGTAAAGTGACTGGAAAAGATCTGAAACCCCCTACCAATTTAATGATCTTGTAAGTGACCTGAAAGAAGTGAATGAACCTCCACTAACATGCATCTCCTGCTCCCTGTCTTCCAGATGCTGGCATCTCCATCCCCATCGTCGTCAGGTCAATTGTCGCAGCTTGGTGCCAGTTTATACGGGCCACAAAGTAAGCACTGCTCGTCCACTGTCCCTGCACCATCCATGCATGGCTTTGAGCACTCCACCATTACTCAGCCTACATTCTGTCACTGCTTAGCCTATAGTCTCACTGCTTAGCCTACCGTCTGTCACTGCTTAGCCTACCGCCTGTCACTGCTTAGCCTACCGCCTGTCACTGCTTAGCCTACCGCCTGTCACTGCTTAGCCTACCGCCTGTCACTGCTTAGCCTACCGCCTGTCACTGCTTAGCCTACCGCCTGTCACTGCTTAGCCTACCGCCTGTCACTGCTTAGCCTACCGCCTGTCACTGCTTAGCCTACCGCCTGTCACTGCTTAGCCTACCGCCTGTCACTGCTTAGCCTACCGCCTGTCACTGCTTAGCCTACCGCCTGTCACTGCTTAGCCTACCTTCTGGCACTGCTTAGCCTACCTTCTGGCACTGCTTAGCCTACCTTCTGGCACTGCTTAGCCTACCTTCGGGCACTGCTTAGCCTACCTTCGGGCACTGCTTAGCCTGCATTCGGGCACTGCTTAGCCTGCATTAGAGCTCTGGTCAAAAGTAGTGCAGTTAATAGGGAATAGGGTGTGATTTGGGACGTAACACAGGTCCTCCAGTCTGATCCGCTAGCTGGGTGAATATGTCCTACCGATGGCCTAATGCTCTACAGGAAAGGATTGCGGTCAATTCCATATCCGGGTCAGTTCAGGAAGTTGATTGAATTGGCTGAGTTGAAAGTGTAATTGAGGCCGACCTTGGTACACAGATCAATATAAATCCAGTAGTCCTCTGGGTTTTAGGCCCCGTTCCATGTTGTCGCTATTGGCTTCTCCTGTCAGCTGTTGTCTTGAAATACTCAATCTCTGTTTCTCCCATGTATTTTACAGTAATATAGCCTAGCGTCTTCAGAGCTTACCAGTCCAACGCCTGTTTGTCTCCCACTCTAACCCATTGCCTTTCTCTCCTGTCTCTCTGTGTATGTCTACTGAATAAAGGAATATAGCTGACCATTTAAAGCCTCTCTGTCTGTCTGTGTGACGTCCAGGTGCCCTAGGGTTCCCTATGAGAGGCATGAGCAACAACACTGCTCAGTTGAATCGTAGCTTACCACAGGGCAACCAGCTACCGAGCCACGTCACCCCTGCCACAGGAGTCGCCCCCACAATGTCCCTCCATACTCCTCCCTCGCCAAGCAGGTACACCCCTCCACTGACATGACGTTAGTCACCTAGTTGGCTCTGGGATTCATCTCAGCATGTCTGGTTATACCAACTTGATTCAGCTGATTGCTGCATTAGAAGTTGTATGCTTTGCCAAAGGAACATGTTGTTGATGGCAGTGCAGCTCTCGGCAGCCAGGTGAGCTCCTCCCTATGGGGATGTGACTGTTAGTTGTTTAGTAGGCAAATCTCACTCCTCGAGGCCTAATAATAAAAACAAGTTTTTGATGAATCAGCTATTCTTATTACATTCTCTTTTTATCTGATGTGCTTTTCATGTTGTCCTGATCACATCCATGTCTGAGATACCTCCTCTCTCTGTCTCTCCCTCTCCGTGTCTCCTCCACTACAGGGGCATCCTGCCCATGAACACGCGCAACATGATGAACACCTCTCAGCAGGTGGGGCGCCAGGAGGTCATGGTGGGGGGTATGCCTAGTGGGGGCAGGACCAACAGCATGGGCAGCTCGGGCCTGGGCAGCCCCAACCGGGCCTCTCCCAGCATCATCTGCATGCCCAAGCAGCAGCAGTCACGGCAACCTTTCACCATCAACAGGTACACTAGAATGAAGCCAGACCTTATCAATGTATTGCACGTTGTGAAGACAGGACATAGAAACCATGACGACTTGTTGGATACATATAATAAAGACTGACTTTGAACAGGTGAGACAATGAACAGAATAAAGACATGGAATAGAAGCCAGTCAAACGTTTTGCCTCCCTACTACAGTATAAAGACATGGAATAGAAGCCAGTCAAACGTTTTACCTCCCTACTACAGTATAAAGACATGGAATAGAAGCCTGTCAAACGTTTTGCCTCCCTACTACAGTATAAAGACATGGAATAGAAGCCAGTCAAACTGTTTACCTCCCAACTACAGTATAAAGACATGGAATAGAAGCCAGTCAAACTGTTTACCTCCCTACTACAGTATAAAGACATGGAATAGAAGCCTGTCAAACGTTTTGTTTCCATGGAATAAAGACAAACATTATCACTGGGTTAGCCACAACAACTGGCAGGTGTCTTCACTGACATGTTCAACCCCTCCCTGACCCAGTCTGTAATACCAACATGTTTTAAGCAGACCACCATAGTCCCTGTGCCCAAGGACACTAGGGTAACCTGCCTAAATGATTACCGCCCCGTAGCACTCACGTCGGTAGCCATGAAGTGCTTTGAAAGGCTGGTCATGGCTCACATAAACACCATCATCCCGGAAACCCTAGACCCAGTCCAATTCGCATACCGCCCCAAACAGATTCACAGATGACGCAATCTCAATCACACTCCACACTGCCCTTTCCCACCTGGACAAAAGGAATACCTATGTGGGAATGCTGTTCATTGACTACAGCTCAGCGTTCAACACCATCGTCCTCTCAAAGCTCATCACTAAGCTAAGGACTCTGGGACTAAACACCTAACTCAGTCCCCTCCTGTATTCCCTGTTCACCCACGACTGCGTGGCCGTGCACGACTCCAACACCATTAAGTGTTGGAGTTGTTTTTCCACTGCTGCTACTCTCTGTTTATTATCTATGCATAGTCACTTTACCCCTACCTACATGTACACTGCTGCTACTCGCTGTTTATTATCTATACATAGTCCCTTCACCCTTACCTACATGTACACTGCTGCTACTCTCTGTTTATTATCTATACATAGTCCCTTCACCCCTACCTACATGTACACTGCTGCTACTCGCTGTTTATTATCTATACATAGTCCCTTCACCCCTACCTACATGTACACTGCTGCTACTCTCTGTTTATTATCTATGCATAGTCACTTTACCCCTACCTACATGTACACTGCTGCTACTCGCTGTTTATTATCTATGCATAGTCCCTTCACCCCTACCTACATGTACACTGCTGCTACTCTCTGTTTATTATCTATGCATAGTCACTTTACCCCTACCTACATGTACACTGCTGCTACTCTCTGTTTATTATCTATACATAGTCCCTTCACCCCTACCTACATGTACACTGCTGCTACTCTCTGTTTATTATCTATGCATAGTCCCTTCACCCCTACCTACATGTACACTGCTGCTACTCTCTGTTTATTATCTATGCATAGTCACTTTACCCCTACCTACATGTACACTGCTGCTACTCTCTGTTTATTATCTATGCATAGTCACTTTACCCCTACCTACATGTACAAATGACCTCAACTAACCTGTACCCCCGCACATTGACTCGGTACCGGTACCCCCTGTATATAGCCTCGTTATTTTATCGTTACTCTTGATTTTATTTTTAACTTTTATTTAGTAAATATTTTCTTAACTCTATTTCTTGAACTGCATTGTTGGTTTAGGGTTTGTCAGTAAGCATTTCACTAAGGTCTACAGCTGTTGTATTTGGCACGTGACAAATAACATTTGATTTAGATTTTAACAGCACAAGATCCCAGCTCCTCTTCCCCCAAGTGTGCACTTGTACACCCCCTGTCAAGTATGTAAAAGGATAGATGGATACTTCATTGTTCTCATAGTCGCTAGTCTATCAAGTAGTCTTGAGTCTCAATCAAAATGGTTGTTGGACTTATTCTCTTGTCCTATGAAGTGATTGGATGTGCTCCCTGTCCAAGACCTGCTGTTTTCAACTCTCTAGAGACAGCAGGAGCGGTAGAGATACTCTGAATGATCGGCTATGAAAAGCCAACTGACATTTCCTCCTGAGGTGCTGACCTGTTGCACCCTCTACAACCACTGTGATTATTATTATCTGACCCTGCTGGTCATCTATGAACATTTGAACATCTTGGCCATGTTCTGTTTTAATCTCCACCCGGCACAGCCAGAAGAGGACTGGCCACCCCTCCACAGCCTGGTTCCTCTCTAGGTTTCTTCCTAGGCTCTGGCCTTTCTATGGAGTTAAGGCTGGGTTTCTTTGTGACATCAGCTGATGTAAGAAGGGCTTTATAAATAACTGTTGATTGATGCACTCTGTGGCTGAAAGGAGACTGTTTGTTGTACTAGAAGGACATTAACAGAGTGAGTCTGTCTGTCAGGAGCTGTTTACTGCCTTGGGACAAACACACAAGCTGTGATTGAGAACGCTGCACAGAGGGGGAAGAAGGGAGGGGGAAGAAGGGAGGGAAGAAGGGATTGAGGGGGGAGGAAAGGTATGAGTAAAGTCAGTTTCATTCAGTCTCATTCAATCACTCTTTTCCTCTCTCTCCCCCTCTCTCTGTCCCTCCCTCTCTCTGTCCCTGTCCGTCTCTCTCTCTCTCTCCCTCTGTCTCTCTCTCTGTCTCTCTCTCCCTCCTGCTGTCTCTCTCCCTCTCTCTCTGTCGCTCTCTCTCTCCCTCCGTCTCTCTCCCTCCCTCTCTCTCTCTCTGTCTCCCCCTCTCTCTCTCTGTCTCCCTCTCTCTCTCCCTCCCCCTGTCTCTCCCTCGCCCCCCTCCTGGCATTCTCTCATCCCCTCCATTATCTTCCTAAGCATGGTAACATTAGCTTGTTAAGTAGAGTCTCTCTCCTCTTCCACATACTGAGCCTCGACTGTAGTGCAGCCTAGACTGTAGTGCAGCCTAGACTGTAGTGTAGCCTCGGCTGTAGTGTAGCCTCGGCTGTAGTGTAGCCTAGGCTGTGTTATTCCCCCTCTTTTCTCTTGGTCTCTGAATGATGTGGAGACGTATGTACTCCTTTATCCTGAAGGTGTGTTTAGTGGTCTGAGAATGGGAGGTATCTAAGCCGTTTCAATCTCTTCTCTTCCTGCTGATCTGCGCTTCCTCTCCTTTTCTCCTCTGTCATCACTTTGATTCTTCCCTAGTGTAGCTAATTAGTCCTCACACTACAGTACAGAGGAAGTAGTCCACCTCTCTTCTGTCTCCATGGAGATGGTGTGTAAATGTGTTATATATAACAACAATAGATAGATATGTGTGGTAGTTATGTATCGGTCTAACTAACCCATTAGGATCAGTCCAGTGTGTTATATATAACAACAATAGATAGATATGTGTGGTAGTTATGTATCGGTCTAACTAACCCATTAGGATCAGTCCAGTGTGTTATATATGACAACAATAGATGGATACAGTGGGGAGAACAAGTATTTGATACACTGCTGATTTTGCAGGTTTTCCTACTTACAAAGCATGTAGAGGTCTGTCATTTTTATCATAGGTCAACTGTGAGTGACGGAATCTAAAACAAAAATCCAGAAAATCACATTGTATGATGTTTAAATCATTAATTTGCATTTTATTGCATGACAAGTATTTGATCACCAACCAACCAGTTAGAATTCCGGTTCTCACAGACCTGTTAGTTTTTCTTTAAGAAGCCCTCCTGTTCTCCACTCATTACCTGTATTAACTGCACCAGTTTAAACTCGTTACCTGAATAAAAGACACCTGTTCACACACTCAATCAAACAGACTCCAACCTCTCCACAATGGCCAAGACCAGAGAGCTGTGTAAGGACATCAGGGATAAAATTGTAGACCTGCACAAGGCTGGGATGGGCTACAGGACAATAGGCAAGCAGCTTGGTGAGAAGGCAACAACTGTTGGTGCAGTTATTAGAAAATGGAAGAAGTTCAAGATGACGGTCAGTCTCCCTCGGTGTGGGGCACCATGCAAGATCTCACCTCGTGGGGCATTAATGATCATGAGGAAGGTGAGGGATCAGCCCAGAACTACACGGCAGGACCTGGTCAATGACCTGAAGAGAGCTGGGACCACAGTCTCAAAGAAAACCATTAGTAACACACTACGCCGTCATGGATTAAAATCCTGCAGCGCACGCAAGTCCCCCTGCTCAAGCCAGCGCATGTACAGGTCCGTCTGAAGTTTGCCAATGACCATCCGGATGATCCAGAGGAGGAATGGGAGAAGGTCATGTGGTCTGATGAGACAAAAATAGAGCTTTTTGGTCTAAACTCCACTCGCTGTGTTTGGAGGAAGAAGAAGGATGAGTACAACCCCAAGAACACCATCCCAACCGTGAAGCATGGAGGTGGAAACATCATTCTTTGGGGATGCTTTTCTACAAAGGGGACAGGACGACTGCACCGTATTGAGGGGAGGATGGATGGGGCCATGTATCGCGAGATCTTGGCCAACAACCTCCTTCCCTCAGTAAGAGCATTGGAGATGGGTGGTGGCTGGGTCTTCCAGCATGACAACGACCCGAAACACACAGCCAGGGCAAATAAGGAGTGGCTCCGTGGAAGCATCTCAAGGTCCTGGAGTGGCCTAGCCAGTCTCCAGACCTGAACCCAATAGAAAATCTTTGGAGGGAGCTGAAAGTCCCAAAACCTGACGGATCTGGAGAAGGTCTGTATGGAGGAGTGGGCCAAAATCCCTGCTGCAGTGTGTGCAAACCTGGTCAAGAACTACAGGAAACGTATGATCTCTGTAATTGCAAACAAAGGTTTCTGTACCAAATATTAAGTTCTGCTTTTCTGATGTATCAAATACTTATGTCATGCAATAAAATGCTAATTAATTACTTAAAAATCATACAATGTGATTTTCTGGATTTTTGTTTTACATTCCGTCACTCAGTTGAAGAGTACCTATGATAAAAATGACAGACTTCTACATGCTTTGTATTTGGGAAACACTGCCGATTTGCAGGTTATCAAATACTTGTTCTCCCCACTGTATGTGTGGTAGTTATGTATCGGTCTAACTAACCCATTAGGATCAGTCCAGTGTGTTATATATGACAACAATAGATAGATATGTGTGGTAGTTATGTATCGGTCTAACTAACCCATTAGGATCAGTCCAGTGTGTAATATATAACAACAACAATAGATAGATATGTATTGGTCTAACTAACCCATTAGGATCAGTCCAGTGTGTAATATATAACAACAACAATAGATAGATATGTGTGGTAGTTATGTATCGGTCTAACTAACCCATTAGGATCAGTCCAGTGTGTTTTATATATAACAGCAATAGATAGATATGTGTGGTAGTTATGTATTGGTCTAACTAACCCATTAGGATCAGTCCAGTGTGTTATATACACTGCTCAAAAAAATAAAGGGAACACTAAAATAACACATCCTAGATCTGAATGAATGAAATAATCTTATTCAATACTTTTTTCTTTACATAGTTGAATGTGCTGACAACAAAATTACACAAATCAAATGTATCAACCCATGGAGGTCTGGATTTGGAGTCACACTCAAAATTAAAGTGGAAAACCACACTACAGGCTGATCCAACTTTGATGTAATGTCCTTAAAACAAGTCAAAATGAGGCTCAGTAGTGTGTGTGGCCTCCACGTGCCTGTATGACCTCCCTACAACGCCTGGGCATGCTCCTGATGAGGTGGCGGATGGTCTCCTGAGGGATCTCCTCCCAGACCTGGACTAAAGCATCCGCCAACTCCTGGACAGTCTGTGGTGCAACGTGGCGTTGGTGGATGGAGTGAGACATGATGTCCCAGATGTGTTCAATTGGATTCAGGTCTGGGGAACGGGCGGGCCAGTCCATAGCATCAATGCCTTCCTCTTGCAGGAACTGCTGACACATTCCAGCCACATGAGGTCTAGCATTGTCTTGCATTAGGAGGAACCCAGGGCCAACCGCACCAGCATATGGTCTCACAAGGGGTCTGAGGATCTCATCTCGGTACCTAATGGCAGTCAGGCTACCTCTGGCGAGCACATGGAGGGCTGTGCGGCCCCCCAAAGAAATGCCACCCCACACCATGACTGACCCACCGCCAAACCGGTCATGCTGGAGGATGTTGCAGGCAGCAGAACGTTCTCCACGGCGTCTCCAGACTCTGTCACGTCTGTCACGTGCTCAGTGTGAACCTGCTTTCATCTGTGAAGATGAATGCCAAACGTCCTGCACGGTGTTGGGCTGTAAGCACAACCCCCACCTGTGGACGTCGGGCCCTCATGGAGTCTGTTTCTGACCGTTTGAGCAGACACATGCACATTTGTGGCCTGCTGGAGGTCATTTTGCAGGGCTCTGGCAGTGCTCCTCCTGCTCCTCCTTGCACAAAGGCGGAAGTAGCGGTCCTGCTGCTGGGTTGTTGCCCTCCTACGGCCTCCTCCACGTCTCCTGATGTACTGGCCTGTCTCCTGGTAGCGCCTCCATGCTCTGGACACTACGCTGACAGACACAGCAAACCTTCTTGCCACAGCTCGCATTGATGTGCCATCCTGGATGAGCTGCACTACCTGAGCCACTTGTGTGGGTTGTAGACTCCGTCTCATGCTACCACTAGAGTGAAAGCACCGCCAGCATTCAAAAGTGACCAAAACATCAGCCAGGAAACATAGGAACTGAGAAGTGGTCTGTGGTCACCACCTGCAGAACCACTCATTTATTGGGGGTGTCTTGCTAATTGCCTACAATTTCCACCTGTTGTCTATTCCATTTGCACAACAGCATGTGAAATGTATTGTCAATCAGTGTTGCTTCCTAAGTGGACAGTTTGATTTCACAGAAGTGTGATTGACTTGGAGTTACATTGTGTTGTTTAAGTGTTGCCTTTATTTTTTTGAGCAGTGTATATAACAACAACAATAGATAGATATGTGTGGTAGTTATGTATTGGTCTAACTAACCCATTAGGATCAGTCCAGTGTGTGCTTTCTATGAAGCACAAGGTTGAGTGTTTTCATTGGATGAAAGGGCTGTTTTTTGAAGAACCTGATTGGCCTACAGATTCCCATTTGGCATGGGTGGTGATGTTTTCAAATGCACTCCTCACAGCTGAGCAAACACCATTTACTGGTTAGAAAACAGTGTAGTTTGCAACGCATCGTTCCTTCCTGATGTAACACGCTAGTCATTTAGCCAGAGGAGACTTCTGTCGGTTGTTTCCCCCAGTCTCTATTGTAGGATTACAGCAACCCGTGCTGATCTGGGATCAGTTTTGACTTTTCTATCATCATTATATGGCCATGGGGGACCTGATTGTAGATCAGCACCTTGAGACTGAGAATACAGTCCTTTACAGGTCTTCACTGTGGCCGATCTGCATTCCAAGGCAGACATGTCAGCCTACTATCCTTAGTTGTTTCTATGTCAAGCTCTGCCAGACAGTGTTATTAAATGGCTGTTTATTAGTCCAATCAATGACATGACATTATCCTTGAAACAGGGAGAAATTACCTTGAGCTTGGTACATAGCCAGATCCTGTGATGACTGGGGTGCTCAGTAATGACCATGTAGTGACTGGGGTGCTCAGTAATGACCATGGGGTGCTCCGTAATGACCATGGGGTGCTCCGTAATGACCATGGGGTGCTCAGTAATGACCATGTACTGACTGGGGTGCTCAGTAGTGACTGGGGTGCTCAGTAGTGACTGGGGTGCTCAGTAATGACCATGGGGTGCTCAGTAGTGACCATGGGGTGCTCAGTAATGACCGTGATGACTATGCTACCGTATGTCATTATATCAGCCTGTACCTATGACTGCCTTGGGGTGTTATGGGGGTTTTGGACTTTTTAGGGACTTTTCTATATTGCGTGGTTTGTTAAGACGTATCAAATTGAAACAGGAAGGAAAGTGAAATGGGGTGTTTCTCTGTCCATGCTGCTTCAGTATGTCAGTGTTTATAATTCTCCTGGATAAGGACTTCTGCTGAATGAGTCAAATGTGAAATTGAATTCCGACTGAAATAGTGTCTCTGTTTCAGTATGTCGGGGTTTGGAATGAACAGGAATCCGTCGTTCGGGATGAACAACTCCTTATCAAGCAACATCTTCAATGGAACAGGTGAGGTTAAAGACATTGATTGGTTGTCTGATTGATACCCTCCTCCATTGATGACAGAAATATATCAATTCATTGTAGTCATTTGATGATTTTCTATGGTTTGGTTCTGTAACTGATGGACTAGCTAGAGGTTTGGTTCTGTAACTGGTGGACTAGCTAGAGGTTTGGTTCTGTAACTGGTGGACTAGCTAGAGGTTTGGTTCTGTAACTGGTGGACTAGCTAGAGGTTTGGGTCTGTAACTGATGGACTAGCTAGAGGTTTGGGTCTGTAACTGATGGACTAGCTAGAGGTTTGCTATGAGGCTCTGGAATAGCTTGTTTTTCCTGTAAAGTGTGAGACGCTGAAATGCTTTTTAAATACGTTGGGACGTGACTTGACTAACAGTTCTCTTGTCCTGTCTCCCCTGCTGTAGACGGGAGTGAAAACGTGACGGGTCTGGACCTGTCAGACTTCCCAGCGTTAGCAGACCGGAGTCGGAGGGAAGGAGGTGGGAACCCAACTCCTCTCCTCAACCCACTGGCTGGGAGGGCTCCTTATGGTGAGACCCCCTAACTCCACTCCTCTCCTCAACCCACTGGTTCTCTATGGTGAGACCCCCCTAACTCCTCTCCTCTCCTCAACCCACTGGTTCTCTATGGTGAGACCCCCCTAACTCCACTCCTCAACCCACTGGTTCTCTATGGTGAGACCCCCCTAACTCCACTCCTCAACCCACTGGTTCTCTATGGTGAGACCCCCCTAACTCCACTCCTCAACCCACTGGTTCTCTATGGTGAGACCCCCCTAACTCCTCTCCTCTCCTCAACCACTTGGTTGGGAGGGTTCTCTATGGTGAGAGCTCGTGCGTGTCCCAGTCTGTGAAAAAAATAGAAAGATTTACCTTTGCTTCTGGGTTGCTGGGATGCGGTGATGTTGATCGTTGTCTTCCAGAGCGATAAGATATTCTCTGTCCAATGTCCCTGTATTTACCTGAGCTACAGCCTGTCCATCCTGTCCTCCTGTACTGCAGTTGGAATGGTCACCAAACCCTCAAACGAACAGTCCCAAGACTTTTCCATCCATAACGAGGACTTCCCTGCACTGCCTGGTCCCAACTACAAGGACCCCACGTCGAACAACGACGACAGCAAAACGGTGAGTCTTTAACCTCCAGGGGGAACTTACTCCCCAGACATTTGATGCAGGTCCGTTTGGTGTTATTCCTACTGAGTGGCGTTGATCAGAGTCTGTGAGACTAATGTTGCTCAGCTCTGAGGCTTTGTCAATGGGTAGAGAGACCTGGAACTAAACTAGGACAAATTAACTTATTATTGATTCATGTTGCAGGGAAATGTGTTCTAGTAGCAGGGGGTATGAGAGCTGCTGGGGAAATCCACACGGTCGCAGTCTGAAACAGCATCTCTACTGGATTGAGAGGGAGAAGGATTTGTGGACTGCTGTTTACTATGGATGTGGGTTCTAAAATCCATTGTAGGAGGGCTGGTTAATGAAGCCAGTGTTTCCCTGTCTTTATTATTCTGTTCTGAAGAAGTGTACTTCTATTTATCCCACAGGGAGCAATTCAGTTTAGTGAAGACGGATAAGTAGTGGACTCTGTTTTAGTGTTCGGAGGAGAACAACAGCACAGGGAAAGATAGTGAGACTCTAACAGGATTCTTCCTCCCTCTGTAGAATGTACTCTTTCACTATGGTTCTTCTCTTCCTCTCCAGAATCTAAACTCTTCTTCTCTTCCTGTCCCCTTCTCCAGAATCTAAACTCTTCTTCTCTTCCTCTCCAGAATCTAAACTCTTCTTCTCTTCCTGTCCCCCTCTCCAGAATCTAAACTCTTCTTCTCTTCCTCTCCAGAATCTAAACTCTTCTTCTCTTCCTGTCCCCCTCTCCAGAATCTAAACCCTTCTTCTCTTCCTCTCCAGAATCTAAACTCTTCTTCTCTTCCTGTCCCCGTCTCCAGAATCTAAACTCTTCTTCTCTTCCTGTCCCCCTCTCCAGAATCTAAACTCTTCTTCTCTTCCTCTCCAGAATCTAAACTCTTCTTCTCTTCCTGTCCCTCTCTCCAGAATCTAAACTCTTCTTCTCTTCCTGTCCCCCTCTCCAGAATCTAAACTCTTCTTCTCTTCCTGTCCCCCTCTGCAGAATCTAAACTCTTCTTCTCTTCCTCTCCAGAATCTAAACTCTTCTTCTCTTCCTGTCCCCCTCTGCAGAATCTAAACTCTTCTTCTCTTCCTGTCCCCCTCTGCAGAATCTAAACTCTTCTTCTCTTCCTGTCCCCCTCTGCAGAATCTAAACTCTTCTTCTCTTCCTCTCCAGAATCTAAACTCTTCTTCTCTTCCTGTCCCCCTCTCCAGAATCTAAACTCTTCAGGTAAGACTTCCAGCAGCACAGACGGGCCCAAGTTCCCCGGGGACAAGAGCTCAACAGCCCAGAACAACAACCAGTTGAAGAAAGGCATCCAGGTGTTACCGGACGGTGAGGCTCCATTCCCCTCTCTCTCCTTCACTCCGTCCTTCACTCCATCCAACTAGGAAGACCTCTATAGGTGATAACTGGGACCTGACTAGGAAGACCTCTATAGGTGATAACTGGGACCTGACTGGGAAGACCTCTATAGGTGATAACTGGGACCTGACTGGGAAGACCTCTATAGGTGATAACTGGGACCTGACTGGGAAGACCTCTATAGGTGATAACTGGGACCTGACTGGGAAGACCTCTATAGGTGATAACTGGGACCTGACTGGGAAGACCTCTATAGGTGATAACTGGGACCTGACTAGGAAGACCTCTATAGGTGATAACTGGGACCTGACTAGGAAGACCTCTATAGATGATAACTGGGACCTGACTAGGAAGACCTCTATAGGTGATAACTGGGACCTGACTAGGAAGACCTCTATAGGTGATAACTGGGACCTGACTAGCAAGACCTCTATAGGTGATAACTGGGACCTGACTAGCAAGACCTCTATAGGTGATAACTGGGACCTGACTAGGAAGACCTCTATAGGTGATAACTGGGACCTGACTAGCAAGACCTCTATAGGTGATAACTGGGACCTGACTAGGAAGACCTCTATAGGTGATAACTGGGACCTGACTAGGAAGACCTCTATAGGTGATACCTGGGACCTGACTTGGAAGACCTCTATAGGTGATAACTGGGACCTGACTAGCAGGACCTCTATAGGTGATAACTGGGACCTGACTAGCAGGACCTCTATAGGTGATACCTAGGACCTGACTAGGAAGACCTCTATAGGTGATACCTGGGACCTGACTTGGAAGACCTCTATAGGTGATAACTGGGACCTGACTAGCAAGACCTCTATAGGTGATACCTAGGACCTGACTAGGAAGACCTCTATAGGTGATAACTTAATTAGAAAATGCATCGGTGACGTTGTACCCACGGTGAGGGTTCGCTGCAATCAAAGCCCTGGTTGAAAACAGAGGTTGGGGCTAAACTAAAGAACAGGGCTACCACACACAGCGGTATCGTAGACAACCCTGATGCTACGGCTGAGGACAGGAATATGTACGAGAAGGCCCGCTACGACCTCCACAGAGTCAAACGAGCAAAAGGACAATATAGGAATAAGGTGGAATCCTCCTACACAGGCTCTGACGCCCGCCTCATGTGGCAGGGGCTACAGACCATTACGGATTACAGAGGAAGAACCAGCCGTGATCTGCCCAACGATGCTTCTATCAGACGAGCTCCATGCATTTTATGCACGCTTTGACGACAACATGGCGCTGGGTGTGAGGGCCGTCACTGACCCAGAGGATTGGGTGATCTCACTCTCCCAGGCCGACATGAGGAGGGTCTTTAATCAGGTCCCGCAAGGGCGCGTTCTCAGAGCATGCGCAGAACAGCTGGGAGGCATATTCACAGGAATATGTTTTAACATGACCACCATGATTCCTGTTCCTAAGAACTCTCAAGGCTTCATGCCACAATGACTACCGTCCTGTAGCAATCCCTTCTGTAATCATGAAGTGCTTTGAAAGGCTGGTTATGACACACATTAACTCCACCATCCCGCTCTCCTCACTGCCCTCACCCACCTAGATAAGAGTGATACCTATGTGAAAATGCTGTTCATTGACTACAGCTCAGCGTTCAACACCGTAGTCCCCTTCAAGCTCATCACCAAGTTTAGGATTCTGGGTCTGAACTCCCCCTGCAGCTGAATCTTGGACTTTCTGACGGGGCAAACCCAGGCAGCATCACCTCCGCCACGCTGACCCTTAACACAGGGGCCCCACAGGGGTGTGTGCTTAGTCCCCTCCTGTACTCCCTGTTATCCCACGACTGTGGCGCCACGGTAGACTCCAACACTATTAAGTTAGCTGACGACGCGACAGTGGTAGGCCTGATCACCGGCGACGATGAGTCAGCCTACAGGGAGGTCAGTGACCTGGCAGTGTGGTGCCAGAACAACAACCTCCCCCTCAACGTCAACAAGACCAAGGAGCTGATCGTGGACTACAGGAAACGGAGGGGGCGAGCATGCCCCTCCACATCGACGGGGTGGCAGTGGAGCGGGTACACAGCTTCAAGTTCCTCGGTGTCCAAATCACTAAAGACCTTAAAATGGTCCAAACACGCACTCCGTCGTTAAGAAGATGACAGCCCCCCCGGAGGTTGTAGAACCTCATAAGGTTCTACAGCTGTACCAGTGAGAGCATATTGACTGGCTGCATCACTGCTTGGCATGGCAGTCGCATGGCGCTGCAGAGGGTTGTGCGGACAGCCCAGTGCACCACTGGGGCCGAGCTCCACGCCACTTCTGAAATATTTACTGGATATAGTATGCTTGATTACTGCATTGCTGTGTTTAGAGCTGCAGGGAAGGCATTTGACTGGAGTTGTTCATGTGACATTAAAACGTTTTAACGTAGACTTTTCCATGGTCAGGTCATGGGGTCAATGTATCCTGGTCATTTTATCCGTATCATCAGCCGGCACGAAGGTCAACGTTCAACACTAATTCCTGTACTTAATAGACGGGGTCAAACACACACACCACAGAGGGTCCCATCCTCATTGGTCTTTCCTCTTCTCCTCCTCCCCTCCAGGTCGTGTGACGAACATTCCCGGGGGCATGGTAACAGACCAGTTTGGGATGATTGGCTTGTTAACGTTCATCAGGGCAGCAGAGACCGACCCAGGCATGGTGCACCTAGCGCTGGGCAGTGACCTGACAACACTAGGACTCAACCTCAACTCGCCAGAGTAAGTCTGGTTGTCTCTAGGACATTTAGAAACTATCCCAGCAGGTCCTTGGAGTAACTGCTGCATGAGCAGTGAAGGCTGCAGCCGTAGTTGGACTCTAACTTATGGAGACGGAGTGACGCTGTATTATCCATCAATAGATACAGTATAATAAACTGTCTGATGTGCTGTCTGTCTGATGTGAGGAGTAACTGCTGTCTGTCTGATGTGAGGAGCAGCTGCTGTCTGTCTGATGTGAGGAGCAGCTGCTGTCTGTCTGATGTGAGGAGTAACTGCTGTCTGTCTGATGTGAGGAGTAAGCTGCTGTCTGTCTGATGTGAGGAGCAGCTGCTGTCTGTCTGATGTGAGGAGCAGCTGCTGTCTGTCTGATGTGAAGAGCAGCTGCTGTCTGTCTGCTGTGAGGAGGAGCAGCTGCTGTCTGTCTGATGTGAGGAGGAGGAGCTGCTGTCTGTCTGATGTGAGGAGGAGGAGCTGCTGTCTGTCTGATGTGAGGAGGAGGAGCTGCTGTCTGTCTGATGTGAGGAGGAGGAGCTGCTGTCTGTCTGTCTGTGAGGAGCAGCGGCTGTCTGTCTGCTGTGAGGAGCAGCGGCTGTCTGTCTGCTGTGAGGAGCAGCGGCTGTCTGTCTGCTGTGAGGAGCAGCGGCTGTCTGTCTGCTGTGAGGAGCAGCAGCGGCTGTCTGTCTGCTGTGAGGAGCAGCAGCGGCTGTCTGTCTGATGTGAGGAGCAGCAGCGGCTGTCTGTCTGATGTGAGGAGCAGCTGCTGTCTGTCTGATGTGAGGAGCAGCAGCTGCTGTCTGTCTGATGTGAGCAGCAGCTGCTGTCTGTCTGATGTGAGGAGCAGCAGCTGCTGTCTGTCTGATGTGAGGAGCAGCAGCTGCTGTCTGTCTGATGTGAGGAGCAGCAGCTGCTGTCTGTCTGATGTGAGGAGCAGCAGCTGCTGTCTGTCTGATGTGAGGAGCAGCAGCTGCTGTCTGTCTGATGTGAGCAGCAGCTGCTGTCTGTCTGATGTGAGCAGCAGCTGCTGTCTGTCTGATGTGAGGAGCAGCAGCTGCTGTCTGTCTGATGTGAGAGCAGCAGCTGCTGTCTGTCTGATGTGAGGAGCAGCAGCTGCTGTCTGTCTGATGTGAGGAGCAGCAGCTGCTGTCTGTCTGATGTGAGGAGCAGCAGCTGCTGTCTGTCTGATGTGAGGAGCAGCTGCTGTCTGTCTGATGTGAGGAGCAGCAGCTGCTGTCTGTCTGATGTGAGGAGCAGCAGCTGCTGTCTGTCTGATGTGAGGAGCAGCAGCTGCTGTCTGTCTGATGTGAGGAGCAGCAGCTGCTGTCTGTCTGATGTGAGGAGGAGCGTTCAGCTGACGGTCTCGTTGCTCAGTTCCAATACAAACCCCCAGCTCCTCCACTCTGCCTGTGTAGGGTCCTGCTGCCTGTCTCTCTGTGGGTGGTTATGTGCCTAGTTTCATTATCTGCATAGCTAGAGGATTAGTGTAATTACATGTCTCCTGTGTTTGGTGACCACGCCCCTCAGACCAAAGGCTTCTGTTAAACATTTCTCATGCACCAAATGTCAGCTGTGTGGTGTGTGACTCTCATGGGTTATTACAGGAACAAGGAGTAGAACGGTGTATTACAGGAACGAGGAGTAGAACGGTGTATTACAGGAACGAGGAGTAGAACGGTGTATTACAGGAACGAGGAGTAGAACGGTGTATTACAGGGACGAGGAGTAGAACGGTGTATTACAGGGACGAGGAGTAGAACGGTGTATTACAGGGGCGAGGAGTAGAACGTGTATTACAGGGACGAGGAGTAGAACGTGTATTACAGGGACGAGAGTAGAACGGTGTATTACAGGGCGAGGAGTAGAACGGTATTACAGGAACGAGAGTAGAACGGTGTATTACAGGAACGAGAGTAGAACGGTGTATTACAGGGACGAGAGTAGAACGGTGTATTACAGGGACGAGGTAGAACGTGTATTACAGGGCGAGGAGTAGAACGGTGTATTACAGGGACGAGGAGTAGAACGGGTATTACAGGACGAGGAGTAGAACGGTGTATTACAGGGACGAGAGTAGAACGGTGTATTACAGGGACGAGTAGAACGGTGTATTACAGGGAGGAGTAGAACGGTGTATTACAGGGGAGGAGTAGAACGGTGTATTACAGGGACGAGGAGTAGAACGGTGTATTACAGGGACGAGGAGTAGAACGGTGTATTACAGGGACGAGGAGTAGAACGGTGTATTACAGGGACGAGGAGTAGAACGGTGTATTACAGGGACGAGGAGTAGAACGGTGTATTACAGGGGCGAGGAGTAGAACGGTGTATTACAGGGGCGGGGAGTAGAACGGGTCATTACGGGAAGGGGGCGGGTTTAGTAGAACGGGTCATTACGGGAAGGAGGCGGGTTTAGTAGAACGGGTCATTACGGGAAGGAGGCGGGTTTAGTAGAACGGGTCATTACGGGAAGGAGGCGGGTTTAGTAGAACGGGTCATTACGGGAAGGAGGCGGGTTTAGTAGAACGGGTCATTACGGGAAGGAGGCGGGTTTAGTAGAACGGGTCATTACGGGAAGGAGGCGGGTTTAGTAGAACGGGTCATTACGGGAAGGAGGCGGGTTTAGTAGAACGGGTCATTACGGGAAGGAGGCGGGTTTAGTAGAACGGGTCATTACGGGAAGGAGGCGGGGAGTGGCAACTCTTTCTTTCACACACCTGTACACCTCTCATCTCCCTCCTCCAGTCACAAGACGATGAGCAGCCTTTATTCAGTCATCCTGCTACATGTTCTCTCATCCGAACAGCCTGAGAGCAGTAGCAGAAACACACACTGGACAATAGGCAGCTATTATGTCCAATGCACATTTCTGTATTTTTAAAAATCTAAATAAATGAATGACAAGCCATTGTAACCTGTTAACATGGCAACAGAATAATCTGATAGTATCAACATGACCACTTTCTTGTCCTTCAGAAACCTGTACCCCAAGTTTGCATCTCCCTGGGCGTCAGCACCGTGTCGACCCCAGGACATCGGTACGTATCCTACCCAGCCAGAGTGCTCTGGAGGTGGGATAGATTCTGCCAATTTCCCCGTCTGGTTCTCTCTAACCACTTCTCTCTTTACTTCCAGACTTCCATGTTCCATCTGAGTATTTAACCAACATTCACATAAGGGACAAGGTACGTACCTCAGAATAAACCCACCCAGGGTTGGGTTGCTGTTGGCCAACATGGCCAGAACACACCACCATTCACCCTTATGGCAGCCCCCCCCGCACCTCTCTGATTCAGAGGGGTTAAATGTGGACGACAACTGACTAGCTAGGCTCCTAAACGTGGTTCTGATCTAGCACCAAGTCACTGATGCACCAGTCCACTCTAAACACATCATGCTGTCAGACGTTCATCTTGGTCGTTAAGGATCGTTCAAGTACTTTTTCTATCTAGCACAATGTAACGTTGTTGTTTTGGCCCCTCTGTTTGGGTCACTAGCAACACCAAACAAGCATTGTTGGAACTGCTCTGTCCACTCAGTCATCTTTTTATCTAGCATGGTAGTGATAAGAACGGCACGGTTAGTTTCTGTTGTTGATGCTGCCAGGGAACTAGTAACTGAATTGATCCATAACCTCTCTCCTCTCTCCCCCTCTCCTCTCTCCCCCTCTCTCCCCTCTCTCCCTCCCCTCTCTCTCCTCCCCCTCTCTCCCTCCCTCTCTCTCCCTCCCTCTCCTCCCTCCCTCCCTCTCCCTCCCTCCCTCCCTCTCCTTCCTCCTCTCCCTCTCTCTCTCCTCCCTTCTCCTCTCCCTCCTCTCCTCCTCTCCTCTCCCTCTCCTCTCCCTCCCTCTCCCCTCTCTCCCTCTCTCTCTCTCCTTCCAGCTTGCTGCAATAAAACTGTCTCGGTATGGAGAGGACCTGCTGTTCTATCTTTACTACATGAACGGAGGAGACCTCCTCCAGCTGCTAGCAGCAGTAGAGCTGTACGTATACAGACAGACACACACCACAATGTGTGAAGGATGCTCCTCAGCTAGGCTAGCTATTATAAGTGTCTGCTGTGGTCACAGGCTTGGTGAGGTGTTTGTTTTGCTCACCTTGTCTTGTGAACAAGCGCCCTCCTCTGGGTTTTAGTGGTACTGCCATGGAACATGAAGCAGGCCCCTTCTGCTACCTCTGTGTGGTCAGGCCCCTTCTGCTACCTCTGTGTGGTCAGGCCCCTTCTGCTACCTCTGTGTGGTCAGGCCCCTTCTGCTACCTCTGTGTGGTCAGGCCCCTTCTGCTCCCTCTGTGTGGTCTGGCCCCTTCTGCTCCCTCTGTGTGGTCAGGCCCCTTCTGCTCCCTCTGTGTGGTCAGGCCCCTTCTGCTACCTCTATGTGGTCAGGCCCCTTCTGCTCCCTCCTTCTACTTAACCTAATGTAGTTTGTCTTTCAAGTCTTATAATCAAATGTTTCTACCATATACAATGCTGTGCCCTAACATTTGATCCTTAACCTGTATGACCTGTGCCCTGTAACCTCAGCTTCAACCGGGACTGGCGGTACCACAAGGAGGAGCGGGTGTGGATCACGCGGGCGCCGGGCATGGAGCCCACTCTGAAGACCAACGCCTACGAGAGAGGCACCTACTACTTCTTTGATTGTCTTAACTGGAGGAAAGTAGCCAAGGTGAAGGACAGCGTCTTGAGGACTGGTACCATAGTTCCAGTGCATTCAGAAACTATTCAGACCCCTTGACTTTCTCCACATGTTGTTTGTTACAGCCTTATTCTAAAATAGATTCATCTGTCTCCCCCCCTAATCAATCTACACACACAACCCCATAATGAAAAGCAAAAACAGGTTTTTAGACATTTTTGCAAATGTATAAAAAATACAGAGATATTAGTTACAAGCAGACCGACTCAAACAGACCCTTTACTCAGTACTTTGTTGAAGCACCTCTGGCAGCAATTACAGCCTTACATTTTCATGGGTAAGTTTGGCACACCTGTATTTGAGGAGTTTCTCCCATTCTTCTCGGGTTCTTGGTCACCTCCCTGACCAAGGCCCTTCTCCCCCGATTGCTCAGTTTGACCGGGCGGCCAGCTCTAGGAAGAGTCTAGGTGGTTCCAAACTTCTTCCATTTAACAATGGAGGCCACTGTGTTCTTGGGGACCTTCAATGCTGCAGACATTTTCTGCTACCCTTCCCCAGATCTGTGCCTCGACACAATCCTGTCTTGGAGCTCTACGGACACTTCCTTTGACCTCATGGCTTGGTTTTTGCTCTGACATGCACTGTCAACAGTGGGACCTTATATAGACAGATGTGTGCCTTTCCAAATCATGTCCAAGCAAGTTGTAGAAACATCAAGGATGATCAAGGGACACAGGATGCACCGGAGTTCAATTTCCAGTCTCATGGCAAAGGGTCTGAATACTTATGGAAATAAGGTGTTTTAGTACATTTTGAAAAAATTCTAAAAAAAAACGTTTTTGCTTTGTCATTATGGGGTATTGTGATGTCATTATGGGGTATTGTGATGTCATTATGGGGTATTGTGATGTCATTATGGGGTTCAGTGTATAGATTAAAGAGGGAAAAAACGAATCCATTTTGGAATAAGGCTGTAACGTAACAAAATGTGGAAAAGGGAATGGGTCTGAATACCTTCCGAATGCGCTGTAACCACTAGAAAGGCAAGCTAACAATAATGGCTTTCCCAATTGCAAACGTGTATGTGGTTTGGTATTTGAATAGATGTGCTTTGCCATGCAATTGTGGACACCATGGACCCTTGACATCTAATAATAACACTGCTGGGATCATTTAGTCCCAGAGGAGTTGTAAACCTGATGATTTCTCCCCACAGAACTTCTAGTATGTTCTATATGTCTACAATATTCTCCACAAGAGAAGCTGTATGTAGTATGCTGCTTCAGCTGAACACTGCCGTTATCCACTGCGGTCTCTAAAATCCTTGGTTCTCCCCTCCCTCCCTTTTCTAGGAGTTTCATCTGGAATACGAGAAGCTAGAAGAGAGACCCCACGTGCCATCCACCTTCAACTACAACCCAGCTCAGCAGGCCTTCTGAGAGACTTCCTTCTCCTCGTACTCAGTCCACCATGGGGTCCTAGACCTGGTTTGAGTTCTGGTCCCTAGCCCTGGTTACTCACAGCAGACAGACCTACAGACAGCGAATGCCGGTGTGGCTGGCTCAGGCATCCTGCTTTTTATTCCTCGACGATCGACCATCTGGCAAATTGACTTTAGGCCAAATGGAGGGAAACCCGGCGACCCATTTTGGTTCCGAGCAGGTCCTTCTTCCCCCGAACTGAATGACGTTCTGCCCAATCAGACGCTGGTTTCTCTTTTTAATCCGTTTTTTTTCTTTTCCCTTTGTTTTGGTTTGTTGTCATTTTGAAAACATTCAGAACTTTTTGTTTACACCTCATTCTTTAGACCTCCCCATTGGTCACGAAGCACCATGACATCACACACACACACCCCCTCTCCGACAGTGACAGAACAAGGTTGATCTGTCGTTATCCAACAGAAGTGTTCCAAGAACACGGTGATATGCCGATAATACCTCAACACAATGTTACTCTAGCAGAGGGGAAAACCCCACAGACAGACAAATAAGAGGCCAGGAGAAAATGCAATGTTCATATTGTAGCACTATTTCGTAATAAAAGAACACAAAAGATATTTGTGGATTTATTCATATGTGAAGACAAGACCCATAATAGTTCAGTTTGGACATATCATTAACTCTCTCAAACACACAACATATTTATTTTCTGTTTATTCGCTCCTTTCCCACCCACCATTTCTCCGCCCCTTTTCTGCCTACAAGAATGATCCACCAATCAGTGACAGACAACCTCCAGCTGTCCATATTCACTGAGCCTCGTCCTCTTTCCAGGGATGAACAGAACAGGAGAAGAAGAAAGAACTGTCCAAGTCTTTGTTACAATTTTGTAATAAAAGTACATAACATGTTTTTTTTTTTGTGGGGGGGCTTACTGTCATCACAGATGAATAAAGATATGTATGTTTGATGTGTATATATTATATATATGACATCTATTTTGGAGAAGATTAAAAATAAAATAAGAGACTGTCGCCCGGCTGTACCTCGTTTTTAGGAGGCGAGCACGGAGTGGCGCAATACTGGACGTACCGTACGACGTGGATAAAACAGGACTGTTCTGGGGACCATGCCTGTCAATAACAATAGATAACGTGGATTAAAACAGGACTGGAACCAGGTGGATAGAGGACGACCATAACAACTGGTCGGGACAGGGGACCATGCCTCACGCCCTGAACACTTTCAGTTAAACGACCAACACCAACCATTACAAACAATCAAGGGCCAGATATACATTCTCAGTGAGCCAATAAGAACACCCGTACCCATGTGATGGTAGTTTTGGAGGGATGCGATTGGAGAAAGAGGAGGACTGAAGCACTTCACTTTGGCTGTTTTCAACAGCCACATTTTCATAGGAAAAGAAAAACCCAATAAATAAAAGATCTGATGAAAAAACAGTATTGTATTTTCTGATCACGTTCTGGGAAAAGCTGCTTCTCTTTAATAAAGTGGAAGGGCTTTTTCCTGTATGCTGCGGTGTGGGGGTTGATTTCCGCTGCACTGTGTGTCTGGGGCGTGCGCGTCTGGTGCTGTGTGAGTCTGTGTGTTTATGGTGTGGGGCTGTCTGCGTGTGGCGCTGTGTGAGTGTCTGCGTGTGGCGCTGTGTGAGTGTGTGGTGCTGTGTGTTTATGGTGTGGCGCTGTGTGAGTCTGTCTGCGGCGCTGTGTGTTTATGGTGTGGCGCTGTGTGAGTCTGTGTGGCGCTGTGTGTTTATGGTGTGGCGCTGTGTTAGTCTGTCTGCGTGTGGTGCTGTGTGAGTCTGTGTGTGGCGCTGTGTGTTTATGGTGTGGGGCTGTGTAAGTCTGTCTGCGTGTGGGGCTGTGTGAGTCTCTGTGTGTTTATGGTGTGTCTCAATTGAATTATCAGATATATTCTTAGATTTCTTATTTTGATTCTCTGCATCTTTTTCACATACTAACTCAGTACATATGGCTTACCCATCCATGTGAGTAGTAATGATTTGATAATTGCTCACACATAGCTGACCATTATGAGAATGCATAGATCCACTACCACAACCATCCACAACAATCTTCCACTACAGGGAAACCTTGTGACTAGATGTGTAAATTAAGTATTAGTTGTGGTATGTGGTGCCACCTTGTGGTCAACATGTGATTTAGCGGGCAGAAAACACACCTTTCCTCAGTGCAGTAAAATAGCGAAACTCTGTCAGGTTTTTCCAGAAATCGTGGTTGAAGGATTTATTTCTGGAATCTTCCAACCTGGATATCTAGAAAACCTGGAAATGTTGGTAAAGTTGCCATAATTTAGAAACTCTACTCACCAGTCAATGTATGGCATACTCTCCGAATCAACACAGCTGGTTAATACTCACCAGTCAATATATGTCATACTCTCAGAATCAACACAGCTGGGCCCCATGAGGACACAACCTAACCTGGGGAAATGAACTCCTGTAACAGTATGGAAGCTGCAAAGAATTATACAATTACCCCCCCCCAAAAAAAAAAAACACAATGTAAGCCAAGGAGACGATCTCTTGGGTTCAAATCGCAAACCACATTCCTTTCCAAAAGATCAATCACCTGGAAATGAAGCCAGGCCGAGCTGAAACTAAATGGTGGGAATTGTTGGATTTTACAGGAGAGCAGAGACGATAAACTTTCCCCAGAACCTTGTATGTCAAGGTTTGAGTTGTAGCCTTTCATACCAGAGCCAAGGTGAGACCCATAAAAAGACCAAAAACCTTCATAAAAGTAGTGAAGATAAAGTATTAAAAACAATAAACACAGACCAGATGATGTGAGACTACCTGTGTCCATCTCACTGAGAGTATGAGGATGGCGATTTTACTCATGTCCAACAATGAAATGTGTTTTTTTTTTTGCTCACTGAACTTAAGGGGCCAAATAAAATCACCCGCGGGGCCCAATTGGACCAGTTGGGGAACGTTTGGAAATTGCTCCCAAGGATGAACAAGACTTGGCTGATTTCTTTTGATTTTCCCATGATGTCAAGCAAAGAGGCACTGAGTTTGAAGGTAGGCCTTGAAATAAATCACAGGTACACCACCAAATGACTCAAATGATGTCAATTAGCCTATCAGAAGCTTCTAAAGCCATGTCATCATTTTCTGGAATTTTCCAAGCTGTTTAAAGGCAGTCAACTTAGTGTATGTGAACTTCTGACCCACTGGAATTGTGATACAGTGAGTGATAAGCGAAATAATCTGTCTGTAAACAATTGTTGGAAAAATTACTTGTGTCATACACAAAGTAGATGTCCTAACCAACTTAGCAAAACTATAGTTTGTTAACAAGAAATTTGCGGAGTGGTTGAAAAACGAGTTTTAATGACTCCAACCTAAGTGTATGTAAACTTCTGACTTCAACTGTATATCTTAAACTATACATACTGTAGATATGGTAAAACATGTGTTGGTAATGCAGTCTGTACTGACAGCAGAGCTTCTTTATGTATGCATGAGTCCTATAACGAAGGAAGAAAATGTGTAATTCTGTCACAGCAGCAGAACAGTAGCCAGCACAGCAGAAAAGTGCAGGATTTCCCAAGAGGAGAGTTGATTTCTGTCTGAGCAGTCTCACAGCCCTGCCTGTCTGCCTTCCTCTCGGTCTTTGACAACCCAGGGTGCATGTTGGGATGTGGGACAGCCTCCAGAGTGCTGAGCATGCATGGAAGCTGGACAGGCCCTTAGTGATGTTCTGTCCGAGTCCTGCATGCGAATGGGTGAGAGGGGGATGTGAGGGGGTGGTATGGGGAGAGACAAGGTGAGAGGGGGATGTGAGTGGGTGGTATGGGGAGAGACTAGGTGAGAGGGGGGTGTGAGGGGTTGGTATGGGGAGAGACTAGGTGAGAGGGGGTGTGAGGGGGTGGTATGGGGAGAGACCAGGTGTGAGGGGGGTGTGAGGGTGTGGTATGGGGAGAGACAAGGTGAGAGGGGGATGTGAGTGGGTGGTATGGGGAGAGACTAGGTGAGAGGGGGTGTGAGGGGGTTGGTATGGGGAGAGACTAGGTGAGAGGGGGTGTGAGGGGGTGGTATGGGGAGAGACCAGGTGAGAGGGGGTTGAGGGGGTGGTATGGGGAGAGACTAGGTGAGAGGGGGTTGCAGGGGGTGGTATGGGGAGAGACCAGGTGTGAGGGGGTGTGAGGGGGTGGTATGGGGAGAGACCAGGTGAGGGGGATGTGAGGGGTTGGTATGGGGAGACTAGGTGAGAGGGGGTTGAGGGGGTGGTATGGGGAGAGACCAGGTGTGAGGGGATGTGAGGGGTTGGTATGGGGAGAGACCAGGTGAGAGGGGGGTGTGAGGGGTTGGTATGGGGAGAGACTAGGTGAGAGGGGTGTGAGGGGTTGGTATGGGGAGAGACCAGGTGAGAGGGGGTGTGAGGGGTTGGTATGGGGAGAGACTAGGTGTGAGGGGGTGGTATGGGGAGAGACCAGGTGAGAGGGGGTGCGAGGGGTTGGTATGGGGGAGACCAGGTGAGAGGGGGATGTGAGGGGGTGGTATGGGGAGAGACCAGGTGAGAGGGGGGTGTGAGGAGGCGTTATGGGGAGAGACCAGGTGAGAGGGGGATGTGAGGGGGTGGTATGGGGAGAGACTAGGCTGAGTGAGATTGGGATGTGAGGGGGAAGTCTTATGTGAATGGTTGGGGATTGCAGGTACTAGCGAAGACAGTGGCGCAATCACAACCGGTCGTGATTGGGAGTCCGATCCCATTGGGAGTCCCATGGCCCAGCATCGTCTGGATTCTGGGATTCTAGAATGGTCTGTATTTGGCCTGCAGTGCCCTGTATTCTGGGATTCTAGAATGGTCTGTATTTGGCCGGCAGTGCCCTGTATTCTGGGATTCTAGAATGGTCTGTATTTGGCCGGCAGTGCCCTGTATTCTGGGATTCTAGAATGGTCTGTATTTGGCCGGCAGTGCCCTGTATTCTGGGATTCTAGAATGGTCTGTATTTGGCCGGCAGTGCCCTGTATTCTGGGATAAAACCCCCTACAAAGTGGCCACCCCTTGGTAAACAGCTGAGGGAAGGGGCTGCAGGAATGTAACCACTCAAATTCAAAGTGAGCTATGATGCAAAGACTGATAGTCCATGAAGAAAACATAATAGTTTTAACCAAGTTTTAAAGCCTTTCAATATCAGTTTATTACGTTGTTTCTTAATTAATAGCCTTTACTCTACAGTAGGGTTACACTCCTCTACACTCTACAGTAGGGCTACACTCCTCTACACTCTACAGTAGGGCTACACTCCTCTACACTCTACAGTAGGGCTACACTCCTCTACACTCTACAGTAGGGCTACACTCCTCTATACTCTACAGTAGGGCTACACTCCTCTACACTCTACAGTAGGGCTACACTCCTCTACACTCTACAGTAGGGCTACACTCCTCTACACTCTACAGTAGGGCTACACTCCTCTATACTCTACAGTAGGGTTACGCTCCTCTATACTCTACAGTAGGGTTACGCTCCTCTATACTCTACAGTAGGGTTACGCTCCTCTACACTCTACAGTAGGGCTACGCTCCTCTATACTCTACAGTAGGGCTACACTCCTCTACACTCTACAGTAGGGCTACACTCCTCTACACTCTACAGTAGGGCTACACTCCTCTACACTCTACAGTAGGGCTACACTCCTCTACACTCTACAGTAGGGCTACACTCCTCTATACTCTACAGTAGGGTTACACTCCTCTATACTCTACAGTAGGGTTACGCTCCTCTATACTCTACAGTAGGGTTACGCTCCTCTACACTCTACAGTAGGGTTACGCTCCTCTACACTCTACAGTAGGGTTACACTCCTCTATACTCTACAGTAGGGTCACACTCCTCTACACTCGGGTTACACTCCTCTACATTAGGATTACACTCCTCTATACTCTACAGTAGGGTTACACTCCTCTATACTCTACAGTAGGGTTACACTCCTCTATACTCTACAGTAGGGTCACACTCCTCTACACTCGGGTTACACTCCTCTACATTAGGATTACACTCCTCTATACTCTACAGTAGGGTTACGCTCCTCTACACTCTACAGTAGGGTTACGCTCCTCTATACTCTACAGTAGGGTTACGCTCCTCTACACTCTACAGTAGGGCTACACTCCTCTATACTCTACAGTAGGGTTACGCTCCTCTATACTCTACAGTAGGGTTACGCTCCTCTACACTCTACAGTAGGGTTACGCTCCTCTACACTCTACAGTAGGGTTACACTCCTCTATACTCTACAGTAGGGTCACACTCCTCTACACTCGGGTTACACTCCTCTACATTAGGATTACACTCCTCTATACTCTACAGTAGGGTTACACTCCTCTATACTCTACAGTAGGGTTACACTCCTCTATACTCTACAGTAGGGTCACACTCCTCTACACTCGGGTTACACTCCTCTACATTAGGATTACACTCCTCTATACTCTACAGTAGGGTTACGCTCCTCTACACTCTACAGTAGGGTTACGCTCCTCTATACTCTACAGTAGGGTTACGCTCCTCTACACTCTACAGTAGGGCTACACTCCTCTATACTCTACAGTAGGGTTACGCTCCTCTATACTCTACAGTAGGGTTACGCTCCTCTACACTCTACAGTAGGGTTACGCTCCTCTACACTCTACAGTAGGGTTACACTCCTCTATACTCTACAGTAGGGTCACACTCCTCTACACTCGGGTTACACTCCTCTACATTAGGATTACACTCCTCTATACTCTACAGTAGGGTTACACTCCTCTATACTCTACAGTAGGGTTACGCTCCTCTACACTCTACAGTAGGGTTACACTACTCTACAGTAGGGTCACACTCCTCTATACTCTACAGTAGGGCTACACTCCTCTACACTCTACAGTAGGGCTACACTCCTCTACACTCTACAGTAGGGATACACTCCTCTACACTCTACAGTAGGGATACACTCCTCTACACTCTACAGTAGGGTTACACTCCTCTACACTCTACAGTAGGGTCACACTCCTCTATACTCTACAGTAGGGTCACACTCCTCTATACTCTACAGTAGGGCTACACTCCTCTACACTCTACAGTAGGGCTACACTCCTCTACACTCTACAGTAGGGCTACACTCCTCTACACTCTACAGTAGGGTTACACTCCTCTACACTCTACAGTAGGGTTACACTCCTCTATACTCTACAGTAGGGTTACACTCCTCTACACTCTACAGTAGGGTCACACTCCTCTATACTCTACAGTAGGGTCACACTCCTCTATACTCTACAGTAGGGCTACACTCCTCTACACTCTACAGTAGGGCTACACTCCTCTACACTCTACAGTAGGGCTACACTCCTCTACACTCTACAGTAGGGCTACACTCCTCTACACTCGGGTTACACTCCTCTACATTCTACAGTAGGATTACACTCCTCTATACTCTACAGTAGGGATACAATCCTCTACACTCTACAGTAGGGCTACACTCCTCTACACTCTACAGTAGGGCTACACTCCTCTACACTCTACAGTAGGGTTACACTCCTCTACACTCTACAGTAGGGTTACACTCCTCTATACTCTACAGTAGGGTTACAGTACTTAGGCTTCTGACTTCCACAGTCCTGTTGGTTTGACATTTTCCCCCGGTATGTGTTCCTGGAGGACAGAAGCTGTGAACTCCCTGGTCTAGAACCCACTAGTGATTCTTTGCTCAGCGGTCACTTTATCCTCATTCCAACCCTCATCCTGGGTTCAGACTAGAGAAGTGCTTTTTACCCCCTATTAAAGACCCTGGTTTGGAAAGTCCCTTCACTTTTCTGTTTCAGTTCAGTTGTTACATATTAGCCAATAGGAAAATCAAATTGGCAGTTTTTCCTCACTGCATCACCTGTTGCCAGGGAGAAGTGTAATCCTATTGAACAGGATGGGTGAATGAAACACAGCAGGTAACAGTTGAGTATGTTAAGCCATGTTTTACATTCAGCATGTCAAGGGAAATATAGTATTCTTTCTAACAAAGGTATCTACCTATACTACAGGACGTTATATATCCCTGGAAATAATCCGAATTCATGTAAACATAACAGCTTTGAAAACATAGTCCAGATATGGGGTAAATTGAGCCGCCTTGGGGTAAATTGAGCATAAGGACAGGGTAAATTGAGCCGCCTTGGGGTAAATTGAGCATAAGGACAGGGTAAATTGAGCCGCTTTGGGGTAAATTGAGCATAAGGACAGGGTAAATTGAGCCGCCTTGGGGTAAATTGAGCATAAGGACAGGGTAAATTGAGCCGCCTTGGGGTAAATCTCCTGTGACAGTGGGTGTTGGTGGGTCAAAGTTGAATTTATAGAATGGGAGTGTGGCATATTGTATATCTTAAACGTATGCCAACTGTCAGTTATAAATATCTCTCTGTTCAGTATCACTTACCTTTCCATTTCTTAACCTGTTGTCTAGGACAGAGATGTTGTTTTTATGTGTCAATTTGTGCATTTTGAGGCTACTAATATGCCCATGAAACTGGTCCGCGAGATTCGTGATGTCTTTATCAAGCTCAGACTCCATGTCATCAGATAAGACGTTGTGTTCCTCCTGCTACTCTATCAGAGCCTCTCTTCACACAGGTACGTGTTCGTTGCCTTTTTTATCAATGTCCCTCTTCAGTGTCATTCAGTTGATTTTGAATGGACTTCTTCCCTTCTCTCACGACTGCGTGGCCGCGCACGACTCCAACACCATCATCATCATGTTTTCTAGTGACACGACTGTGGTAGGCCTGATCACAGACTCCGATGAGTCCGCATACAGGGCGGAAGTCAGAGACTGATCTTTGGAGAACAACCTCTCCTTCAACGTCAGTAAGACCAAGGAGCTGATCGTGGACTACAGGAGAAAGAGGGGAGAGCACGCCCCCATCCACAGGGTTGTTGTGGACCGGGTCCAGAGCTTTAAGTTACTTGGCGTCCACATAACTAAGAACTTAACATGGTCCACACACAAGGTTCGTAAGCAAGCATTTCACTGTAAAGTCTACACCAGTTCGGTGCATGTGATAAATCAAATTTGATTTGATTAGACTTTTTTGGCTGCTCTCTCTCTCGAGAACCTCAAGGGGGATTAGACCCCTGCTTGTTTTACGTTTGTAAACACGGGGCATGATAATGTCTGCTCTGTAACAATAAAAATGCACTATTTTGAGTTCATATGCATGACAGATTGCAAACATGCTATACATATTATGCATACAACTTACAACATGTAATCATCATTTGTATGGGGTATGGCGGCCATTGGCTCATGGCCATTGGCTCAGTTTACCCCAAGGCAAACATTTGGACAATATTAGCCCACACAGCTACAAGAACATACTATCATGCTAGGTTTAGGACCTCATATTGAAGCTTATAGAGACCCCAACTGATGCATAGAACAATATTAAAAGTATCTACTTTGGTTTAGATACAAGCATCATGAAACACCTCTAACACAATACATTTATTGGACTTGGTGATAATCTGTTTCCTGGACCTACTATAACTTGCTTACCCCTGTTTCCATGTGGTTTCTTCCGTCACAGACTCCATGAAATCAAGACCACTTCCTAAATACTTGGTCACATGATTAATTTTGTGTATTGTTTCCTAGAAACAAGGAGTGGCTCAACTAACCTTTGGCTCAACATACCCCACTCTCCCCTATCTTTGCAATGTTTTGAAATGTGGGCTTTTATTTTGAAGGTTTCCTCAATACCATACAAAAGTGTTTTCATCATTACTTCTGCTAAAATAACATGAGCTGGCGCACACCTAGAACAAAGTTAGTGTGGAGGTGCTGACTAACGGTGAATAAACTATACACTATCAAAATAAAGAAAGTGTCCCACTACATATATACTCTCCCAACAGTTTAATGGGTATTTACCAACGTTTCAGCATGACTGTGCCTTCCTCAGGGTAATGCCATCAATATTTGAACCAGGTTATATAGACAAACAGTGCAATTAGTGTAATCAATGACAGTAGTGAGGGGTGTGTCGTATTGATGAAGTTAATTACAATTAATTAGTGACACTGTTAAAAAAGATTATATAGTATATGGCATATTAGATATATTATTCTATTGTTATCACATAGAAACATAATGGAATATTGTACATCATAAAAACAAATTCATAAGAAGGGCCTGAGATCAAAATCAACATTCAGACCATTAGGGGTCAGTGTTTTTAGATAGAATATCCAGGAGGCCTCTCTGTAGTAGTAGGATCTCAACGTTACCTCCTCTTCTCGGTAGAGCAACATGCTCAATTCCTGTGTATCTCAGGGAGGAGACAGGATGGTTAGCCTCAACAAAGTGAGCTGCTACTGGATAGTCAGTGTTCTTACACCTGATTGAGCTGCGGTGTTCAGCTATGCGCTGCTTTAATTGTCTCTTTGTTTGTCCTACATAGGCGCCACATGAACAGGTGATGAGATAGATTACTGCCTTGGTCTTCCATGAGATGATACCCCTCACAGGGATCTTTCCACCTGTATGTGGGTGTGTAAAGAAGGATGTTTTTTTGGTGCTATTACACTGCGCATGAGCCACATTTGTAGTTTCCATTTGGGACAGGTGTCCAGAGTGTCTGAGAGGGCTCAGGGGGGCATGTCAGATCTCACCAAACTATCTCCAATATTGCGACCACTCTTATAGACCACCATTGGGGGTTCCTTGAAGAGGTGTGCAATGTTTTTGTCTGATTGCAGAATAGGCCAGTGTTTTTTCAGGATTGCTTTCCTTTTCTCCGAACCTTTGGTGTACTGAGTACAAAAGACAGTTGCGTTGTTTTTCTTCTTTGGTAGATTTTTTTGTAATTCCTCTCTTGGTTTTTGAGATATTTTCATCATTGCCGCATCAAGAGTTTTGTCCTTGTAGCCTCTCATTTTGAATTTCTCTGTCATTGTTTTAGCATCGCTGTCGAAATCTGTCTGGTGGCCACAGATTGGTTTAACTCTGCATAACTGGCTATATGGTTGACCATTCTGGAGGGGAAGGGGATGCATACTATCCGCACACAGCAAGGTGTTGCGATCTGTGGGCTTTGTGTATAAGTCTGTGTGTAATGCATCATTCTCTTTGATAATCCATAAGTCCAGGTAGTTTACTTCTCTCTCGTCAGTCTGCATGGTGAATTTGAGGTATTCAGAGCTCTCATTTAGTAGAATTTGGAATTAGAAAGTTGGTATCTTGGGGAATTTCACACATAGAAATTCAACTTCTTGTTTAGTGATTTGTCCTGATTCCAAACAGCGTTCCACTGTGGATGAGATATTATGCTGGAATTCCAGGGTAGGATCACAATTCAGTTTGCGATAGAAGTCACCTTTAGTTAGTTGTCGGCAACATTCATTCACATAGTCACATTTGTGTTGTATACAAATTCCTCCTCCTTTGTCACATTGTTTTATGATAATCTCAGGATCTGACTTTAAGTCCTTAAGAGCCATTCTCTGGTCTCTACTCAGGTTATCATAGGATGTGTGCTTCTGTTTGTCTTTCAGTAGGTCACCTACATCATATCAACAATCCTACAGAAGGTTTCTATGGAGGCATTACGTTTGGGAGGAGGAACAAATGAACTTTTTTCTCTAAATGTAGTTCTCTCCGAGTTCTCATGTACCTCAGTTGGATTAATAGCTACATCTCCTCCTTGACTCACGGTAGGACAGGTAAGTCTATTGATTGGCGTGGTAGACCTATGTATATATCTCACTGAGGATGACATTTCAAGTGGAGTCATGTAAGTATCACTCTTATCGAAAAACTCACGCAATCTCAGATTACGAAAAAACTTAAATAGATCTGTTTGGACATCAGAGTCATTAATGTATGCAGTATGTACAAATGTTAACCCATTATTGAGAACACTGAGGTGAGCGGATGTCATGGTCTTACTTGATAAATTGAAGACATTTAGCTTCTGTTGGACTGTGGGCTCGTCCTGGGTCTTAATTGATAAGTGTCGCGGGGTGGTAGTGGATTTCTTCTTCCCCCGACGTATGTGTCGAACCCTCTTACGTGCTGGTGGTGTTGGCCTCGACGTTGTCCCCGGTGTCCCCTCCCCTCTGTTGTAGAAAAAACGATCACCGTTGGTAGAGGAGCCAGAGTTAGCGCTGTCTGTGGATAGATGGTCTGACAGAGGCACTCGGCGTCTGTCATCGGCTTGTCTCCTCCGGTTCCTTGTGATTAGAGTCTCGCCAGATATTAGTCCGTTGTTCTTATCTTCCAAATCGCGTTTATACTTCTTGATTTTCCTCTCCTTCAATTCGGTCGCAATCTTAGTCCGAAGGTCAGCATTACTCTTAATGAGATCATCCAGTTTAATAGGGTCATTAAGCTCTTCTCGTAGAGCTTGCTGCGAATTTTCAACTGAAGTTGAGATCTCGATAATATCCCTTTTTTAAGTTGTTCAATGATCAAGGTCATCAGGTCCAATGAACATTTATTTAGTATAGCACACCATCGTTCACAAAACTCTTCAGTGCGTTGGCCAAGTGAAGGTTCTTTTTGCCAACGTAGTCGGCGTGGGATAACTCCATTTCGAACATACTCACTTAGAGTGACGATGTGCAGGTGTGTTCTGGTTTTCTTAAATGAAAAGTCATGGAATTCTTTACAAAGATTTTCCGAGGTGCCTTCTGGCCGATCAAATACAGACACTGTTACTAAAATGTTGTCTCGTTGTTGTGGGCTATATTCAAAAAGGCTCCATTCGGCATCGTTTGAATTAGGTTCAGTTCCCATGTTGGCTAAGGAGTTGATTGGTTGGGGTGCTGTCAGCGAAGGATAATAGTAGATAAAATAACATGAGCTGGCGCACACCCAGAACAAAGTTTGTGTGGAGGTGCTGACTAACGGCGAATAAACTATACACTATCAAAATCAAGAAAGTCGCACACTACATATATACTCTCCCAACAGTTTAATGTGGCTCAAGTACACCAAAGGTTCGGAGAAAATGAAAGCAATCCTGAAAAAACAATGGCCTATTCTGCAATCAGACAAAAACATTGCACACCTCTTCAAGGAACCCCCAATGGTGGTCTATAAGCGTGGTGGCAATATTGGAGATAGTTTGGTGAGATCTGACATGCCCCCTGAGCCCTCTCAGACACTCTGGACACCTGTCCCAAATGGAAACTACAAATGTGGCTCATGCGCACAGCGTAATAGCACCAAAAAAACATCCTTCTTTACACACCCACATACAGGTGGAAAGATCCCTGTGAGGGGTATCATCTCATGGAAGACCAAGGCAGTAATCTATCTCATCACCTGTTCATGTGGCAAAGCCTATGTAGGACAAACGAAGAGACAATTAAAGCAGTGCATAGCTGAACACCGCAGCTCAATCAGGTGTAAGAATTGAGCATGTTGCTCTACCGAGAAGAGGAGGTAACATTGAGATCCTACTACTACAAAGAGAGGCCTACTGGATATTCTATCTAAAAACACTGACCCCTAATGGTCTGAATATTGATTTTGATCTCAGGCCCTTCTTATGAACATTTTTTCCATCATGAACAAGTCTTATATATTTAAAATAATTATTTTTTACAGATGATTAAGTATATCTAATATGTTCCCCCTGTTGATGATGTTCGTTATATATCAAGGTTGAACCATTATTATATGGAACAAAAATGGAATACAAAATTGTGAAATTGAATGAAACCATGTATGTTAATGCCAATATGATGTACAATATTCCATTATGTTTCTATGTGATAACAATAGAATAATATATCTAATATGCCATATACTATATAATCTTTTTTTTAACAGTGTCACTAATTAATTGTAATTAACTTCATCAATATGACACACCCCTCACTACTGTCATTGATTACACTAATTGCACTGTTTGTCTATATAACCTGGTTCAAATATTGATGGCATTACCCTGAGGAAGGCACAGTGATGCTGAAATGTTGGTAAATACCCATTAAACTGTTGGGAGAGTATATATATATATATATATGTGTAGTGGGCCACTTTCTTTATCATTACTTCTGCTGTCACAATTGGTATCCTTGCTGCAGACATGGTCCTGGTAGCTGCGGAGACGCTGAGGTAAACAAGACATTATGGAACTTTTACTGTCTGTAGATGAGGATTAAATGATTCAGTTAAATGATATACCCATGAATGTCACAATGTAAACTATGATGAGTTGACTCAACATAGAGGAACTATTGTAAAAAAACCTGTAAGGCCACCGAAACTAGCACGTAGTTTGTTGACTAGCGTAAACAGTCTAGGACACTGATTTCCCATGAAATAATCAGGTTGTATTTTATTTGGGTGGACACAGACAGTGGACCCCAACACTGACCGGCCACACAAAACGTCATTGTGTGATAGGCTGAGAGACTTTCGAATGTGTAAAACATTACACTATGATAAAATGTCTAGATGTTTTTTCTGCAATAACATTATGTATGTGATATAAAAAAAAACTAAGATATGTGTTGCGTCGTTTTTTAATCTCATGTCTCTACGTTTTATTCCACAGGTCCCAGCGAAATTCATCTTTCATAGTTTCTTTGAAGAACCATTTTTTGATGGTCAACAACAATCAACCTTGACAGGAATGAAAACATGGGAATGCCTTAACGTTTTATCTCTACTCTGGCCATGTGTCATGTGACATCTTTTTTTTCTTATGGAAGTCCATGTAAAATACCTGGCAGAGAACCATGGAAATGTCACAATGGAGTGGCGCTTCCCTGTCAACACGAGGGTTACAGAGGCCGTATGCAGCTAAGGAGCGAGGGCCTGAGAGAAGGACCCCAACACAAGGGTTACAGAGGCCGTATGCAGCTAAGGAGGGAGGGCCTGAGAGAGGGACACATTGAGCTTCACATCTCCAATCTTGGACCCAGAGATTCCGGAACGTACCAGTATGCAGTGTTTGTAAGTGAAGAGGAAGGCCATCAGACCCAATTCACATCGTCAAGGGCTGTAGTGGAGCGGGTCGAGAGTTTCAAGTTCCTCGGTGTCCACATCACTAAGGATCTATCATGGTCCAAACACACCAAGACAGTCGTGAAGAGGACACGACAACACCTCTTCCCCTTCAAGAGGCTGAAAAGATTTGGCATGGGTCCCTCAGATCCTCAAAAAGTTCTACAGCTGCACCGTTGAGAGCATCACCGCTTGGTATGGCAACTGCTTGACATCCGACCGCAAAGGGCTACAGAGGGTGGTGCGGACGGCCCGGTACAACGCCGGGGCCGAACTCCCTTCCATCCAGGACCTCTGTATCACACGGTGTCAGAGGAAGGCCCAAACATTTTTCAAAGACTCCAGCCACCCAAATCATAGACTGTTCTCTCTGCTACCGCACAGCAAGCAGTACCGATGCACCAAGTCTGGAACCAACAGGACCCTGAACAGCTTCTATCCCCAAACCATAAGACTGCTAAATAGCTAGTTAAATAGTCAACCAAATAGCTACCTGGGCTATCTGTATGGTCCCTTTGTGCACATCGACTCCTACTGGTAACCCTTGTTATTTCTATTGTCTTTCTCTCTGCGTTGTTGGGAACATGGGGAAGGGCCCGTTAGTAAGCATTTCACTGTAAGTCCACACCTGTTGTTTACCAAGCATGTGACGAATAACAATTTATTTGAAGTCAGTCTTGTGACTGGAACACGTTGCCCCCTCCCCACACACTGTCCGATGCGATATGCAGAACACCAGTAGTTCTGACAACTGGGTTGTTTTTATACATTTTAATGACTAGGGCCTCAAAACTTGGAGCGCATGCTGTGGAGTGAAACATCCTGACCTAAATAACAGCGAGAAAATAGCTGCAAGCTCCTTTGCAATATGTTCCTTCAACTGGCCAGACCATCAATACTGCAGCACTTCTCTGTCTGTGTCCCAAACGGCACTCTATTCACTATATAGCCCTATGGACCCTGGTAAAAAAGTAGTGCACTATACAGGGAATATGGTGCCATGTGGAACACACCTCTCTCTGTGCTCGGTCACAAGGCTGCCATATCACATTATACTGGACAGGTCCAATAGTATTGATGAGGGAAGCACTGACGGCCTGTCTCCTCCCCTTCCTTCAGTTGGTCCTTGTTGGTACCTGTAATCATTTGTTTTGCTCTTGTGATGTATTTTCTACCTGTTTGTGTGGGTGTAAATAAATGACATAGAAACTTTATAATGCAATTTCAATATAAAGATTCATGTTTTGAGTTGTCACTATATTTTTTGAATTGATCAGTCTGTGGTGATCATGTCCATCATGGTTAAGTTAGACTCACTCTGTGGTGATCCTGTCCATCATGGTTAAGTTAGACTCACTCTGTGGTGATCATGTCCATCATGGTATAAGTTAGACTCACTCTGTGGTGATCATGTCCATCATGGGTAAGTTAGACTCAGTCTGTGGTGATCATGTCCATCATGGTATAAGTTAGACTCACTCTGTGGTGATCATGTCCATCATGGTATAAGTTAGACTCACTCTGTGGTGATCATGTCCATCATGGGTAAGTTAGACTCACTCTGTGGTGATCATGTCCATCATGGTTAAGTTAGACTCACTCTGTGGTGAGGACATGAGACACTGATGTCATTTATTTATTATTCAGTACTCTTAATCAGTCTAACTTAACCATGATGGACATGATCACCACAGAGTGAGTCTAACTTATACCATGATGGACATGATCACCACAGAGTGAGTCATGTCCATCATGGTTAAGTTAGACTGATTAAGAGTACTGAATAATAAATAAATGACATCAGTGTCTCATGTCCTCACCACAGAGCTGCAGTCTCACACTATAAAACAGATAAGGTGACCGTTTGGCTCTTCGCTGTCTCCTCTCAGCCAATGACAACACTGTAACTGTGCAGATCATCTGTCTGGCAGGTTCATAATGACCCCTGAAGATGTTATAAAGATGTACATGTAGGATGTTTATTTGATCACCCTATTGCAGGAGAACATTCCTGCCATGCAGGATTTTTAGTTTTTAGTTTTTAGATTTTAAAAGGCTTCTGAAGTTTGTAATTTCAGATTTGATTTTCCCTTTACAAAGAATGTATCAACCCCCTATCAATGTCTGTTAATTACAATTCACATAATAATTCACATTTCCTGTTGCTGCAGGATTATTCTCATGCTTTAGCAAACTGGCTCAAATGAAGATCCTACATCTGTAATGATGTAGACATACAATGCACCGGCCATGAGATTGTGGGTGTTGCTTAGGCTGCGTTCGCACAGGCAGCCCAGTTGTGATCTTTTTTCAGTAATAGGTCTTTTGACCAATCAGATCAGACCTGAAAAAGATCTGAAAAGATCTGATGTGAAAAGATCTGATGTGATTGGTCACAAGACCAATTAGTAAAAAAAAGATCAGAATTGGGCTGGGAAAGTCTATCCTATCCTCATGTGCTCAGTGCTTTCTGTGGTGGTGGGGCAGCCAGCGGAAAATACAGAGCGTAGGGGTTGATAATGTTCTCTAGTTATGCCGTGATTGGCTCAGTGTTCTGTCACTCATGGGAACACAACGTCACAGCCAAATCTAAGGGTAGAGCTCAAGCCCCTTGGGTGCTGCCATAGAGTTACATTAGAAGTGCCCATCCAAGAAAGCTCAAGGTCATTGGCCACAAATCCTTTTTAATCCTTGTCATATGAAGAGAAAACGTAGCGGTGCTCATCGGCATTTGGAAATCGCAAATTCAACAATGAGTGGTTTGGTGGGAATCAGTGGCTTACTGCAAGCATTGCAAAGCAATCACTAGCCTGCAATTCAGTGGAGTGGGTGTGTGGTCCCAATTCTGGGTTTAAGGGACTCTCAACACTGGCCATGCTGTCAATACAACATGATTTCTGCCGTGGTCAAAACAACTGTTAACACGGAACTGGGAAATCCAACTTTCAGTGTGTTCAATACAACTGGAAACTCTGGGGAAAAAAACGAAGAAAAAAAAAGTTTTGAACAGTCATCCAACTCGGAATTACAAGTCGGGAACTCAGGCCTCTTTCTAGAGCTACGACCTGAAGATCACTGACGTCATCATGATTCGACCTTGTTTTTTTCAGAGTACCCAGTTGTCTTGAAAGCACCATAAATCCAGAGAATGCCAGACTTTGATAACAAAGTTTGATGACAGAATTTGCCCACAAAGGACCGCCGCGCCTCCTTCCTGTTCAAGTGAGCACAACACAACAAGGTGAGTCCAAAAATGTATTGTATGCTGCTGGAGAGCTGGCACAGGACATACCGGGCTGGGGAGGCGCACTGGAAGCCTGGTGCGTGGAGCCGGCACAGTTTTCACCGGACTGATGACACGCTCTTCAGGGCGAGTGCGGAGAGCTGACACAGGATGTACCGGGCTGGGAAGACGCTCCTCTAGGCGCCTGCGCTGCAGCATATTCCTCACCAACACCTCTCTTCGATATCCTTCTCTAAACTCCTCTATTGTCTTCCATTCAGGCTCTCTCCTCCGCTCGACCGACAGCCCCATGTGCCCTCCCCCTACAAAAAATCTTGGGGTTGCCCTTGGGCTCCTTGTGGCCGCGGACCCCGGCGTCGTCGCTGTTCCTCTTCTCTCCTCGGCGACTCCCGCCACGGAAGGGTCTCGCAACCCCCCAGAATCTCTTCCCAGGTCCAACTCTCCTTCACCTGGGCACGCTGCTTGGTCCTTTGGTGATGGGTTATTCTGTCACGAACGTCATAATGAGTAGACCAAGGCGCAGCTTGCATGGAGTTCCACATCTTTTAATTGCAGTGAAACGTTCAAACAAGAAAGAAGTACCAGATCGTAACCTACGGTGTAGCACATACAGGCACTTACAAAAAAAAACAATAACCCACAACACAGGTGGGAAAAGGAACACTCTAAGTATGGTCCGCAATTAGAGGCAACGAATAACAGCTGCCTCCAATTGGGAACCACACACAAAACCAAACATAGAAAATCCAACATAGAAAACCCAACTAGTCACGTCCTGACCTAAAACATAGAGAACCCGAGGGCTCTCTATGGCCAGGACGTGACAATAGTGATGCTGATTTTTCCCTGCATCAAAATGCCAGCATCATCTATGCATCCTTTATTAATATAAAAGAGTCATTACTTTAATGAAAACAGTTTCCATTACTATTCAACACTACACTTGCTAAAATGAAGTCATTTTCCATTAAAAGATACAAATCAGAGTCGACAAGCCTGTTCCAATAATTTCCCAAAAAACTAACCATTTCAGACAGTTAGCTGGGTCTTTATAAAGATGCAGTGAATGGAATGACCGCTGGTTAATGGCCCTTACGACAAAACGCTGTGTGTGTGTGTTTATGTGTGTGTGTGTGTGTATGTTTCTATGTGCTAGTCAAGAAATCCCCAAAATGATTCTGTACATCTGGGAATGAACAGATGCTGACTATCTTCAGGATTTTCATCCACGTGCACGCCACCGAGGCTGGCACTGCTGATTACGTTACAACTCGCATGGCATAATGCTTGCTTTTTGATTGGTCAACTATAAGCTTTGTTTTTGTATGCCAAGCCAAGTTATCATGTGTCCAAAGCTTAATGACGTAGGTCATTATTTGTGTTATTTAAAGTGATAACAGTAACTAGCTAGCCTACTCTGTCAACAGGTGCACCCTGTAGTGATGCATCAACACAATACCGTCCAATCAGCGTAATGAAGTTGGTAACATTGGTGTCAGCAGAAGAGACCTATTTTTAACACTAGAAAGCTCCTCGCCTCAGGCTATATAGGCTGGTCCTCAGACCTCTTGGCACCGTGAGCAGAGAGAGCTGTCTCCATCTCCAAAGGGCAACAGTAGACCAGTTTGTCCACAGCGAAGTGATGGATGTCGGAGCCAGGGACGGCGAGGGACCGCTGCAGCGCATCATCTGATCGCCAGTCAAGGGAGGGGCATTCACTCCGAACCTAATCCCAGATGCAACATCCAGCCTTTCAGCGAAATCCAAATCTCAACCGACCGTTGTGATATGAAGTAGATATAACGCGCATAAGAGCGAGGGGAGAAGCGGGGCAGGCACAGGCTGGACCGCAGCTGCTTCGCTTTCGCAAAGTTCTCCTCGTTGACACCGGGGTGAGAAAGCAAGAGAACATACAGAAGAGAGAGCGCGGAGTCCGGTTGAGTGAGAGGGACGTTTTCCTAGAGGCTGCCAGTGTTTGGGGCAACACAGCGCAGAGATAGAGACGCCCCTCTCCGGCTCTCCTCTCTGTCACTTTCGAGCTCTTTTCAGACCGACGAGGAGCATCATGGCGAAAATGAGGGTGTCATACGAGTACTCGGAGGCGGAGGATAAGAGTATCCGACTAGGACTGTTCCTCATCGTCTGTGGCATCCTGTCCCTCTTTATCCTCGGGTTCTGCTGGCTCAGTCCAACTCTACAGAGCATGCAGAGCAAACCGGCCAACTGCACGGTGGTGTCCGTGCTCAGACCGGAGGAGATGTTCGAGTGCGTGTTCACGTGCGGGGCGGACTGCAAGGGGACCTCGCTGTATCCGTGTCTGCAGATATTCGTCAATAATTCCGAGTCGAACTCGGTGGCTCTGCTGCACTTTGATGAACAGCAACTGGTGCTGAACCCTAAGGTAAATTACTAAAACTCTAGACCGAGAACACTGGGAAGGGGCACTCTAGACTTTATAGGCGACAGCGTTGCAGTTACTGAATGCAAAGCTGTGAACGATCGATACAGTAGCTAGGCAAAGTGTCTGGCTGGAAAAGTTCCCAGTCTCAGTTTGTTGACATGAGATAGATGGATATTACGCTATTACGATATTGCCTGTTTTTTTTTGAACTATGTTAATGTTAACAAACGTTTTGTATTCTAAAGGCCAAATAACATTCTTGCTATTACTACTCCAAAGATATGGCAAAAAAGTCAGACTTAAAAAATGAGTTTAACTTTAATAAAAGTCACTTTTTACAGCAAGTGTAAGAGGATCTACACCTGTCCAAGTCTATTCTAGAGACATAGCCTCATCATCACTCACAAAGAGAGCCTCTACTGTGATGAAGAGGAACAGAGATGACTAAATGACTCCGTGTCAGTGAAGATGTCTTTTCTTTTCAGTTGGCCCATTAAGCTCTCTAGTCCCATTGTGTGTGATATTACTTTTCAGACATGCACCTCTCAGACTACAAACCAGGAATGTCTTGGTCCTTTTAGAATCTCTTCAAATTCTCTGTGGTAATCATCATCATCATCATCAGTTATTTCTAGCTGACTTCCGAAGGGTTGAAACCCAACCTCATTTTGTGTTCTTCTGTAGATAGTGTGTTTATACCTTTGAGACGGGGACTGTAGGGCATTCAACTCTTCCTGTCCTCCTGCCCCTCCTCTTTCCTCTCCTCTTTCCCCTCCCCCTCCTCTTTCCCCTCCTCTCCTCCTCTCCTCCGTCCCCCTCCTCTCCTCCCTCCCCTCCTCTCCTCTGTCCCCTCCATCTCCCCATCCTCTCCTCCATCCCCTCCATCTCCCCCTCCTCTCCTCCTGCCCCTTCTCTTTCCTCTCCTCTTTCCCCTCCTCTCCTCCTCTAATCTGTCCCCCTCCTCCTCCCCCTCCTCTCCTCCATCCCCTCCATCTCCCCCTCCTCTCCTCCTCCCCCTCCTCTCCTGCTTCCTCTCCTCCTCTTCCCCTCCCCCTCCTCTCCTTCATCCCCTCCTCTCCTCCGTCCCCTCCTCCTCCCCTCCTCTTCCCCTCCCACTCCTCTCCTCCGTCCCCTCCTCAACCCCCTCCCCACCTCCCAGCTGTCTGTAACAGACCTCTCTCCCCCTACACCACAGGTACTCCTCTCCCCCCAGCTCCATGGTAACACCACTCCATCCCTCCGCCCTCAGTCCTGTGTCTTTAACACACCTCTATGTTTACTGACTGGGTTCTATGGCAACAGGAGCGCAGCTTTGAACAGTGATGCACGATCGCATGTGTCTGCATTTAAAGTGGCACCCTATTCCCCATGTAGTGCTCTACTTTTAGGCACCCTATTCACCATTTAGTGCTCTACTTTTAGGCACCCTATTCTCCATTTAGTGCTCTACTTTTACTTTTAGGTGACTAAAAGTAGTGTGCGAAGGGAAAAGGGTGGCCAAAAGTAATAAGGTACCATTTAGGACAAATGTAATCCCTGCCTGCTCTCTATATGCCGTAGAAATTGAGCCTGAGCCTGGGGACGAGGTTAGAACGATTGCGGACCGTGTCACTGAGAGGAAAGAAGTGAGGACTTTGGCTGGCTACCAAACCAACCAGGGGTTGAATGAGTTGGCAGTAAGCAGGAAAAAGGAACCAGGCGTTGAATGAGTTAGCAGTAAGCAGGCAATGACTCGCTTTAGTTACACTCTGCTGCAGTCTGTCTGTTCATGTTTAGTAGACTCAATCACTGCAGTCAGAGAGCTTGGCAGTTTGGGCTCCTCAGGCTTGGAGGAACTGTAGAGCCTGAGGAGAGGATTGGCTGTGAACCAAATGGAACCCTATTCTCTACATAGTGCACTATATAGGGAATAGGGTGCTATTTCAGTCAATGTTTAATGTGTTCATATTATCGGCCCTGGCCCTGGCCCTGCATGTTGATTGTAAGTTGTACAACTTTTACGTATGACTTGCACTTAGATTTAGTTGTTTTTATTGATTGGTGTGTGTGTGTGCGTGTGCGCGTGCGTGTATTTGTTTCGGCGACAAAACCAAATGACTTTGTCGCTGAGTCACTCAGAGTGATTTGTGGAAAAGAGAACATCTGCTTCAAAAAGGCTGTGTTTACACAGGCAGCCCAATTCGAATATCTTTCCCACTAATTGGTCTTTTGACAAATCACATCAGATCTTTTCACATCAGATCTTTTTCAGAGCTGATCTGATTGGTCAAAAGACCAATTAGTGAAAAAAAAAAGATCAGAATTGGGCTGCCTACGTAAACACAGCCAAAGTCTCTTAAATTAATCAGGGATTTTTTTGGATCAATTATTGATTTCCTTAGCTATTGAAGCACCAAATCAAAGTAATTAATTTAAAGATCCTGGAGAACGTGCCAACAAGCCATTCTGATGTATGGTTGTCTGAGGAAGGAAATTAAAGAAAACTGATTGTATCCGTGTGTGTCTGTGTGTGTGCGTGTGTCTGTGTGTGCGTGTGTCTGTGTGTGTCGTTATTGACAGGCTACTTCTACTAATGGCCCACCATATAGAGAGTTCCTGCTCTATAATGACTTCATTATAATGGTCACTAATATATCCTGGTTCTAGACTGGATGGTCAGAGCGTTCCAGAAACAGGAGGGGTTGATTGGTTTGAATTGGTTGGCTCATGGGAGGAGAGAAGTGCTTCATTTTTGCAATGTAACAATTTTAATAAAAGCGATCAAAGTTCATTCGAGTTGCCTCTTCCTTAATTCTCCTGGCCCCCATAAAAAAACGTAATGTAAGAAATGAGATTTTCAGGCCTTATATTCTGAAGAGTTGATTGGGGTTGGGCCGGCCCCAGGTTATGTTTTGCACAACACTGTAACCTACTGTATGTGCAGTGGAGATTTTAGCATGCAAATCTTGGTGGGGCAAGTAAAATAAATAAAGTGGGATGCCTGCCAGCAAAGCCACAACACTAAACAGTACATTAATTGCACTATAACGGTGACAAACGGCGCTCACAAACTGTGGGCACGGTAAAGCTGTCCTAACAGCAGTCCCAACACCTTACCACTGCTACACCTGGATATCAGCGGAGCCTTGTCTGGCAGCGAAACAGTTCATTCAGCCTATTTTACTGCCTTTTAAAAAATATATAGCTGATATGGCTGTCTTGCTTAAACAAATGTGGTTTCTACTGACAATTGAGATGTACAAACTATGGCATAAGGCGACGACAAGCGGATAAGAGGCAATCCGTCATTTCGATTAAGACATTAATGAGCGAGCTAGGGTGGACGTAGTCAATATAACTATTTGTTCAGCACTTTTGAAATGAACAGCGACAGAATTCAGAACATGGGCCGTTCTTAGTGTACTCCCTGTACACCAAGTCAGAACCGTAGGATAAATAAAGGGGACATATAACCAGAAAATGAAAGTTCTATATATTCAATGATTACATTTCTCTAAAACAGGTTATAGGCTACATGTGCACCACCAAGTCAGAACAGTAGGTGAAATTAAGAGGTGAAAATATACCAAATTATTAGGGTGAGGCACATGGGCTACTAACAGCTTACTACACAACATACACTTAGTGTTACTTTCTTAGCTACAGTATACATATCTCCCTGGCATATTACATCATTTATGCTGCAGCATACAATACATTTTTGGACTCACCTTGTTGTGCTGTGCTCACTTGAACAGGAAGGTGGCGTGGCGGTCCTTCGTGGGCATATTTTGTCATCAAACTTTGTCATCAAAGTCTGTCATTCTCTGGATTTATGCTGCTTTCAAGACAACTGGGAACTCAAAGAAAAAGAAAGGTTGAGTCATGATGACGTCAGTGATCTTCAGGTCGTAGCTCTAGAAAGAGGCCTGAGTTCCGGATTTACAATTCCGAGTTGAATGAAAGTTATTTTGAAAAACGTATTTTCCCAGTCGTAATTCATTTTTCCCGAGTTCTCAGTTGTTTTGAACTCACTAAAGATTTTGCAGTTCCGAGTTAACAGTTGATTTGAGCGGGGCACATGCTTCATTGACAGCATGGCCAATGTTGAATGTTTATCATTTTAAACTAGGAAAAGAGACCCTTAATCTTAGACTTGATTCCACACAGCCACTCCACTGAATAGCAGGCTAATGATTGCTTTGCAATGCTTGTAGTAAGCCACTGATTCCTTCCAAACTATTCATTGTTGAATTTGCCGATTTCCAACTTGTTGTATAATGTTTATGTTCAATGGCCGATGAGCACCGATACATTTTATCTATAATTTCTCTTCGTAATTTCTCTTCATATGACATGGATTAAAAAAGATTTGTCAGTAGATTGTCGACTTGAATAATGATGATGACTGCTAGCTAAGATTTTGAAAGTATGATGTTGACATGATCAGTCCAATCAAAGCTTTTTAAATAGTTTTTTAAAATTTTATTTAACCTTTATTTAACTAGGCAAGTCAGTTAAAAACGAATTCTTATTTACAATGACGGCCTACCAAAAGGCAAAAGGCCTCCTGCAGATAACAAAGCTACTGTAGATATAACGTGATTTGACGTCATTTTATCTGTGGCCAATGACCTTGAGCCTTCTTGGATAGGCACTTCTAATGCAACTCTATGGCAGCACCCAAGGGGATAGAATTTTTTAGGTCTACCCTTAGACTTGGCGGTGACATAGTGTCCCCATGAGTGATAGAACACTGAGCCAATCACGGCGCAACTTTCCATATTTTCTGCTGCCTTTCCCACCAATAGAAAGCACTGAGCTAGGCTGAAACACCTGCATTTTGGAGCTGCCTTAGTCAAGAAAACAAAAAGAGACCATGTTTGTATGCGGCTTTATTAACTCAAATATATATTACTTTTTTACATTGTTTGCGAACTGATATGTGACACGTATTAACGCCAAAATAAAATGCAGAACAGGCAAGCCACCAAAAAATGTATTTAATTAAACGTTTTGCTCTGCCTCACCTGCCCTGAATGACGGGTCGCCACTGTGTATGTGTGAGACCAACGGGTGGCGGTGGCTATAGGGGAATCGTGCCCGTATATATCTCTCTCTCTCTCTCTCTCTCTCTCTCTCTCTCTCTCTCTCTCTCTCTCTCTCTCTCTCTCTCTCTCCCTCTCCCCCCCACCCTCTCTCTCTCTCTCTCTCTCTCTCTCTCTCTCTCTCTCTCTCTCTCTCTCTCTCTCTCTCTCTCTCTCTCTCTCTCACATAACTCAAATTAACTTTCTATGATCTCTCTCCATCTCTGCTCTGATAGACATGAGCCTGCAACTCTCATCTCTCCAGTGTTGCAATTCATCATTTATTTCCTTATAGAATCATAGCTGTACAAAGCGTTCTGGAGGAACTGCAAGACCCCTGATACTTTGAAATACATTTGCCAAAGTGATATAATTACTGCTGTCTGTTCAGAAAGAAATGAAATCATTCAGAATACTATACCACCAGAAGGCCTAGAATTTAGCCACAGAGGATCAATAGCTTTTTTTTCCTTTTTATATCCTAGCTGTGGATTGTAGCCCAATAACAAGGAATAGCCTAGCTGTGGGTTGTAGCCCAACAACAAGGAATAGCCTAGCTGTGGATTGTAGCCCAATAACAAGGAATAGCCTAGCTGTGGGTTGTAGCCCAACAACAAGGAATAGCCTAGCTGTGGGTTGTAGCCCAACAACAAGGAATAGCCTAGCTGTGGGTTGTAGCCCAATAACAAGGAATAGCCTAGCTGTGGGTTGTAGCCCAATAACAAGGAATAGCCTAGCTGTGGATTGTAGCCCAATAACAAGGAATAGCCTAGCTGTGGATTGTAGCCCAACAACAAGGAATAGCCTAGCTGTGGATTGTAGCCCAATAACAAGGAATAGCCTAGCTGTGGATTGTAGCCCAATAACAAGGAATAGCCTAGCTGTGGATTGTAGCCCAATAACAAGGAATAGCCTAGCTGTGGATTGTAGCCCAATAACAAGGAATAGCCTAGCTGTGGATTGTAGCCCAATAACAAGGAATAGCCTAGCTGTGGATTGTAGCCCAACAACAAGGAATAGCCTAGCTGTGGATTGTAGCCCAACAACAAGGAATAGCCTAGCTGTGGACTGTATCCCAATAACAAGGAATAGCCTAGCTGTGGATTGTAGCCCAATAACAAGGAATAGCCTAGCTGTGGATTGTAGCCCAATAACAAGGAATTGCCTAGCTGTGGATTGTAGCCCAATAACAAGGAATAGCCTAGCTGTGGATTGTAGCCCAATAACAAGGAATTGCCTACAGTCGGGAATGAGCGGCAAATCTGTCAGTGAACAAACAGCAGCCGACAAAACAGGCCTTTCTCAATATTTCAAATACAATCGAGGGAAACACAGGTTGGAAAGCAGATGGCTCCTGCTGAAACAAGAAGACTCTATGCTGTAGGCTACCAACATTTTCATCTACTGTACTTCCAAATACTGCTTTGCAAAGTAAAATAAGAAAGAGATACTAAAAATGTTCCCCATGTGTGCAACTTCTGTAAGTGCCTCTACTTTACTGCTCTATGCCACTACGCAAATGTGATGATATGCATGCAACGCTTTATTATAAAGGAGATTTCTTTGTTCCCGCTCCCGGGACAGTTTTAACATGGTCTCTCTTTCAGTATAGGACAGACTGCATGGTTGAAGTGTTTATTAATGCTTAAATACTGTTGTGAATTAGTCATGTATTACTTAGGGTGATGAAGAGGGAGGGAGAGGGGGAAGAGGAGGGAGAGGGGGAAGAGGAGGGAGAGGGAGAGGAGGGGGAGGAGGAGGGAGAGGGGGAGGAGGAGGAAGAGGGGGAAGAGGAGGGAGAGGAGGAGGAGGAGGGGAAGAGGAGGGAGAGGAGGAGGAGGAGGGGAGGAAGAGCAGGGGGAGGAGGAGTGGGATGACGTTGAGGAGGGGGGATTCAGACTGACTGCCCCTGTTCTGCCCCACCCTTTGGGAGCAGTGACCTTTTGGTGTGGCTGGCTAATGAGAGCAGAGGCTCCTGGGTAATGGCTTGATTAAACCACCTGTGGAATGTTTGACTGCTTTGACATTAACCCACAAGGAGTACTAGTCAGCTGGGGGTTCCTTCATCTTTTTCTCTCCTCTTTCTCTCCTGTCCCTCTCCTGTCCCTCTCCTCCTCTCCTCCTCTCCTCCTCTCCTCCTCTCCTCCTCTCCTTTTCATCGATGGTAATGTGAGTTCCTACACTGAGTAAGTCATGGGGGACAGTCTTGCTATGGACTCAGGAATGATCTGTGTCAAGAGTCTGATTATTTTGGACTAACTGACATAAAGCTAACTGAACACAGTAGACATTATGTTAATCTCTGTGAGTACAGTTGGATGTCTATACAGTTCTGCTTAGGGCAGACCACGACCATGCCAACTAGTCCCAGGCTTCAGTTCAGCTGCTGTTCATCCTACCAGTGGCCTACATACAGACAGAGAGCCAGAGCAGTCCCCTCTATTCTCTCCTCACTCCCCTCCACTACCTCTCCTCCCCTCCACTACCTCTCCTCCCCTCCACTACCTCTCCTCCCCTCCACTACCTCTCCTCTCCTCCACTACCTCTCCTCTCCTCCCTCCCCTCCACTACCTCTCCTCCCCTCCACTACCTCTCCTCTCCTCCACTACCTCTCCTCTCCTCCCTCCCCTCCACTACCTCTCCTCCCTCCCCTCCACTACTTCTCCTCCCTCCCCTCCACTACCTCTCCTCCCTCCCCTCCCCTCCACTACCTCTCCTCCCTCCCCTCCACTACCTCTCCTCCCTCCCCTCCCCTCCACTACCTCTCCTCCCTCCCCTCCACTACCTCTCCTCTCCTCTCCTCCCTCCACTACCTCTCCTCTCCTCTCCTCCCTCCACTACCTCTCCTCCCTCCCTCCACTACCTCTCCTCCCTCCCCTCCACTACCTCTCCTCACCTCTCCTCCCTCCCTCCACTACCTCTCCTCTCTCCTCCCTCCCTCCCCTCCACTACCTCTCCTCCCTCCCTCCACTACCTCTCCTCTCCTCCCTCCCCCTCCACTACCTCTCCTCTCCTCCCTCCCCTCCACTACCTCTCCTCTCCTCCCTCCCTCCACTACCTCTCCTCTCCTCCCTCCCCTCCACTACCTCTCCTCTCCTCTCCTCCCTCCCTCCACTACCTCTCCTCTCCTCTCCTCCCTCCCTCCACTACCTCTCCTCTCCTCTCCTCCCTCCCTCCACTACCTCTCCTCTCCTCCCTCCCTCCACTACCTCTCCTCTCCTCCCTCCCTCCTCCTCTCCTCTCCTCCCTCCCTCCACTACCTCTCCTCCCTCCCTCCACTACCTCTCCTCTCCTCCCTCCCTCCACTACCTCTCCTCTCCTCCCTCCCTCCACTACCTCTCCTCTCCTCTCCTCCCTCCACTACCTCTCCTCTCCTCTCCTCCCTCCCTCCACTACCTCTCCTCTCCTCCCTCCCCTCCACTACCTCTCCTCTCCTCCCTCCCCTACACTACCTCTCCTCTCCTCTCCTCCCTCCACTACCTCTCCTCTCCTCTCCTCCCTCCACTACCTCTCCTCTCCTCTCCTCCCTCCCCTCCACTACCTCTCCTCTCCTCCCTCCCCTCCACTACCTCTCCTCCCTCCCTCCCCTCCACTACCTCTCCTTGTGTTCCTCATTCACAGAGAAGCGTGCCTCGTCTCTGCCCTTGTCACGCTCCTCTCGTCGCCATGGTGACGTGACGAAGCGGCACAGGCCTGTTTTTAATTGAGTGGCGAGGAGGAGGATACTGCATGTGAATGGCACGAGACACACACACACACACACACACACACACACACACACACACACACACACACACACACACAGCTTCTATTGATACCCTACCAACTGGCTACGTTTCACTCTGGGGAGGAGGGTCTTAGTATGCTGTCGCAGAGACGACTGACTTCCTTGACTACCACCAGCCAATAGAGACAGGGACTACCTTGACTACCACCAGCCAATAAAGACAGAAGAGATTAATGAATCGTTTTTAATTTTTTATCTCCCTGGTCCCTCAGATTCACTCCCCAGTCACCATTCAGCCTCAAAGGAAGAAGTGTGTGAACGAGACAGACAGACAGACAGAGACAGACAGACAGACCACAGCGTCTATATTTAGACCATCTAGCTACGTTTTTCGCCCTGGAGGGGGCGGGTCTTCCACTGCCATAGAGACAGGGACTACCTTGACTACCACCAGCCAATAGAGACAGGGACCACCTTGACTACCACCAGCCAAAAGAGATGAAAGAGATGCATCATTGTTTTCCTCTCAAGTTCCTCTCCACCACTCCATTCTGACTCAACGCCATCCTAGAAAAGTCCCCCTCTGTGAGACATTGATTTAATCTTTTTTCAGTTTCCGAAGTCAGATTCTCTACTCACAACTCCGGCTCAAAACTTCCCCGAGAAACTCTCCAGTGAGACCATACATGTGTTTTAAACGTCATCGTATTCCCTATAATGATGCCCTACTTCCATACACAGAGCCTTCACAAAGTATTCACACCCCTTGACTTAATCCACATTTTGTTGTGACAGCATGAATTCATGAAAACATGTTTTAAAGTCACCATTGGCTTCATGATGAAATCCCTGAGCAGTTCCCTTCTTTTCCGGCAACTACGTTAGGAAGGACGCCTGTATCTTTGTAGTGACTGGGTGTATTGATACACCATCCAAAGCCTAATTAATAACTTCACCATGTTCATAGGGATTTTCTTTTAGTTTACACATCTACCAATAGGTGCCCTTCTTTGCGAGGCGTTGAAAAACCTCCCTGGTCTTGGTTGTTAGTCTGTGCTTGAAATTAACTACTCAATTGAGGGACCTTACAGATAATTGTATGTGTGGGGTACAGAGATGAGGTAGTCATAAAAAAATAATGTTAACCACTATTATTGAACACAGAATGAGTCCATGCAACTTGTTATGTGATTTGTTAAGCACATTTTTAGTCCTGAACTTATTTAGGCTTGCCATTGCAAAGGGGTTGAATACTTACAGTGAGGGAAAAAAGGATTTGATCCCCTGCTGATTTTGTACGTTTGCCCACTGACAAAGAAATGATCAGTCTGTAATTTTAATGGTAGGTTTATTTGAACAGTGAGAGACAGAATAACAACAACAAAATCCAGAAAAACGCATGTGAAAAATGTTATAAAATGATTTGCATTTTAATGAGGGAAATAAGTATTTGACCCCCTCTGCAAAACATGACTTTGTACTTGGTGGCAAAACCCTTGTTGGCAATCACAGAGGTCAGACGTTTCTTGTAGTTGCCCACCAGGTTAGCACACATCTCAGGAGGGATTTTGTCCCACTCCTCTTTGCAGATCTTCTCCAAGTCATTAAGGTTTTGAGGCTGACGTTTGGCAACTCGAACGTTCAGCTCCCTCCACAGATTTTCTATGGGATTAAGGTCTGGAGACTGGCTAGGCCACTCCAGGACCTTAATGTGCTTCTTCTTGAGCCACTCCTTTGTTGCCTTGGCCGTGTGTTTTGAGTCATTGTCATGGCCATCCACGACCCATTTTCAATGCCCTGGCTGAGGGAAAGAGGTTCTCACCGAAGATTTGACGGTACATGGCCCCGTCCATCGTCCCTTTTATGCGGTGAAGTTGTCCAGACCCCTTAGCAGAAAAACACCCCCAAAGCATGTTTCCACCTCCATGTTTGACGGTGGGGATGGTGTTCTTGGGGTCATAGGCAGCATTCCTCCTCCTCCAAACACTCCTCCTCCAAACAAGAGCTCCATTTTGGTCTCATCTGACCACAACACTTTCACCCAGTTGTCCTCTGAATCATTCAGATGTTCATTGGCAAACTTCAGACGGGCATGTATATGTGCTTTCTTGAGCAGGGGGACCTTGCGGGCGCTGCAGGATTTCAGTCCTTCACGGCGTAGTGTGTTACCAATTGTTTTCTTGGTGACTATGGTCCCAGCTGCCTTGAGATCATTGATCCTCCCGTGTAGTTCTGGGCTGATTCCTCACCGTTATCATGATCATTGCAACTCCACGAGGTGAGATCTTGCATGGAGCCCCAGGCCGAGGGAGATTGACAGTTCTTTTGTGTTTCTTCCATTTGCGAATAATCGCACCAACTGTTGTCACCTTCTCACCAAGCTGCTTGGCGATGGTCTTGTAGCCCATTCCAGCCTTGTGTAGGTCTACAATCTTGTCCCTGACATCCTTGGAGAGCTCTTTGGTCTTGGCCATGGTGGAGAGTTTGGAATCTGATTGATTGATTGCTTTTGTAGACAGGTGTCTTTTATACAGGTAACAAGCTGAGATTAGGAGCACTCCCTTTAAGAGTGTGCTCCTAGCCCTTTCTCAACTCTGGGCCTCCAGGTCCGCAGGCCTGCATCTACCTATTCTTTCCCTCTAATTTCAGACTGATTCACCCTTCTAACTCTGGTTAATCAGGCTACCTGGGGAGTCTGTCCTCCTGACTCTGGTTAATCAGGCTACCTGGGAAGTCTCTGTCCTCCTGACTCTGGTTAATCAGGCTACCTGGGGAGTCTGTCCTCCTGACTCTGGTTAATCAGGCTACCTGGGGAGTCTCAGTCCTCCTGACTCTGGTTAATCAGGCTACCTGGGGAGTCAGTCCTCCTGACTCTGGTTAATCAGGCTACCTGGGGAGTCAGTCCTCCTGACTCTGGTTAATCAGGCTACCTGGGGAGTCTCTGTCCTCCTGACTCTGGTTAATCAGGCTACCTGGGGAGTCTCAGTCCTCCTGACTCTGGTTAATCAGGCTACCTGGGGAGTCAGTCCTCCTGACTCTGGTTAATCAGGCTACCTGGGAAGTCTCAGTCCTCCTGACTCTGGTTAATCAGGCTACCTGGGGAGTCTCAGTCCTCCTGATTCTGGTTAATCAGGCTACCTGGGAAATCTCTGTCCTCCTGCCTTAATCAGGCTACCTGGGAAGTCTCTGTCCTCCTGACTCTGGTTAATCAGGCTACCTGAGAAGTCTCTGTCCTCCTGACTCTGGTTAATCAGGCTACCTGGGGAGTCTCAGTCCTCCTGACTCTGGTTAATCAGGTTACCTGGGAAGTCTCTGTCCTCCTGACTCTGGTTAATCAGGCTACCTGGGGAGTCTGTCCTCCTGACTCTGGTTAATCAGGCTACCTGGGAAGTCTCAGTCCTCCTGACTCTGGTTAATCAGGCTACCTGGGGAGTCAGTCCTCCTGACTCTGGTTAATCAGGCTACCTGGGGAGTCTCTGTCCTCCTGACTCTGGTTAATCAGGCTACCTGGGAAGTCTCTGTCCCCCTGACTCTGGTTAATCAGGCTACCTGGGGAGTCAGTCCTCCTGACTCTGGTTAATCGGGCTACCTGGGGAGTCTCTGTCCTCCTGACTCTGGTTAATCAGGCTACCTGGGGAGTCAGTCCTCCTGACTCTGGTTAATCAGGCTACCTGGGAAGTCTCAGTCCTCCTGACTCTGGTTAATCAGGCTACCTGGGGAGTCAGTCCTCCTGACTCTGGTTAATCAGGCTACCTGGGGAGTCAGTCCTCCTGACTGTGGTTAATCAGGCTACCTGGGAAGTCTCAGTCCTCCTGACTCTGGTTAATCAGGCTACCTGGGAAGTCTCTGTCCTCCTGCCTCTGGTTAATCAGGCTACCTGGGAAGTCTCTGTCCTCCTGACTCTGGTTAATCATGCTACCTGGGAAGTCTCTGTCCTCCTGACTCTGGTTAATCAGGCAACCTGGGAAGTCTCAGTCCTCCTGACTCTGGTTAATCAGGCTACCTGGGGAGTCTCAGTCCTCCTGACTCTGGTTAATCAGGCTACCTGGGAAGTCTCAGTCCTCCTGACTCTGGTTAATCAGGCTACCTGGGGAGTCTGTCCTCCTGACTCTGATTAATCAGGCTACCTGGGGAGTCTGTCCTCCTGACTCTGGTTAATCAGGCTACCTGGGGAGTCTCAGTCCTCCTGACCCTGGTTAATCAGGTTACCTGGGAAGTCTCAGTCCTCCTGACTCTGGTTAATCAGGTTACCTGGGAAGTCTCTGTCCTCCTGACTCTGGTTAATCAGGTTACCTGGGAAGTCTCTGTCCTCCTGACTGTGGTTAATCAGGCTACCTGTGGAGTCTCAGTCCTCCTGACTCTGGTTAATCAGGCTACTCGGGAAGCCTCAGTCCTCCTGGCTCTGGTTAATCAGTGACATAAACCAATCAGGGAACTTTCTCTACAGCAGGACCGCGAACCCTGACACTCAGATGTACGTTCTTAAGTCCTCCTGGGATAAAAGGTGTGTGAAGGTGGTTAGGTCATCAACTATAGACCACACACACACACACACACACACACACACACACACACACACACACACACACATTCCATAACGTCTCAGCTCTGGAGTGATTGCTACAAAAGCAAGATTGGGATATAAACACAATCAGATAACTAATTTTCCTGCTTGTCTGAGCAATATGGTCTGGTGTTGTTTAGGTGCTCTGTGTGTCTGTGTGTGTCTGTGTTAGGAGATGTTTTGTGTGTGTGTGGTAATGCTCTTTGCACTGTGTGTGTGTGTGTGTGTGTGTGTTTGTGTTTATGGCCCCTGGGCTCTGCAGTGCTGTAAACAGGATTAAATAGTTGTCCCTTTTAGTTTTGAGACAATAAAGAAGACAACGTCTCCAAGGGGATTCAAAGGGCGCTCAGCCCTGAAAACTTTGAGCCGATAACAGAGCCAGAATGACTCCTAGTTGCATTGGAAACAGTAGAGATAACAGAGCCAGAATGACTCCCAGTTGCACTGGAAACAGTAGAGATAACAGAGCCAGAATGACTCCCAGTTGCACTGGAAACAGTAGAGATAACAGAGCCAGAATGACTCCTAGTTGCAATGGAAACAGTAGAGATAACAGAGCCAGAATGACTCCTAGTTGCACTGGAAACAGTAGAGATAACAGAGACAGAATGACTCCCAGTTGCACTGGAAACAGTAGAGATAACAGAGCCAGAATGACTCCCAGTTGCACTGGAAACAGTAGTGATAACAGAGCCAGAATGACTCCCAGTTGCATTGGAAACAGTAGTGATAACAGAGCCAGAATGACTCCCAGTTGCATTGGAAACAGTAGAGATAACAGAGCCAGAGTGACTCCTAGTTGCATTGGAAACAGTAGAGATAACAGAGCCAGAATGACTCCCAGTTGCACTGGAAACAGTAGAGATAACAGAGACAGAATGACTCCCAGTTGCACTGGAAACAGTAGAGATAACAGAGCCAGAATGACTCCCAGTTGCACTGGAAACAGTAGAGATAACAGAGCCAGAATTACTCCCAGTTGCATTGGAAACAGTAGAGATAACAGAGCCAGAGTGACTCCTAGTTGCATTGGAAACAGTAGAGATAACAGAGAAAGAATGACTCCCAGTTGCACTGGAAACAGTAGAGATAACAGAGCCAGAATGACTCCCAGGTGCACTGGAAACAGTAGAGATAACAGAGCCAGAATGACTCCTAGTTGCATTGGAAACAGTAGAGATAACAGAGCCAGAATGACTCCCAGTTGCACTGGAAACAGTGGTGATAACAGAGCCAGAATGACTCCTAGTTGCACTGGAAACAGTGGTGATAACAGATCCAGAATGACTCCCAGTTGCACTGCAAATTCTAGAGATAACAGAAACTAGCCTATAGTTAGGCCTGTCATTGTAAGTGGTAAATATCTCCCCCATAGCACCACAGACAGACATAATGGGTCGATGTGAATACATTTTAATAAAGATTGGAGGTGCTTGTCTAGCTTTTGTCTGTATCCCAAATGGCACCCTAGTCCCTATATAGTGAACAGCTTTTGACCAGAGCCCTACAGAGAAGAGGGTGCCATTTGGGAGAGCATCTTCATTTTAATCAAATATGATTAATGGAAGTCTGAACGCATTTAAGAAGCCATTTCTAAAGGCTTTTATGTTGGAGCCATTTTGCAAACCCATTGACCATGTGTTTATTATTGACGTCCAGTCTCTTACAAGACATTAGTATCTTTAAACATCTGATTTAACTAAACCTACGAGCTGCACTAATTTGCTATTGGTGGTGCTTTGTGTGCGTGTGTGTTTGAGTCTGTGTGTGCAGGGAGACAGAACACATTATCCTTTGACTCCATGCCCAGGTAATCTAGTCCATAATGTGCCCTAGTCCAGTGGTCTGTGCCCATTTCACAAGGGTATTTGGGGATTATTTTAACAAGTTCTAATACATCTCTCTGGCTCTGTGCTGCTGCTGTTCCAGATCACCACCAGCTGGCCATAAAAAAAGACAAAATGTATAAATGAAAGTGCATTTTTTTTTATAAGTGTAGAATCACTACCTGCTCTCTCTCTCTCTCTCTCTCTCTCTCTCTCTCTCTCTCTCTCTCTCTCTCTCTCTCTCTCTCTCTCTCTCTCTCTCTCCCCCTCCCCCTCTCTCTCTCTCTCTCTCTCTCTCTCTCTCTCTCTCCCTCTCCTCCTCTCTCTCACTACCCTCTCTCTCTCTCTCTCTCTCCCTCCCCCTCTCTCACTACCCCTCTCTCTCTCTCTCTCTCTCTCTCTCTCTCTCTCTCTCTCTCTCTCTCTCTCTCTCTCTCTCTCTCTCCCCCTCTCCTCCTCTCTCTCACTACCCTCTCTCTCTCTCTCCTCTCTCTCTCTCTCTCTCTCTCTCCCTCCCCCTCTCTCACTACCCCCTCTCTCTCTCTCCCCCTCTCTCTCCCTCTCTCTCTCCCCCTCTCCCCCTCTCCCTCCCCCTCGCTCTCTCTCTCCCCTCTCTCTCTCTCTCTCTCTCTCTCCCTCCCTCCCTCTCTCTCTCTGCTAACGACCATCTGCAGATAGATTTCAGAATATCCTCTCACTACAGAACCTCACAATCTCACAGTTTATAAAGCACTATGTCACAGGTGATGACGTGTTATGTTACACGTTATAAAGCATTATGTCTAAGTAGTCCCATGATGTGCTTTTGGAACTCCTACCGTATAGAACTTTACAGAGTAATATTAGCATGATTCATTCCAGAACCTTTTAGATATGTATTTAATGTGTGTGTGTGTGTTCACTATTTATATGTCATATTGATGAGTGTCCATCTAGTCATCATGAATACATGGTCTGTTTACACCGAGCTCTCCCTCGTTCCTGAGAGATGAAAGAGAACAGGAGGAGGAAAGTTCTGGAAGAGAGGTCAGGGTGTAATTGGGGCCAGCAGTCATGTTTTTGTGTTTTTTTTCTCAGTCAATTCAGACAAAACAAGGGATAAATGAATTCAATCCCAGGTCTTAGTCACAAAAAAAAAAGCAAAAATGGTTTGGTTCCCAAAGTGGTTTCCTTCAAACCAACCATGAGTCATTGTCAGCAGGACTAACAGTACAACGTAGTGGAAGAGACAAGGCTGTTATTAATGGACCAATTAATAGATGGGGGATATGTTCCATTTCGACTGCACCTCGAGTCTGTCCTAGGTCACTTTGAGTCTTTTCCTATGGACATACCTTCATATACATTGTGAGCACAGAAAGGTCTGGCCAAAGCCTTCTCCATGCCATGGGCCCTGTTAGTGATGAAACGCTGAAACACAGGTGAGAAACAGAATCACACCTCTACTCCTGGTCCTGATGTCTGATCGACTGGTTGTCCTGTTGGCCTCAGGGAGAAAAGGAAGGTGCTGATGTGTCTGACGTGTTGGGATGAGAGTGGAGAGAGAGGGTGGAGAAAGAGTGGAGAGTGGAGAGAGAGGGTGGAGAAAGAGTGGAGAGAGAGAGTGGAGAAAGAGTGGAGAGAGAGAGAGGGTGCAGAAAGAGTGGAGAGTGGAGAGAGAGGGTGGAGAGTGGAGAGAGAGAGAGAGAGTGGAGCGTTGAGAGAGAGAGAGAGAGAGAGAGAGAGAGAGAAGAGAGAGAGAGAGAGAGAGAGACTACAGTACTCAACCCTAGCTGTTGTGCTGATTGGGGAGTAGAGACTACAGTACCTGTACTGAACTCATATTGGCTTTGATTGGCCCCCTGGGGATCATGTGATCAGTGCTTATCTCTTCTTTTTCTATATCCCTCCTTCTCTCTTCCTTCAGTCCCTCACCAGTACCTGCCCAGCGGTCACACTCCTATATCCCTCCTTCTCTCCTCCTTCAGTCCATCACCAGTACCTGCCCAGCGGTCACACTCCTATATCCCTCCTTCTCCTCCTCTCCACCTCCTCTTCTCCTCCTTCTCCTCTTGTCCTTCCTCTCCACCTCTCTTCCTGTCCTCATCCTCTCACCGGAGGAACACACTTCACCTCTATGGAACACCCCCCCAGGGAGAGATAGAGAGGGATAGAGACACACACAGGAGGACAGACTGGTAAACAGTTACACACAAACATCTATATCTGACAGGCTGACTGTGGTTGCAGTATCCAATCTCAGTGCCGCAGCAGTGTATGGTAAATCAACTGATGGGAGTTTGTGTCTCGGCCTAATTATAATATGAGGAGAGAGGCCCGGTCTCATGATGATGATACGAGGAGAGAGGCCCGGTCTCATCATGATGATATGAGGAGAGAGGCCCGGTCTCATCATGATGATATGAGGAGAGAGGCCCGGTCTCATCATGATGATATGAGGAGAGAGGCCCGGTCTCATCATGATGATATGAGGAGAGAGGCCCGGTCTCATCATGATGATATGAGGAGAGAGGCCCGGTCTCATCATGATGATATGAGGAGAGAGGCCCGGTCTCATCATGATGATATGAGGAGAGAGGCCCGGTCTCATCATGATGATATGAGGAGAGAGGCCCGATCTCATCATGATGATACGAGGAGAGAGGCCCGGTCTCATGATGATGATACGAGGAGAGAGGCCCGGTCTCATCATGATGATACGAGGAGAGAGGCCCGGTCTCATCATGATGATATGAGGAGAGAGGCCCGGTCTCATCATGATGATACGAGGAGAGAGGCCCGGTCTCATGATGATGATATGAGGAGAGAGGCCCGGTCTCATCATGTTGATATGAGGAGAGAGGCCCGGTCTCATCATGAGGAGAGAGGCCCGGTCTCATCATGATGATACGAGGAGAGAGGCCCGGTCTCATCATGATGATACGAGGAGAGAGGCCCAGTCTCATCATGATGATACGAGGAGAGAGGCCCGGTCTCATCATGATGATATGAGGAGAGAGGCCCGGTCTCATGATGATGATATGAGGAGAGAGGCCCGGTCTCATCATGTTGATATGAGGAGAGAGGCCCGGTCTCATCACGAGGAGAGAGGCCCGGTCTCATCATGATGATACGAGGAGAGAGGCCCGGTCTCATCATGATGATACGAGGAGAGAGGCCCGGTCTCATCATGATGATACGAGGAGAGAGGCCCGGTCTCATCATGATGATACGAGGAGAGAGGCCCGGTCTCATAATGTTGATATGAGGAGAGAGGCCCGGTCTCATCATGAGGAGAGAGGCCCAGTCTCATCATGATGATACGAGGAGAGAGGCCCGGTCTCATCATGATGATATGAGGAGAGAGGCCCGGTCTCATCATGATGATACGAGGAGAGAGGCCCGGTCTCATCATGATGATACGAGGAGAGGGGCCCAGTCTCATCATGATGATACGAGGAGAGAGCCCCGGTCTCATCATGATGATACGAGGAGAGAGGCCCGGTCTCATCATGATGATACGAGGAGAGAGGCCCGGTCTCATCATGATGATACGAGGAGAGAGGCCCGGTCTCATCATGTTGATATGAGGAGAGAGGCCCGGTCTCATCATGAGGAGAGAGGCCCAGTCTCATGATGATGATATGAGGAGAGAGGCCCGGTCTCATCATGATGATATGTAGAGAGAGGCCGGTCTCATCATGAGGAGAGAGGCCTAGTCTCATGATGATGATACGAGGAGAGAGGCCCGGTCTCATCATGATGATACGAGGAGAGAGGCCCGGTCTCATCATGATGATACGAGGAGAGGGGCCCGGTCTCATGATGATGATATCAGGAGAGAAGCCCGGTCTCATGATGATGATATGAGGAGAGAGGCCTGGTCTCATCATGTTGATATGAGGAGAGAGGCCCGGTCTCATCATGAGAAGAGAGGCCCAGTCTCATGATGATGATATGAGGAGAGAGGCCCGGTCTCATCATGATGATATGTAGAGAGAGGCCCGGTCTCATCATGAGGAGAGAGGCCCAGTCTCATGATGATGATATCAGGAGAGAAGCCCGGTCTCATCATGATGATATGAGGAGAGAGGCCCGGTCTCATCATGATGATATGAGGAGAGAGGCCCGGTCTCATCATGATGATATGAGGAGAGAGGCCCGGTCTCATGATTAAGTTACGAGGAGAGAGACCCGGTCTCATGATGATGATACGAGGAGAGAGGCCCAGTCTCATCATGATGATACGAGGAGAGGGGCCCAGTCTCATCATGATGATACGAGGAGAGAGGTCCGGTCTCATCATGATGATACGAGGAGAGAGGCCCAGTCTCATGATGATGATACGAGGAGAGAGGCCCGGTCTCATCATGATGATACGAGGAGAGAGGCCCGGTCTCATCATGATGATACGAGGAGAGAGGCCCGGTCTCATCATGATGATACGAGGAGAGAGGCCCGGTCTCATGATGATTATATGAGGATAGAGGCCCGGTCTCATCATGTTGATATGAGGAGAGAGGCCCGGTCTCATCATGAGGAGAGAGGCCCAGTCTCATGATGATGATATGAGGAGAGAGGCCCGGTCTCATCATGATGATATGTAGAGAGAGGCCGGTCTCATCATGAGGAGAGAGGCCCAGTCTCATGATGATGATACGAGGAGAGAGGCCCGGTCTCATCATGATGATACGAGGAGAGAGGCCCGGTCTCATCATGATGATATGAGGAGAGAGGCCCGGTCTCATGATGATGATATCAGGAGAGAGGCCCGGTCTCATGATGATGAAAAGAGGAGAGAGGCCCGGTCTCATCATGATGATACGAGGAGAGGGGCCCGGTCTCATGATGATGATATCAGGAGAGAGGCCCGGTCTCATGATGATGATATGAGGAGAGAGGCCTGGTCTCATCATGTTGATATGAGGAGAGAGGCCCGGTCTCATCATGAGAAGAGAGGCCCAGTCTCATGATGATGATATGAGGAGAGAGGCCCGGTCTCATCATGATGATATGTAGAGAGAGGCCCGGTCTCATCATGAGGAGAGAGGCCCAGTCTCATGATGATGATATGAGGAGAGATGCCCGGTCTCATCATGATGATATGAGGAGAGAGGCCCGGTCTCATCATGATGATATGAGGAGAGAGGCCCGGTCTCATGATGATGATATGAGGAGAGAGGCCTGGTCTCATTATGTTGATATGAGGAGAGAGGTCCGGTCTCATCATGAGGAGAGAGGCCCAGTCTCATGATGATGATATGAGGAGAGAGGCCCGGTCTCATCATGAGTATATGAGGAGAGAGGCCCGGTCTCATCATGATGATATGAGGAGAGAGGCCCGGTCTCATCATGATGATATGAGGAGAGAGGCCCGGTCTCATCATCGAGTCCTCCAGCCTCATCACATATGCACCCATGCACACACACACGGCCAGCGTGACAGAGAGGTGATATAATTCTCACGATCTAGTCCTTCAGTCTCCTCACACCTCATCCACCTCCTCGTCATCACCTCAATGCCCATCTTTATCACATGATGATATCCACTGCGTCCCAAATGACACCCTATTCCCTATATACTGCACTACGTTAGACCAGAGCCCTATTCCCTATATAGTGCACTACTTTAGACCAGGGCCCTATTCCCTATATAGTGCACTACTTTAGACCAGGGCCCTATTCCCTATATAGAACCCTAGTTTATACCAGAGCCCTATTCCCTATATAGAACACTACTTTAGACCAGAGCCTTATTCCCTATATAGAAGACTACTTTAGACCAGAGCCCTATTCCCTATATAGAACACTACTTTAGACCAGAGCCCTATTCTCTATATAGAACACTACTTTAGACCAGAGCCCTATTCCCTATATAGAACACTACTTTAGACCAGAGCCTTATTCCCTATATAGAAGACTACTTTAGACCAGAGCCTTATTCCCTATATAGAACACTACTTTAGACCAGAGCCCTATTCTCTATATAGAACACTACTTTAGACCAGAGCCCTATTCTCTATATAGAACACTACTTTAGACCAGGGACCTATTCTCTATATAGAACACTACTTTAGACCAGGGACCATATGACTCTAGTATAAAATGTGTGCACTAAGTACCTTTTTAGGACACTGACATCATCATTACTATTCAGGAAATATGTGTGCAGCTCCAGCTACTAGA
>CM059783.1:26065661-26193161 GCA_030435695.1 Brachymystax lenok tsinlingensis
TCATACGCCCCAAATGGCACCCTATTCTCTATATGGTGCACTTCTTTATACTAGGTTACACAGGGCTCTGGTCAAAAGTAGTGCACTATATAGGGAGTAGGGTGCCATTTTGGGGCACAGCAGACAGTAACAAGCCTGGGTGTGGCTGGTTAGAGCTACTAGAGGTTGGAGGGTGACTAGCTTTGCAGATGAATATAGTAGAAGAGGTGAGATAGGGGTTAAAGACAGGACGATAAAGACAGAGACAGACCATTACAGCTGGTAGTGGAGACTAATGAGGAGAAACGAAGAGAGCAGAAGAGGGAGAGATGGAGAGAAGAGGTTAAACAGGTAGTGCTTGAAGAACGAGAGATGCTACTTAAAAAATAGGTAGATGGAAACATAGTAAGAGAAAGAGAGAGAGAGAGAAAGATAGGGAGGAGAGAGAGAGAGAGAGAGAGAGAGAGAGAGAGAGAGAGAGAGAGAAAGATAGGGAGAGAGAGAGAGACAGAGACAGAGACAGAGACAGAGACAGAGAGAGACAGAGACAGAGAGAGACAGAGAGACAGAGAGAGAGAGAGAGAGAGAGGGAGAGAAAGAGAGACAGGGAGAGAGGTCGAAAGTGTTGAGGAGACAAACGGTGTGTCATTGAGTTTAAATGTAATTGTCCCTAGTATAGTAGGAGCAGGACATCTACTGGAAACGGTGCCTGAGGAAGATTGCCCTAGTTCCTCATCTATTCCTCCCTGGCTGGTAGAATGGGACACACAGAAGTCAGGATGTGTGTGTGTGTGTGCGTGGACACACACAGGAGACAGGACACAACTCGGGACTTGCTGATTCATCTCTGTCACATTAATCCTCAGGAGGACGGACAGAGAGAGAAAGAACAGGGGATGAAGGAGCCAGGCCTAGAGAGAGAACAGGGGATGAAGGAGCCAGGCCTAGAGAGAGAACAGGGGATGAAGGAGCCAGGCCTAGAGAGAGAACAGGGGATGAAGGAGCCAGGCCTAGAGAGAGAACAGGGGATGAAGGAGCCAGGTCTAGAGAGAGAACAAGGGATGAAGGAGCCAGGTCTAGAGAGAGAACAGGGGATGAAGGAGCCAGGTCTAGAGAGAGAACAAGGGATGAAGGAGCCAGGTCTAGAGAGAGAACAAGGGATGAAGGAGCCAGGTCTAGAGAGAGAACAGGGGATGAAGGAGCCAGGCCTAGAGAGAGAACGGGATGAAGGAGCCAGGTTCGACAGGAAGGGATTGTTGTGTTCCTGTCCTGTGGAGCTGAGGGCTCTGGATGGAGAGCCAGGTCAGTCACTGGTCTTGTTTACCACTAAGTATTACAGTACAGTAGCTAGATAAGCATTGGTTTTACATCCTGGTCTTGTTTACCACTAAGTATTACAGTACAGTAGCTAGATAAGCATCGGTTTTACATCCTGGTCTTGTTTACCACTAAGTATTACAGTACAGTAGCTAGATAAGCATTGGTTTTACATCCTGGTCTTGTTTACCACTAAGTATTACAGTACAGTAGCTAGATAAGCATTGGTTTTACATCCTGGTCTTGTTTACCACTAAGTATTACAGTATTACAGTACATTTTAGGATGAGCCTGCAGGAAGGGTACCACTTGAGGGAGGAGGATGTCTTCCCTGTAACGCACAGCGTTGAGATTGCCTGCAATGACAACAAGCTCAGTCCGATGATGCTGTGACACACCGACCCAGACCATGATGGACCCTCCACCTCCAAATCGATCCTGCTCCAGAGTACAGGCCTCGGTGTAACGCTCATTCCTTTGACGATAAATGCGAATCCGACCATCACCTCTGGTGAGACAAAAGAGCACCTTTTGCCAGTCCTGTCTGGTCTAGCGACGGTGGGTTTGTGCCCATAGGCGACGTTGTTGCCGGTGATGTCTGGTGCGGACCTGCCTTACAACAGGCCTACAAGCCCTCAGTCCAGCCACATTACAAACATTGCAATTTATTGCGCTGGCCACATCTGCAGTCCTCATGCCTCCTTGCAGCATGCCTAAGGCACTTTCACGCAGATAAGCAGGGACCCTGGGCATCTTTCTTTTTGTGTTTTTCAGAGTCAGTAGAAAGGCTTCTTTAGTGTCCTAAGTTTGTGACCTTGATTGCCTACTGTCTGTAAGCTGTTAGTGTCTTAACGACCGTTCCACAGGTGCATGTTCATTAATTGTTTATGGTTCATTGAACGAGCATGGGAAACAGTGTTTAACCCCTTTACAATGAAGATCTGTGAAGTTATTTGGATTTTTACGAATTATCTTTGAAAGACAGGGTCCTGAAAAAGGGACGTTTATTTTTTTTGCTGAGTTTACCAATTAGCCATTATAATCAAATAAAACAAAGACATTCATCACTATACAATCCTTAACCAGTTTCCTAAACTGACCCAGGGACAGCAGACGATCCAAACGAAGTGCCAGCTGCAGACCTTTCCACAGATGAGGGGCCTGATATGAAGAAGCAGATCTCCTGAACTTTGTGGTTACCAAGGGAACCAACCCTGACTTTGTATTATAGCCTGAAATTCTAAATTTCAACAAAGATGTGAAGTATGTTGGAAGCTTTATAGAGTAGCGCTTTATAAACAAAAAATAGAGTAATGAAGGGATATACAGTTGAAGTCGGAAGTTTACATACACCTTAGCCAAATACATTTAAACTCAGTTTTTCACAATTCCTGACATTTAATCCTACTAAAAATTCCCTGTCTTAGGTCAGTTAGGATCACCACTTTGTTTTAAGAATGTGAAATGTCAGAATAATAGTAGAGAGAATGATTTGTTTCAGCTTTTATTTCTTTCATCACATTCCCAGTGGGTCAGAAGTATACACACACTCAATTAGTATTTGGTAGCATTGCCTTTAAATTGTTTAACTTGGGTCAAACGTTTCAGGTAGCCTTCCACAAGCTTCACACAATAAGTTGGGTGAATTTTGGCCCATTCTTCCTGACAGAGCTGGTGTAATTGAGTCAGGTTTGTAGGCCTCCTTGCTCGCACACACTTTTTCAGTTCTGCTCACACATTTTCTATAGGATTGAGGTCAGGGCTTTGTGATGGCCAATCCAATACTTTTACTTTGTTGTCCTTAAGCCATTTTTCCACAACTTTGGAAGTATGCTTGGGGTCATTGTCCATTTGGAAGACCCATTTGCGACCAAGCTTTACCTTCCTGACTGATGTCTTGAGATGTTGCTTCAATATATCCACATAATTTCCCTTCCTCGTGATGCCATCAAATTTCTTAAGTGCACCAGTACTATTGATTGTACAGATGAACGTGGTACCTTCAGGCGTTTGGACATTGCGTCCAAGGATGAACCAGACTTGTGGAAGTCTCCAATTTTATTTCTGAGGTCTTGGCTGATTTATTTAGATTTTCCCATGTCAAGCGAGTTTGAAGGTAGGCCTTGAAATACATCCACAGGTACAACTCCAATTGACTCAAATGATGTCAATTAGCCTATCAGAAGCTTTTAAAGCCATGACATCATTTTCTGGAATTTTCCAAGCTGTTTAAAGGCACAGTCAACTTAGTGTATGTAAACTTCTGACCCACTGGAATTGTGATACAGTGAATTATAAGTGAAACAATCTGTCTGTAAACAATTGTTGGAAAAATTACTTGTGTCATGCACAAAGTAGATGTCCTAACCGACTTGCCAAAACTAGAGTTTGTTAACAAGACATTTATGGAGTGGTTGAAAAATGAGTTTTAATGACTCCAACCTAAGTGTATGTAAACTTCTGACTTCAACTGTATGTATCTTTAAAGACGTCCAGATAACTTTCTGGTAAAGGATGCAGTGATGAGTATTAAAACTGTCAGAGGTAATAAATGAAGGGCGCTATGATAAATAGAATCAAGTTATTTTAGAGTAGAGTCCGTTGCACTTCGGTAGATGAAATCCCCATAGTGAAGAACAGGTAGAAAAGATGGTTCTACAGTTGGCTTCCTGCTAGCCAGATAAAAACTACAGTATTTCTGTAAGAAAGCCACTTTACATTTAAGCTTCTTAACAAACTCCATTTCTATATTAGAAACCCACTTTACATTTAAGCTTCTTAACAAACTCTATTTCTATATTAGAAACCCACTTTACAGTTAAGCTTCTCAACAAACTCTATTTCTATATTAGAAACCCACTTTACATTTAAGCTTCTTAACAAACTCTATTTCTATATTAGAAACCCACTTTACATTTAAGCTTCTATAACAAACACATTTCTATGTTTCTTACATCTAAATGTCTAGGTATTTGTGTGCAGGGTTCCATTACAGAACCATTCAAGGAGTGAAGATGTAACCCGACTGAGAACCTTCTACGAGACTTTGAAAGCAGCATGGATTTAGATTTGCCTGTATTAAGTACAAGCTTTAAATTCGTAAGGGCTTCCTGAACAGCTGCACCATAAGACCGTAACCTTGACACAGCTAAATCAACAGGCGGAGCAGTGTCATCCGCATTACAAATGAAGATCACCATTTTTAACTGATTGACCAATAGCATTTATGTACGTTGTGAAAAGAACAGGTCAAAGGCCTTAGACTGGTCTATAAACAAAGCAGCACAAATCAAATCAAACTTTATTTGTCACACGCACCGAATACAACGAATAGACCTTACCAATGAAATGCTTACTTACAAGCCCTTATCTAGCAGTGCAGTTCAAGAAAGAGTTCAGAAAATATTTACCAGATAAACAAAAGTAAAAAATTAAATCAAGAGTAACGATAAAATAACGAGGCTATATACAGGGGGTACCGGTACCGAGTCAATGTGCGGGGGTACAGGTTAGTCGAGGTCATATGTACATGTAGGTAGGGGTGAAGGGACTATGTATAGATAAAACAGCGAGTAGCAGCAGTGTACATGTATGTAAGGGTGAAGGGACTATGCATAGATAATAAACAGAGAGTAGCAGCAGTGTACATGTAGGTAAGGGTGAAGGGACTATGTATAGATAATAAACAGAGAGTAGCAGCAGTGTACATGTAGGTAGGGGTAAAGGGACTATGCATAGATAATAAACAGAGAGTAGCAGCAGTGTACATGTATGTAAGGGTGAAGGGACTATGCATAGATAATAAACAGCGAGTAGCAGCAGTGTACATGTAGGTAGGGGTGAAGGGACTATGTATAGATAATAAACAGAGAGTAGCAGCAGTGTACATGTATGTAAGGGTGAAGGGACTATGTATAGATAATAAACAGAGAGTAGCAGCAGTGTACATGTAGGTAGGGGTGAAGGGACTATGCATAGATAATAAACAGAGAGTAGCAGCAGTGTACATGTAGGTAAGGGTGAAGGGACTATGTATAGATAATAAACAGAGAGTAGCAGCAGTGTACATGTAGGTAAGGGTGAAGGGACTATGTATAGATAATAAACAGAGAGTAGCAGCAGTGTACATGTAGGTAAGGGTGAAGGGACTATGCATAGATAATAAACAGAGAGTAGCAGCAGTGTACATGTAGGTAAGGGTGAAGGGACTATGCATAGATAATAAACAGCGAGTAGCAGCAGTGTACATGTATGTAAGGGTGAAGGGACTATGCATAGATAATAAACAGCGAGTAGCAGCAGTGTACATGTATGTAAGGGTGAAGGGACTATGCATAGATAATAAACAGCGAGTAGCAGCAGTGTAAAAACAATGTGGTGTCAATGTAAATAATCCAGTGGCCATTTGATGAATTGTTCATCAGTCATATGGCTTGGGGGTAGAAGCTGTTAAGGAGCCTTTTGGTTGTTGTTGTCGTGGCGCTGATACAGTGACCTGAAGAGGACTTGTGAAGGTTCAGCATACCAAGGGAAGCTGAGGTAAACTACCTGATGTGGGACAGCAGAGAGAGGAACAGGTCCAGAAGGTCCCCATTAAATTTAGAACGCAAACCGCTGAGCTGGTGCTTTCTATCCCTCTCTCAGTTAAGTCTGTCTCTCTCTCTCTCTCTCTCTCTCTCTCTCTCTCTCTCTCTCTCTCTCTCTCTCTCTCCCTTTCTCTCTGTCTCCCCCCCTCTCTATCTCCCTCCCTCTGTCTGTCTGTCTCTCTCTGTCAGCGTCCACTTTACCCCCTGCCTCACCTGCTCATGCTAATCTGCTTAAGAGAGAGAGAGAGAGAGAGAGAGAGAGAGAGGTCATAGTGAGTGTCAGCCAGCCCAGAGAGCCAGATCAACAGCCAGATCCAGGTCCTCAGCCCATCACCATGGTTTCAGAACACACATCTAGGCCAAGACAGAAGGACTACTTTCTATGTCATTGGTTGCCAAGGAAGTGCTTTGGGTGCTTGAGTGAATGGCCCGCTGAAATTGATTAAATGAATTAAATTAACTTGGAAGTTTGTAGTGTTCATTTGGCAGCCATGAATTGAGAGAGAGAGAGAGAGAGAGAGAGACAGAGAGGGAGAGACAGCGTAGAGAGAGAGAGAGAGAGGGCCTCAAGCTCTTCAACCCCGCCCTGTGCGATTGGGTCCTGGACTTCCTGACGGGCCGCCGTAGGTAGGAAACAACACCTCCACTTCGCTGATCCTCAACACTGGGGCCCCACAAGGGTGCGTGCTCAGCCCCCTCCTGTACGTCCTGTTCACCCATAACAGCGTGGCCACGCCTCCAACTCAATCATAAAAAAACAGTAGAGGAACAGAGGCTGCTGCCTACCTACAGACTTGTAATCATTGGCCACTTTAATAAATGGATCACAAGTCTCTTTAATAATGCCACGTTAATAATGTTTACATATCTTGCATTACTCATCTCATATGTATATACTGTATTTTATACCATTTATTGTATCTTGCCTATGCTGCTCGGTCATTGCTCGTCCATATATTTCGATGTGTATATTCTTATTCCGTTCCTTTATTTGTCTGTATTAGGTAGTTGTTGGGGGATTGTTAGATTACTTGTTAGATATTACTGCACGGTCGGAACTAGAAGTACAAGCATTTCGCTACACTCGCATTAACATCTGCTAACCATGCATCTGCTAACCATGCATCTGCTAACCATGCATCTGCTGACCATGCATCTGCTGACCATGCATCTGCTAACCATGCATCTGCTAACCATGCATCTGCTAACCATGAATCTGCTAACCATGCATCTGCTGACCATGCATCTGCTAACCATGCATCTGCTAACCATGCATCTGCTAACCATGCATCTGCTAACCATGCATCTGCTGACCATGCGTATGTGACCAATAACATTTGATTTAATTTGGTTTGATGCTCATTCCTCACTGAGCACACACTGGTTGAATCAACGTTGTTTCCGAAATGACGTCGAAACAACGTGGAATAAACGTTGAATTGACGTCTGTGCCCAGTGGGTTATTTCTCCGGTGGCGCGTTATACTTTTCTCGACTTAAAATCAGATAACTGAGGATCCCTTCCTTCTTTTATAGCTTCTTATTTTTTATAATTTTCATCAGGATGTCACGTGTGCTCCCTCTCCGGCCTCTAGGTTACCAGGCTGCTCGTTCTGGCGCACACCTGTCACCATCGTTACGCTCACCTGGTCTCTATCACTTCCCTGATGACCTTCCCTATATATGTCACTCCCTTTGGTTCCTTCCCCAGGCGTTATTGGTTCTGTTCTGACTTTGTTTAATGTCGGTGTGCTGTTTGTGTTTCTTGTTTTGTTCATTTATTTATGAAATGTATTCACTCCCTGAACTTGCTTCCCGACTCTCAGCGTACATCGTTACACAGGATCTGTTTTATTTGTAGGCTTTAGGCCTACGTATTTGACTTAGTTGAGGCCTACGTATTTGACTTAGTTGAGGCCTACGTATTTGACTTAGTTGAGGCCTATGTATTTGACTTAGTTGAGGCCTACGTATTTGACTTAGTTGAGGCCTATGTATTTGACTTAGTTGAGGCCTACGTATTTGACTTAGTTGAGGCCTACGTATTTGACTTAGTTGAGGCCTACGTATTTGACTTAGTTGAGGCCTATGTATTTGACTTAGTTGAGGCCTACGTATTTGACTTAGTTGAGGCTTACGTATTTGACTTAGTCGATAGTGAAGGTACAGGACTACTGCTACATTGGCCTATAGTTCTATCTCTGAGTTCTATGCTGTCGTTTCTTCAGCCGCCAGGGGATCACGGTGTATCAGTGTGTCCATACGGCAGCGGCTGGTGATCTCGCATTAGTTGAATTTGAACTTTTAGATTGTTTTATCCTTTTACTTCGGATTTTTAGGATTAACCACGTGACAATGATTTTGAGAAACAAAAAACCGTTATTATTCAAATGAAACTGTTCCACAAAAAATTTGCAAAGATAAATATTCAGAAATGGTAGGATAAATTGTAAGCTTCCCCAAACCTGAAACTCATTGGCTGCCTATAGTCTTTACTACTGCAAGCACGTTCAATTATAGGAGGTCTTGTACAACTGACTAGGTATCCCTCTTTCTCTTTCCCAGTGAAATTCCTTCTGGCGCCGCGTCTGACCTAGTCAACCTTTCAGCTCCATCAGCTGCATACTGTAGTGTGTAGATAGCTGACGAATGGGTTGAAGCGCTAATATAGCCTCTGTCCAGAGTTGACCACTCTTACATAGGACAGTCCTGGACCACAAGCCTCTTTTGTAGATCAGGGCTAATATAGTCTAGCCACTGTCCTGAGTTGGAAAAGGGGGATACCTAGTCAGTTGTACAACTGAATTTCTTCTTCTGAAATGTGTCTTCCGCATTTAACCCTAACCCCTCTGAATCAGAGTGGTGCGGAGGGCTGCCTTAATCAACATCCACCTTAACCACTCTTACATCGGACAGTCCTGGACACAAGCCAACTTTGTAGATCATGGCTAATATAGCCTAGCCACTGTCCTGAAGTGACCACTCTTACATAGGACAGTCCTGGACGCAAGCCTATTTAGATCAAGGGCCCAGGGTTCCGGTCTATAAGCACGGTTTCCACTGCTCCTACAGTCTTGATTCGGTACTGCAGTTTAACTGACAGCCGGCCTCAGAAAGACTATTTCCATAGAACGTGAGTACATTATGTTGAAAACAACGATTGGACATCTTGGACCAAGTCTTCAGTTATTTTATACCTCAGTGATGTAGATCAGGACGAAGCCAACAGCCGGTCAAACTGGCCCAGTTATATGTGACAGGGCCTTGGACAATCCTCTGTTAATGTTACACTTCATCATCTATGATCTCATGGCATTGCTGTCTATGGGGACAGTTACAGTACATCATCTCTGATCTCATGGCATTGCTGTCTATGGGGACAGTTACAGTACATCATCTTTGATCTCATGGCATTGCTGTCTATGGGGACAGTTACAGTACATCATCTCTGATATCATGGCATTGCTGTCTATGGGGACAGTTACAGTACATCATCTCTGATATCATGGCATTGCTGTCTATGAGGACAGTTACAGTACATCTTTGATCTCATGGCATTGCTGTCTATGAGGACAGTTACAGTACATCTTTGATCTCATGGCATTGCTGTCTATGAGGACAGTTACAGTACATCTTTGATCTCATGGCATTGCTGTCTATGAGGACAGTTACAGTACATCTTTGATATCATGGCATTGCTGTCTATGGGGACAGTTACAGTACATCTTTGATCTCATGGCATTGCTGTCTATGAGGACAGTTACAGTACATCTTTGATCTCATGGCATTGCTGTCTATGAGGACAGTTACAGTACATCTTTGATCTCATGGCATTGCTGTCTATGAGGACAGTTACAGTACATCTTTGATCTCATGGCATTGCTGTCTATGAGGACAGTTAAAGTACATCGTCTCTGATCTCACCCCCCCAACTCTCTTATCCTCTCGATCACAATCCGTCATAAACCACACATATACATCCATGTACACAGACACACACAGACACACACGTAATCCCTTGTGCTCGTCTCTTTATGTAATTTTCCAGGTCATGTCTGGTTATTTCTAGTTCATGTATAGAGGTCATTCTAATGTGGCTGAAACATCAATATTAGTGGGCAATTTGACTGAACCAATGTTTCTATTTCAGTTCTTTTTCATTTTGGGGAACACGACAGTTAGATTCCTATTACATTATGACAGTTTGCATTCCATCCTGCAGCGTTTTTCATGATGGGTTATCCTAAAGGTTTTAGCTTCTGTAAATCTGAAACTGGCTCCAATCCCAGTGAGATATTAAAGTCAGGTTAAAACCATGAGGTTTGTGGCCAGTATCAGTTTGTGGCCAGCATCAGCAGCACATTGACCAGAACGACTAGATTGTGACGGTGCATGTTCCTGTTATGGGATATTCCCCTCCCTCAAGGCTTTGGTTCTTTATTCAACCACTCTTTAAATATCTCTCTATTTGGCTGTGCTATTACTGTGTTATCATTGGTGAAAACCATTATACAAAGATGTTCTTTCTACACTATATATACAAAAGTATGTGGACACCCCTTCAAATTAGTGGATTTGGCTATTTCAGCCACACCCGTTGCTGACAGGTGTATAAAATCGAGCACACAAGAACTAGACTGGCCTGCGCGCAGAGCCCTGACTTCAACCCCATCAAACACCTTTGGGATAAATTGGAACGCCGACTGCGAGCCAGGCCTAATCGAAACAACATCTGTGCCCGACCTCACTAATGCTCTTGTGGCTGAATGGAAGTCCCCCGCAGCAATGTTCCAACATATAGTGAAAATCATTTCCAGAAGAGTGGTGGCTGTTATAGCAGCAAAGAGGGGACCAACTCCATATTAATGCCCATGATTTTGGAATGAGATGTTCGACAAGCAGGTGTCCACATACTTTTGGTCATGTAGTGTACTTCTGTATGAGGGTCTACTGCCATCTTTTTGATCAAAACAAGCTAACACATTTGACAAAAACAGGGGACACTGGGGTTATAAACTTCTGAGGAACCTATCCTGGTGCCTTTTCTCAAGTGGCGTACCCCTCGTACAAGCCTTTCCCCATCCAATCAGCTAGCCTACATGTGAAGCTTTGTGTGGTGTCTCCCCCCTAAGCCGTACAGTATCAAATAAAAAAATTAAAAATGTATTTGTCACATACACATGGTTAGCAGATGTTAATTCTGAGTGTAGCGAAATGCTTGTGCTTCTAGTTCCAACAGTGCAGTAATCTAACTTTTCCCCAACAACTAACTAATACACACAAATCTAAAGGGATGGAATGAGAATATGTACATATAAATTTATGGATGAGTGATGGCCGAGCGGCATAGGCAAGGTGCAATAGATGGTATAAGATACAGTATGAGATGAGTAATGTAAGATATGTAAACATTATTTAAAGTGGCATTGTTAAAGTGACTAGTCATCCATTTATTTAAGTGTCCAGTAATTGGGTCTCAATGTAGGCAGCAGCCTCTCTGAGTTAGTGATTGCTGTTTAGCAGTCTGATTGCCTTGAGATAGAAGCTGTATTTCAGTTTCTCGGTCCCAGCTTTGATGCACCTGTACTGACCTCACCTTCTGGATGGTAACAGGGTGAACAGGCAGTGGCTCGGGTGGTTGTTGTCCTTGATTATATTTTTTGCCTTCCTGTGACATCAGGTGCTGTAGGTGTCCTGGAGGGCCCCCGGTTTGCCCCCGGGGATGCGTTGTGCAGACCGCACCACCCTCTGGAGAGCCTTGATACAGCCTGACAGGATGCTATCGATTGTGCATCTGTAAAAGTTTGTGAGGGTTTTAGGTGACAAGCCAAATTTTTTCAGCCTCCTAAAGTTAAAGTGGCGCTGTTGTTCATACCTGATATAGAGCCATTTAGAGTGTTGTTCATACCTGATATAGAGTCATTTAGAGTGTTGTTCATACCTGATATAGAGTCATTTAGAGTGTTGTTCATACCTGATATAGAGCCATTTAGAGTGTTGTTCATACCTGATATAGAGTCATTTAGAGTGTTGTTCATTCCTGATATAGAGTCATTTAGAGTGTTGTTCATACATGATATAGAGCCATTTAGAGTGTTGTTCATACCTGATATAGATTCATTTAGAGTGTTGTTCATTCCTGATATAGAGCCATTTAGAGTGTTGTTCATACCTGATATAGAGTCATTTAGAGTGTTGTTCATACCTGATATAGAGCCATTTAGAGTGTTGTTCATACCTGATATAAAGCCATTTAGAGTGCTGTTCATACCTGATATAGAGTCATTTAGAGTGTTGTTCATACCTGATATAGAGTCATTTAGAGTGCTGTTCATGCCTGATATAGAGTCATTTAGAGTGCTGTTCATACCTGATATAGAGCCATTTAGAGTGCTGTTCATACCTGATATAGAGCCATTTAGAGTGTTGTTCATACCTGATATAGAGTCATTTAGAGTGTTGTTCATACCTGATATAGAGCCATTTATAGTGTTGTTCATACCTGATTTAGGGCCATTTCAGCCAGGTTTTCTATCTCACCAAAGCCAACAATATGGTCTATGTGATGTAGGTGGCAGAGGTAATGGTGACCACCGACCTACCAGCACCACATTACCGGGAGAATTAATTACCCCGACGGCCCTCCCCCGCTTCTCTCCCCTTGCCCCAATTCGCACTGCGCAGAGAATTTCCATGGAAACCCTGTTGCCCTGGTGAAAGATTATCCTCCGACTGGATTCCAATCAGACACCCCCAGGGTTCTGTTTTGTTTGAGTGCCCACAGCTCTGGCTCTTCATGCCCTGAAAAGTAGACAGAGGAAAATGATGTGAGACTGTGATTGCCTCCCAAATGGAACCCTTATATGGTAGTGGTCTACTTTCAACCAGAGGCCTATAGGCTTTCATCAACAGTAGTGAACTATATAGTTACTATATTGGAAATGGGGTGTAATTTCAGACGCAGATTGAGGGAGAATGACGGCTTGACTCGGCCGCAGAAGAAAAGCTTCTTATATCGCCCATGGAGGGTAGAGGATTACTCTAGAGGCTTTATCAACCAGGGAATGGATGTAGACTGTGTCTGTATTTCTCACGGTCCTCACATGTGGTTTCTTCTAGACAGTGTCTGTATCTCTCACGGTCCTCACATGTAGTGTCTTCTAGACTGTGTCTGTATCTCTCACGGTCCTCACATGTAGTGTCTTCTAGACAGTGTCTGTATCTCTCACGGTCCTCACATGTTGTTTCTTACGGATTCTTCAAGGGAAAATTGGAGTGTCTTTTACATCTGCATTTAGATGACTTGGTTGACCTTTGTTGTACTCCTATCAAACGCAGACACAGTACCCTTTTTGGTGCCCTGTTTATGTCAATAGTGTCTGTTTGAATGTGTTTATGTCATGATCAGTGGAGGCTGCTGAGGGGAGGATGACTCATAATAATGGCTGGAATGGAGTCAGTGGAATGGTATCAACCACAGGGAAACCACGTGTTTGATAGCATTCCATATGTCTTGATACAGTACATTATGGCTGGTAGCACTGTATAACACTCTCTTTCTCTCTCCCTCTTTCTCTCTCTCTTCTCTCTCTCTCTCCCTCCCTGTCTCTCTCTCTCTCTTTCTCTCTCGCTCTCTTTCTCTCTCTCCCTCCCTCTCTCTCTCCCACTTCCTCTCCTCCTCTCTCTCTCTCGCTCTTTCTCTCCCTCCCTCCCTCTCCCTCCATCTCTCTCTCTCGCTCTTTCTCTCCCTCCCTCCCTCCCTCTCCCTCCCTCCATCTCTCTCTCTCTAACTCGTTCTCTCTCTCTCTCTCTCTCTCTCTCTCTCTCTCTCTCTCTCTCTCTCTCTCTCTCTCTCTCTCTCTCTCTCTCTCTCTCTCTCTCTCTCTCTCTCTCTCTCTCTCTCTGTCCAGTGCTCATATGTTCCTCCATGTGAGAGGGACAATCAGAAGAACAAGGACAACGTTCTGTGGTGGGAGGACTACTGGACTAAAGAGGTCAGCTCCCAATCCTTCACTTGTTTCTTCAACCAGCAGAGAAGGTGAGACCCTCCCCTAAACCCTACCACTAGCCCCTCCCCTAATCCTAAACTCTACCACTAGACCCTCCCCTAACCCTAAACCCTACCACTAGCCCCTCCCCTAATCCTAAACCCTACTATTAGACCCTCCCCTAACCCTAAACCCTACCTCTAGCCCCTCCCCTAACCCTAAACCCTACCACTAGCCCCTCCCCTAACCCTAAACTCTACTATTAGACCCTCCCCTAACCCCTACCACTAGCCCCTCCCCTAACCTGAAACCCTACCACTAGCCCCTCCCCTAACCCTAAACCCTACCACTAACCCCTCCCCTAACCCTAAACCCTACTATTAGACCCTCCCCTACCCCCTCCCCTAAACATAAACCCTACCACTAGACCCTCCCTTAACCCTAAACCCTACCACTAACCCCGCCCCTACTTTTAGCTCCTCCCCTACCATGTCAGAATTCCATCATTCCATGAGAGGTGAGAGACCCCCCTCCCCACCCCCATATGCGCTCATACTGAGTCATGTTCACGTCCTTCCTGCTCACGTCCTTCCTGCTCACGTCCTTCCTGCTCACGTCCTTCCTGCTCACTTCCTTCCCAAATACAACAATAGAGGTATTCTGTCTTCTGAAAGGTGAGCCCCTTCCCTAACCACTCCTACTGATGAGAGCATACATCAAAGACCATTTAATAATGTTAGAATTCCATCTTCTGAGAGGTGACAGAGCCTACCCATCCTGCTCTCATTCTGATTACAATAACCATCTTTCAAGACATTGTTTCATACCGAGTTTAATATATGAGGATTTGTCAATTCAGGAAGTGAAGTTCCGTTCAAACTGAGATAACCTGAATCCCCGGTGCTCTGTCAACCACCACAAAAAGTATCTACAGTACTTTGTCAACCCACAATACATTGTCACACGCTCCCTGAGCGTACAGCGGCACCTTTAGAGCTGTCTCTAGACCACATGTCTCTAGACCACACGTCTCTAGACCACACGTCTCTAGACCACACGTCTCTACACCACACGTCTCTAGACCACACGTCTCTAGACCACACGTCTCTAGACCACACGTCTCTACACCACACGTCTCTACACCACACGTCTCTAGACCACACGTCTCTAGACCACACGTCTCTACACCACACGTCTCTAGACCACACGTCTCTACACCACACGTCTCTAGACCACACGTCTCTACACCACACGTCTCTAGACCACACGTCTCTAGACCACATGTCTCTAGACCAATTTGAGACCTGTCCGGGCAAACTGGAAGATGGATTGTTTGTCATGACAGGCTCATGCTGTAGTCTATATGTTAGGGTGAAGCAGTGAGAACCAGATGGCAAGGTGTAAAAAGGTTATGTGGCCGCCTTTCAAAAACCCTCCCTGTTCTTTTTCAACTAACGATAGCCATTTTCAGGTGAAATATTTTCCTGCAGTAACTCTTAACTCTTAACATAACTTACATTTGACAACCAAATATGGCAAAGACAGTAGCAGACAGGCAGTGAGGTCACAAGATGCACCTGGTCATCAGCTGTGTGGTGATGGAGAGTCTGTCGCCTGCTGTGGATCCATTTCCTGTGGGGCAGGATATGACATGTTCATGTACTGTAGGCAGGAGTCTGAGAACACCACTTATCAACACTTATCCATGGCCAACCATCCCTTCAGTGTCTATTTTGGAGGCCCATTGGATCTTGCGGAGCAAGTGTGACTAAAGGAATCAACACATACAGTTTCACGCCATGTGGGTCTCCTCCTGGACTTATGGTACACCTGGGGCCTGTATCCAGGACACTCTTTATTTATTTAACTAGGCAAGTCAGTTAAGAACAACTTCTTATTTACAATGACAGCCTAACCCGAACAACGCTGGGCCAATTGTGCGCCGCCCTATGGGACTTGCAATCACAGCCAGTTGTGATACAGCCTGAAATCGAACCAGGGTCTGTAGTGACGCCTCTTGCACTAAGATTCAGTGCCTTAGACCGCTGCCCTACTCGGGAGCCTTCCTTCACTTGAGTTGGGCTTCATCCTTTTGTTCATCTGGGCAGTTCATTGTATTGCAGATTTCTCTTGTAGCAACGGCAGTGTTTTTTCTTTCATCACCAGTAAACTCTTAGATTGACTGAAATAAATACAAAGTGTAATGTATGTTCATAACTGAAATGATACACGGGATAGTGTTCAGAGGCCTTTTATCTCCTCAGCAGAGTTGACTGATTGTCCTACGTTCCTCTAGTCCAGCGTTCAGTTGGCTGACACTGAGCTGCGTCTGCTGCTGCAGCCTCCACTGTTACTACTGTGTGCTACTGTATAGTGCTGTGTACTGCTGTATGGCTGCTGCAGTGTTGGCCTAAGTGGGCCCCTCCAGACCACTGCTTACCCCAAAACAGCCTGATACAGAACATTTTATTCATATATCATCTAAAATATGTGCATATTTTAACTCAATAGCCGTTCCCGTTCTTAGTTTGCATGCAAGCTATTCGTAAGTCAAGTTTTAACGCAATAAAGAAACAAAATAGCGAGGGGAAAAGAGACTCCACACCTTTTTATTGAACAGTTGATATCACCACCTGCTTTGGGATCTTTTGCTACTTGGGATAATTATTAGTTTTCCACACTTTGTTAACTGGAACATAAAGGGTATGAATCATCACATAAAACAACAAGAAAATCATATTGCTGTATATCTCTATCCACCTCATCCTAGGCATCTGTTTTCTCTCTGATTAACTCTCTTGACGGAATCAGTCTGTAATTACTCTTGCAACCACCTGCTCTGATTATACACCTGTCAACTACTGTTAGAAACATCTCCTCATTCAGAGGTACCATCAACACCTGTCAACTACTGTTAGAAACATCTCCTCATTCAGAGGTATCATCAACACCTGTCAACTACTGTTAGAAACATCTCCTCATTCAGAGGTATCATCAACACCTGTCAACTACTGTTAGAAACATCTCCTCATTCAGAGGTACCATCAACACCTGTCAACTACTGTTAGAAACATCTCCTCATTCAGAGGTATCATCAACACCTGTCAACTACTGTTAGAAACATCTCCTCATTCAGAGGTACCATCAACACCTGTCAACTACTGTTAGAAACATCTCCTCATTCAGAGGTACCATCAACACCTGTCAACTACTGTTAGAAACATCTCCTCATTCAGAGGTATCATCAACACCTGTCAACTACTGTTAGAAACATCTCCTCATTCAGAGGTACCATCAACACCTGTCAACTACTGTTAGAAACATCTCCTCATTCAGAGGTATCATCAACACCTGTCAACTACTGTTAGAAACATCTCCTCATTCAGAGGTATCATCAACACCTGTCAACTACTGTTAGAAACATCTCCTCATTCAGAGGTATCATCAACACCTGTCAACTACTGTTAGAAACATCTCCTCATTCAGAGGTATCATCAACACCTGTCAACTACTGTTAGAAACATCTCCTCATTCAGAGGTACCATCAACACCTGTCAACTACTGTTAGAAACATCTCCTCATTCAGAGGTACCATCAACACCTGTCAACTACTGTTAGAAACATCTCCTCATTCAGAGGTACCATCAACACCTGTCAACTACTGTTAGAAACATCTCCTCATTCAGAGGTACCATCAACACCTGTCAACTACTGTTAGAAACATCTCCTCATTCAGAGGTATCTTCAACACCTGTCAACTACTGTTAGAAACATCTCCTCATTCAGAGGTACCATCAACACCTGTCAACTACTGTTAGAAACATCTCCTCATTCAGAGGTACCATCAACACCTGTCAACTACTGTTAGAAACATCTCCTCATTCAGAGGTATCATCAACACCTGTCAACTACTGTTAGAAACATCTCTTCATTCAGAGGTATCATCAACACCTGTCAACTACTGTTAGAAACATCTCCTCATTCAGAGGTATCATCAACACCTGTCAACTACTGTTAGAAACATCTCCTCATTCAGAGGTACCATCAACACCTGTCAACTACTGTTAGAAACATCTCCTCATTCAGAGGTATCATCAACACCTGTCAACTACTGTTAGAAACATCTCCTCATTCAGAGGTACCATCAACACCTGTCAACTACTGTTAGAAACATCTCCTCATTCAGAGGTACCATCAACACCTGTCAACTACTGTTAGAAACATCTCCTCATTCAGAGGTACCATCAACACCTGTCAACTACTGTTAGAAACATCTCCTCATTCAGAGGTATCATCAACACCTGTCAACTACTGTTAGAAACATCTCTTCATTCAGAGGTATCATCAACACCTGTCAACTACTGTTAGAAACATCTCCTCATTCAGAGGTATCATCAACACCTGTCAACTACTGTTAGAAACATCTCCTCATTCCTCCTCCTCCTTCTCCTGCTCCTCCTCCTCCTCCTCCTCTCCTCCTCACCTAGGGTTAAGAGCGGTGAGCCAGTGACCCGAAAGGTTGCTGGTTCAAATTCTCAATCCAATGTGCCCTTGAGCAAGGCACTTAACCCTATTTGCCTTTGTAAGTTACTCTGGATAAGAGCGTTTGTAAAGTTACTAAGCAGGTAGCCTAGTGGTTAGAGCGTTGGACTAGTAACCGTAAAGGTTGCTGGATCGAATCCCTGAGCTGACTAGGTAATAATCTGCCGTTCTGCCCCTGAGCAAGACAGTTAACCCACTGTTCCCTGGGTCCTGTGGATGTTTATAAAGGCACCAGATTCAGAGGGGTTAAATGCAGAAGACATGTTTCAGTTGAATACATTCAGTTGGACAGCTGACTAGGTGTTCCCCTTCCCCTAAAATGTAAATGAGGGGAAAATGTTATTATTCCTTCACACATGATGTAGTGTTCATGTTTCTGTTAATCTGTTCTGTATCGTCCCCCTGTTCTCTGGCTACATCCACTATTTCAGTCTGTTCAAAGCTGTCCTCAATTCCCCCTCCTGACCTCCAAATCCCTTCAACCCTGCCCTTGGCTTTAAGTTGATATCTGTCTGTCTGCTCATCTCCCTTCAACCCTGCCCTTGGCTTTAAGTTTATATCTGTCTGTCTGCTCATCTCCCTTCAACCCTGCTCTTGGCTTTTAGTGTCTGTCTGTCTGTCTGCTCATCTTCCTATAACCCTGCCCTTGTCCTTTAGTTTATATCTGTCTTTGTGCTAATGTTTTTCTATCAAACCATAATAGTGATGCCATCATCCTCCCCCCTCCCTCCATGTCTCTGCCTTTCTCCATCCCATCTTGCATTGCTGCCAACTGTAGCTGTCTGCCATGTGTTCCTGACGTCTCTTCCCTCCTCCACCCCTCCTTCAAAGAGTCGGTGCTAAATCACTCCTGTGGACAGAAATCCTTCTTGTGGATCCTGACTCCTCTGCAATTAAGTGAAACGTGATGTACTTTGTCCCTGGATGGCATCCAGAATGCACTTCTCCTAGATCATCAGACAAACCTTCCCATATAATGTTGATAGGTGACATTTGTGCTGCTTTTAGTCTCTTTTCCGTCAACGCTGAAGTTCCTGATAGACAGACATTGCTTTGCATTCTATCAACACTGAAGTTCCTGATGGGCAGACATTGCTTTGCATTCTGTCAACGCTGAAGTTCCTGATAGACAGACATTGCTTTGCATTCTGTAAACACTGAAGTTCCTGATAGACAGACATTGCTTTGCATTCTGTAAACACTCACCACGTTCCTGTTGCCTCACCCCCCCCTAACTTCTTACTGTTTTACCCCTTGCCCTCTATATCCCCCTGCAGGCCTGACGACGTACTGTGGCGGCGCTCCCACGACGCCAGCGTCCTCCTCCACTGCGTCCTGTGGCCCATGGTGAGCCTGCTGGTGGGCACCCTCATCGTCCTTCTCACCGTGTGCGCCCGCAGCCTGGCCGTGCGCGCCGAGGCCATCCAGAAGAGGAAGTGCTCGTACGAGCCGGCAGGCAACTCAGAGCAGGGCAAGACGCCGCCCAACACCAACACCGCCTCCTTCCGGACCCTGCCGATGTTCGCTGTCCCTGTCCGACGCAGAGACCGGGAACAGGAACACTAGATGGATCGATGGATGGATTGATTGATGATGACTGTGGTCTCAGTGGTGGCTGTTGTGTGATGAGGACCTCATAGAAGCGTGGAATGTTTGACCTTCCAATTATGACTGTTCTGAACACTCTCATTCCGCTGGACTTGACTGGACTCGAGGCTCATGCACCAGAAATGCTTGTCTGTCTTGTCTTGGTGTGTTTATCTACTTGTGTAAGAGCCATTTTGCCAGTTCAACTCTCAGCTGGTGGGGCCTTTCCTAATGCTATGTGTATTACAATGTGTCGGTTATGTCTATCAATAAGCAAAAATCCAAAAAGGACAATGCCGCTTTCTGTCACTGGTCATGTTTTGGACAGGTCTGTGTTACGTGTTGAGCCTCTGTGTCTCTGTGCTGATTGTAATGTTGTTGCGTTTACTCCACTCGCTGAGCTTGGTCTCAAAGTTCAGAGTTCACTGACTTACACACAGGAAATGTCTGTGACCTTTGAACGCTCTTTAACTAGACTCTTCATTACAAACCCCTGGTCATATGAAAGGGGTTGTGAGGGCGTCCCGGCCAGGACCACCTGAGAGGAATCTTTGACACCAGTTACTCAAAATGTCAGTGCTTTGTTTAGAGAGAATGCAGTGAAAGGAATTCTGGGAGGGAGTCCTTCTAATCCCTGGGACTACAGAGCCAGAAGCAGACCTTGGTCTGATCACCCCCAGCATGATGTACTGTCTTCTTCTCTGGGGGGTATTAGGAAGTGTTTAAATGCCTATCTCACTGCTACTGTTCTTGAACACCCCGGGCCAGGATTTAAACAAATCACGACAATGCGTATATTACTTTTAAAGGCATATTGCGGTTTGTTTTAATCCGGTTCCCCCTCTCCTCTGTTCTTGAACACCCTTGCCACCTGCCTTTTACTTAACCTGTTTCTAACAAGGCTTCTTTAAGGCATCTGTCCAACTACAGCCAACCCAACCTCCATGGACGGAATATGGCTGTTGTTCATTTTCAGTTGGTTGCCGCAGGACATGTTTGAACCTATTTTGTCCCGATTCAATATGTAGAATCGGCCACAGACAGTTGTTCTGGGCTTGGGCCAAAAGTTGGGATAGTTAGTTTGTCTGTGGTTGGATAGATGTGCAGATGCCTTGACTGTAGCAACTTCCTCTGCAGTCTGTCTTCTGTCTTACCTTCTGTCAGTTACGTTAGTTTTTTCACGATGCAAATTGAATGGTTTTCTTACCACAGTAGCAGACTTTTGCACCGTTTTGAATAGTTTGTTGTCCATAAGCTCTCAGATTGGTTTGAACAGTTAGTACATCCAGTTAGTGCAGCGTGAAAACATCTGGATGCAGTTTTCCATCGATTGGATAACAAAAGAAAATCTGATCTGACAAAAAATGTGTAGACCTACCTACCTTGCTCCAAAGAAAAGGTTTGCTCTCTCAATTGCATTGTCTAATGTACAGTAGTTTTTACTTGTGTATTTTCTACCAAGAAGTAGCTAAGACCTTGTTGTCCTTTGCTAAAAGATGAATGATATTTCATACATAAAGCCATATGCTGAACATGTGATTGCAGTAAGAGACAGCTCTAGGGGAGGTTATGTTTCTCAGTCCTCTTAGAATATGAGCTGTAACAGTTGTACTAAACAAACATATTTTGTGTTGGAAAGAGTATGTTTTTTAAAAAGCCAATCCATTAAAACGTCTGCTGCATAATGATAATTAATAGTGCCTGATAGCGATCTTTAATAAAAAGAATAAGAGTTATTATCTTCAAAATAGTCCATTACTGCACCATATTCTTCTTCTTTCATTAAAACTTCTTCAGGATCGGGGGGCCCTTCCATGGAACGGTTAAGCTAACGTACTGTAGGCTAATGCGATTAGCATGAGGTTGTAAGTAACAAGAACATTTCCCAGGACATAGACATATCTGATATTGGCAGGAAGCTTAAATTGTTGTTAATCTAACTGCACTGTCCAATGTACAGCAGCTATTACAGTGAAATAATACCATGCTATTGTTTGAGGAGAGTGCACAATTTTGAACATGAAAAGTTATTAATAAACAAATTAGGCACATTTGGGCAGTCTTGATATAACATTTTGAACAGAAGTGCAATGGTTCATTGGATCAGTCTAAAACTTTGCACATACACTGCTGCCATCTAGTGGCCAAAATCTAAATTGCACCTGGACTGGAATAATACATTATGGCCTTTCTCTTGCATTTCAAAGATGATAGTACAAAAAAAATACAAAAGAACGGTTGGTTCTTTCTTTGTATTATCTTTTACCAGATCTATTGTGTTATATTCTCCTACATTCCTTTCACATTTACACGAACTTTAAAGTGTTTCCTTTCAAATGGTACCATAAATATTAATATCCTTGCTTCAGGGCCTGAGCTACAGGCAGTTAGAGATGGGTATGTCATTTTAGGCAAAATATTGATAAAAAGGGGCGGATCCTTAAGAGCACAATTTCAACTATTGCATTAACTTTTTAACTGCAGTGCAGTCTTTCAGAAATCAGACTGCAGTGCAGTCTTTCAGTAATCAGAATTACAGATTTCCTGATGATTTGACCTGGTTAAAGCTGAATGGCAGATGTTTGTGTTATGATGGCGTCTCACCTGGTTACAGCTGAATGGCAGATGTTTGTGTTATGATGGCGTCTCACCTGGTTACAGCTGAATGGCAGATGTTTGTGTTATGATGGCGTCTCACCTGGTTACAGGTGAATGGCAGATGTTTGTGTTATGATGGCGTCTCACCTGGTTACAGGTGAATGGCAGATGTTTGTGTTATAATGGCGTCTCACCTGGTTACAGGTGAATGGCAGATGTTTGTGTTATGATGGCGTATCACCTGGTTACAGGTGAATGGCAGATGTTTGTGTTATGATGGCGTCTCACCTGATTACAGCTGAATGGCAGATGTTTGTGTTATGATGGCGTCTCACCTGGTTACAAGTGAATGGCAGATGTTTGTGTTATGATGGCGTATCACCTGGTTACAGGTGAATGGCAGATGTTTGTGTTATGATGGCGTCTCACCTGGTTACAGGTGAATGGCAGATGTTTGTGTTATGATGGCGTCTCACATGGTTACAGCTGAATGGCAGATGTTTGTGTTATGATGGCGTCTCACCTGGTTACAGCTGAATGGCAGATGTTTGTGTTATGATGGCGTATCACCTGGTTACAGGTGAATGGCAGATGTTTGTGTTATGATGGCGTCTCACCTGGTTACAGGTGAATGGCAGATGTTTGTGTTATGATGGCGTCTCACCTGGTTACAGCTGAATGGCAGATGTTTGTGTTATGATGGCGTCTCACCTGGTTACAGGTGAATGGCAGATGTTTGTGTTATGATGGCGTCTCACCTGGTTACAAGTGAATGGCAGATGTTTGTGTTATAATGGCATCTCACCTGGTTACAGGTGAATGGCAGATGTTTGTGTTATGATGGCGTCTCACCTGGTTACAGCTGAATGGCAGATGTTTGTGTTATGATGGCGTATCACCTGGTTACAGGTGAATGGCAGATGTTTGTGTTATGATGGCGTCTCACCTGGTTACAGGTGAATGGCAGATGTTTGTGTTATGATGGCGTCTCACCTGGTTACAGCTGAATGGCAGATGTTTGTGTTATGATGGCGTCTCACCTGGTTACAGGTGAATGGCAGATGTTTGTGTTATGATGGCGTCTCACCTGGTTACAAGTGAATGGCAGATGTTTGTGTTATAATGGCGTCTCACCTGGTTACAGGTGAATGGCAGATGTTTGTGTTATGATGGCGTCTCACCTGATTACAGCTGAATGGCAGATGTTTGTGTTATGATGGCGTCTCACCTGGTTACAGGTGAATGGCAGATGTTTGTGTTATGATGGCGTATCACCTGGTTACAGGTGAATGGCAGATGTTTGTGTTATGATGGCGTCTCACCTGGTTACAGGTGAATGGCAGATGTTTGTGTTATGATGGCGTCTCACATGGTTACAGGTGAATGGCAGATGTTTGTGTTATGATGGCGTCTCACCTGGTTACAGCTGAATGGCAGATGTTTGTGTTATGATGGCGTCTCACCTGGTTACAGGTGAATGGCAGATGTTTGTGTTATAATGGCGTCTCACCTGGTTACAGGTGAATGGCAGATGTTTGTGTTATGATGGTGTCTCACCTGGTTACAGGTGAATGGCAGATGTTTGTGTTATAATGGCGTCTCACTTGGTTACAGGTGAATGGCAGATGTTTGTGTTATGATGGCGTCTCACCTGGTTACAGGTGAATGGCAGATGTTTGTGTTATGTTGGCTCATCTGGTTACAGGTGAATGGCAGATGTTTGTGTTATAATGGCGTCTCACCTGGTTACAGGTGAATGGCAGATGTTTGTGTTATGTTGGCTCATCTGGTTACAGGTGAATGGCAGATGTTTGTGTTATGATGGCGTCTCACCTGGTTACAGGTGAATGGCAGATGTTTGTGTTATGATGGCGTCTCACATGGTTACAGCTGAATGGCAGATGTTTGTGTTATGATGGCGTCTCACCTGGTTACAGCTGAATGGCAGATGTTTGTGTTATGATGGCGTCTCACCTGGTTACAGGTGAATGGCAGATGTTTGTGTTATGTTGGCTCATCTGGTTACAGGTGAATGGCAGATGTTTGTGTTATAATGGCGTCTCACCTGGTTACAGGTGAATGGCAGATGTTTGTGTTATGTTGGCTCATCTGGTTACAGGTGAATGGCAGATGTTTGTGTTATGATGGCGTCTCACCTGGTTACAGGTGAATGGCAGATGTTTGTGTTATGATGGCGTCTCACATGGTTACAGCTGAATGGCAGATGTTTGTGTTATGATGGCGTCTCACCTGGTTACAGCTGAATGGCAGATGTTTGTGTTATGATGGCGTATCACCTGGTTACAGGTGAATGGCAGATGTTTGTGTTATGATGGCGTCTCACCTGGTTACAGGTGAATGGCAGATGTTTGTGTTATGATGGCGTCTCACCTGGTTACAGCTGAATGGCAGATGTTTGTGTTATGATGGCGTCTCACCTGGTTACAGGTGAATGGCAGATGTTTGTGTTATGATGGCGTCTCACCTGGTTACAAGTGAATGGCAGATGTTTGTGTTATAATGGCATCTCACCTGGTTACAGGTGAATGGCAGATGTTTGTGTTATGATGGCGTCTCACCTGGTTACAGCTGAATGGCAGATGTTTGTGTTATGATGGCGTATCACCTGGTTACAGGTGAATGGCAGATGTTTGTGTTATGATGGCGTCTCACCTGGTTACAGGTGAATGGCAGATGTTTGTGTTATGATGGCGTCTCACCTGGTTACAGCTGAATGGCAGATGTTTGTGTTATGATGGCGTCTCACCTGGTTACAGGTGAATGGCAGATGTTTGTGTTATGATGGCGTCTCACCTGGTTACAAGTGAATGGCAGATGTTTGTGTTATAATGGCGTCTCACCTGGTTACAGGTGAATGGCAGATGTTTGTGTTATGATGGCGTCTCACCTGATTACAGCTGAATGGCAGATGTTTGTGTTATGATGGCGTCTCACCTGGTTACAGGTGAATGGCAGATGTTTGTGTTATGATGGCGTATCACCTGGTTACAGGTGAATGGCAGATGTTTGTGTTATGATGGCGTCTCACCTGGTTACAGGTGAATGGCGAATGTTTGTGTTATGATGGCGTCTCACATGGTTACAGGTGAATGGCAGATGTTTGTGTTATGATGGCGTCTCACCTGGTTACAGCTGAATGGCAGATGTTTGTGTTATGATGGCGTCTCACCTGGTTACAGGTGAATGGCAGATGTTTGTGTTATAATGGCGTCTCACCTGGTTACAGGTGAATGGCAGATGTTTGTGTTATGATGGTGTCTCACCTGGTTACAGGTGAATGGCAGATGTTTGTGTTATAATGGCGTCTCACTTGGTTACAGGTGAATGGCAGATGTTTGTGTTATGATGGCGTCTCACCTGGTTACAGGTGAATGGCAGATGTTTGTGTTATGTTGGCTCATCTGGTTACAGGTGAATGGCAGATGTTTGTGTTATAATGGCGTCTCACCTGGTTACAGGTGAATGGCAGATGTTTGTGTTATGTTGGCTCATCTGGTTACAGGTGAATGGCAGATGTTTGTGTTATGATGGCGTCTCACCTGGTTACAGGTGAATGGCAGATGTTTGTGTTATAATGGCGTCTCACCTGGTTACAGGTGAATGGCAGCTGTTTGTGTTATGTTGGCTCACCTGGTTACAGGTGTTTGTGTTATGTTGGCTCACCTGGTTACAGGTGAATGGCAGATGTTTGTGTTATGATGGCGTCTCACCTGGTTATAGCTGAATGGCAGATGTTTGTGTTATGATGGCGTCTCACCTGGTTACAGGTGAATGGCAGATGTTTGTGTTATGATGGCGTCTCACCTGGTTACAGCTGAATGGCAGATGTTTGTGTTATGATGGCGTCTCACCTGGTTACAGGTGAATGGCAGATGTTTGTGTTATAATGGCGTCTCACCTGGTTACAGGTGAATGGCAGATGTTTGTGTTATAAAGGCGTCTCACCTGGTTACAGGTGAATGGCAGATGTTTGTGTTATGTTGGCTCACCTGGTTACAGGTGTTTGTGTTATAATGGCGTCTCACCTGGTTACAGGTGAATGGCAGATGTTTGTGTTATGTTGGCTCACCTGGTTACAGGTGAATGGTAGATGTTTGTGTTTTAATGGCGTCTCACCTGGTTACAGGTGAATGGCAGATGTTTGTGTTATGATGGTGTCTCACCTGGTTACAGGTGAATGGCAGATGTTTGTGTTATGATGGTGTCTCACCTGGTTACAGGTGAATGGCAGATGTTTGTGTTATGATGGCGTCTCACCTGGTTACAGGTGAATGGCAGATGTTTGTGTTATGATGGTGTCTCACTCTCTTCCTCATCAGCCTTGTTCTTATTGTTGTTAGTCTCCTGATATGAGAGCAGCTGCCACTAATTATGCATGTATTTAATGGAGGTTACCATGACAGCCAAGCTTATCACAGAGAAAAGGGCATTAGTTATTCTTAAAAGCTCGCTCTATGGTTGGTCTCAAATGGCACCCTATTCCCTATGGGCCCTGGTTAATAGTAGTGCACTATATAAGAGAAAGGTTCCCATTTGGGACGCACACTACAGATGTAGGATCTTAATTTGATCACTCTTTTGTTGCTGAGAATTGTCCTGCACAGCAGGAAATGCAAATTTATAGTGTATTTTAGATTTAAAAAGTATTCTAAAGTTTGTATTTTACACTTTTAAAATGTCAGACTTGATTTGCCATAACAAAAAATATCCATTAATTATCCCATTTAGAAGCAATCTAAGTAATTCTTAATTTATTGTTCACCTTTCAAGGTGGCTTCTGTCTACCTTGTGTAGCTTTGCTAGACCTTACGCTGCTGCCGCATAAACACGGGTATACAGATTTTGGATCTTAATTTGAGACAGTTTGCTACAGCAGCAAAATAATCCTGGAGCAACAGGAAATGTGAATTATAATCCACATAATAATTTACATTTCCTGTTGCTGCAGGATTAATTTCCTGCTGTAGATAGAAGAACACATTGTAAGGTGAACACCAAATGAATAAAAGCTTAGATTGCTTCTAAATGTAAAATGTTTCCTTCTGTCTAGATATTTTATTTCTTCAGTCTTCAGGAGACTGGATGGAGGGATCGATAAAAGGAAAACGATCAGACCTTTTAGAAGGGGGAATGAGAGCAGGACAGATCAAGTTTACAACTGAGGCTTGGTACCAGAGGTGTTTTTGATGAACTCTCTGCCGTGTGTTTTATTAGACTAAACTTTATCTCTCTACCTCCCTTCCCCAACCACTGAACAAGTCAAGTGTTGTTCCCCAACCCCTGAACAAGTCAAGTGTTCTTCCCCAACCACTGAACAAGTCAAGTGTTCTTCCCCAACCACTGAACAAGTCAAGTGTTCTTCCCCAACCACTGAACAAGTCAAGTGTTCTTCCCCAACCACTGAACAAGTCAAGTGTTCTTCCCCAACCACTGAACAAGTCAAGTGTTGTTCCCCAACCACTGAACAAGTCAAGTGTTCTTCCCCAACCACTGAACAAGTCAAGTGTTGTTCCCCAACCACTGAACAAGTCAAGTGTTGTTCCCCAACCACTGAACAAGTCAAGTGTTGTTCCCCAACCACTGAACAAGTCAAGTGTTCTTCCCCAACCACTGAACAAGTCAAGTGTTCTTCCCCAACCACTGAACAAGTCAAGTGTTCTTCCCCAACCACTGAACAAGTCAAGTGTTGTTCCCCAACCACTGAACAAGTCAAGTGTTGTTCCCCAACCACTGAACAAGTCAAGTGCTGTTCCCCAACCCCTGAACAAGTCAAGTGTTGTTCCCCAACCACTGAACAAGTCAAGTGCTGTTCCCCAACCCCTGAACAAGTCAAGTGTTGTTCCCCAACCACTGAACAAGTCAAGTGTTCTTCCCCAACCACTGAACAAGTCAAGTGTTGTTCCCCAACCACTGAACAAGTCAAGTGTTCTTCCCCAACCACTGAACAAGTCAAGTGTTGTTCATGAAAGCTCCTGAGAATGAGAAGAGAATTACCTTCAGAGAATGAGAAGGTAAAAACTAACAAAAAGTTTACTCCTAGACAGACCTTCTATTTTACTAGACTCTGACCTTGAACCCTAACACATCTATTTAAATCCATGTAATTATCAAATTAAGACCAAAGGGAAAGAGGTCCTGTCAGGTAACCGTTTTAATTTGTCAAATTATGGGAATTCACATGTTCAAATCTATAACCCTCTTCCTCATTCCAACCATTAAAAAGCAGTGCCTCAATTCATCAAATGAAACAAATCTCCTACAAAATAGAGATTAGAGATTAAATGGTACTAATACCTCCCACAATTATATCAGCGGTCGATTGGGGCAGAGAGGGAGGTGGAAATATTCATAAAACGCCACGGTAATCCACATGAGAAATACCTTGTTCTGACAAACGGGATTAAGGGATGTAGGTTTGGCTCAGAGAGAAGGGCAGGGAGTGTGTGTGAGTGTGTGCATGCATTAGTGTATGTGTCTGTGTGTGTGAAATCTATGAATCCCGAGGCCTAGTGAATCCATTTCCATTTCTAGTAGATTGTTTCCACTCTTGACTATATATACCTGTATAGAGGTCAATAGGTTCTACAGGCCTATAAATAACAGCTGCCAGGTATCCTATTTATAGAGGTCAATAGGTTCTACAGGCCTATAAATAACAGCTGCCAGGTATCCTGATTATAAAGGTCAATAGGTTCTACAGGCCTAAAAATAACAGCTGCCAGGTATCCTGATTATAGAGGTCAATAGGTTCTACAGGCCTATAAATAACAGCTGCCAGGTATCCTGATTATAGAGGTCAATAGGTTCAACAGGCCTATAAATAACAGCCGCCAGGTATCCTGATTATAGAGGTCAATAGGTTCTACAGGCCTATAAATAACAGCTGCCAGGTATCCTGATTATAGAGGTCAATAGGTTTTACAGGCCTATAAATAACAGCTGCCAGGTATCCTGATTATAGAGGTCAATAGGTTTTACAGGCCTATAAATAACAGCTGCCAGGTATCCTGATTATAGAGGTCAATAGGTTCTACAGGCCTATAAATAAAAGTAGTTCAGTACTGTATAGAGGTACTATGGTGCTATTTGGGACGCAGTTGTAAAGTGGGAAGAGGACCAAGACGGATCTTTAAAAATAAAAAATACATGAAATTGTAGAATGCATCATCATTACACTGTCTGTGTAGGGTCAGCTTGTATCAGGGGTGTCAGGTAGACTCGAGGTTAGAGGTTAGAGCGTTGGGCCAGTAACTGTCGCCGGTTCGAATTCCAGAGCCAACAAGATGAAAAGTATGTCGTTGTGCAGCGGGCACTTCACCCCCCAACCGGTCCAGGGACACTGGGAAATGGTGGACCATGGCTCTGACCTGAACTCTTGGGGTATGCAAGACACAGCCCTCCCTCCCCACACCCGTTCACAAACCCACATTAGGTTGAAGCCAGTGTATAGTGTATTGGAGTGTGTGTGAACGACGTCACACACACACGTGATGGTGCACTTCAATCACTCAGTACTCAGGCTATTTTCTCTGGCTGTGATCAAGGGCTCTGTTCAAACTGTAAAAGTGAAGCGTTATAGAAAGCACCATTCCGATGGAGCTGATGTACAGGGCCTTCAGCAAGTATTCACACCCCTTGACTTTTTCCACATTTTGTTGAGTTACAGCCTGAATTTAAAATGGATTACATTTAGATTTTGTTTCACAGACCTAAACACGGACCCCATAATGTCAAAGTGGAATTATGTATTTAGACATTTTTCACAGTGCAGTCCTAAAGAGGGCCCGCTCTACACACAGAGCTGTCCTAGAGAGGTCTCCTCAACACACAGAGCTGTCCTAGCTAGGGCCCCTCTACACAAAGAGCTGTCCTAGCGAGGGCCCCTCTACACACAGAGCTGTCTTAGAGAGGGCCTCTCTACACACAGAGCAGCACTAAGGTTCTCACTGACAGATTCAGGGTAATGCCTTCTTTAAGATCAGTGCAGGTTACCCAGGCACACAGTCCTACCTATATTCAGTCCTACCAGGATATATTCAGTCCTAGCAGGATATATTCAGTCCTAGCAGGATATATTCAGTCCTAGCAGGATATATTCAGTCCTAGCGGGATATATTCATTCATAGCAGGATATATTCAGTCCTAGCAGGATATTCAGTCCTAGGGGGATATATTCAGTCCTAGGGGGATATATTCAGTCCTAGGGGGATATATTCAGTCCTAGCAGGATATTCAGTCCTAGCAGGATATTCAGTCCTAGCAGGATATACTCAGTCCTAGGGGGATATATTCAGTCCTAGGGGGATATATTCAGTCCTAGCAGGATATTCAGTCCTAGCAGGATATTCAGTCCTAGCAGGATATACTCAGTCCTAGGGGGATATATTCAGTCCTAGGGGGATATATTCAGTCCTAGCAGGATATATTCAGTCCTACCAGGATATATTCAGTCCTAGGGGGATATATTCAGTCCTAGGGGGATATATTCAGTCCTAGGGGATATATTCAGTCCTAGGGGGATATATTCAGTCCTAGGGGGATATATTCAGTCCTAGGGGGATATATTCAGTCCTAGGGGATATATTCAGTCCTAGCATGCCGGCTCTATCCTCTCTAAATTGTATTAAGTAAAATAACGTCTTGCACATCATTTCTAAGCAGGCAAAATTGCAGTTGGGAATATTTTTTTGTTTTTGCAAACAAAATGTTTATAGTTTATTATGTGGAATATCTCATAAAAAATGTCAACTAGATGTATCTACATTGTTATTTTATTGTACATGATTAACATATTTAACGTGGTTGCATATTATCATATATTCAAAACAATGTTTAGCTTTTCTGCTTTCATGCGTAACACAGCTTATCATATCAACCAATACACAGGGATACATATGGGTTAGAAAACCAGGCATATTTACAACAGAACATAGCATACATTCATTCACATTGATCCAGTGCAAACACAATAAGACAGAGAAGCACAGCTCTTCCCTGTAGGTATAGGTCACGTGACAGTTGTTGGGTTGTGACACCTCTGGTAGTCACAATATGTTAACGCAATCAAATATACAATCTATACCAGTATAGTCAGACAGACTAGTGTCCTGTCCAGGGGGTGTACTAGTACATTAATCTATACCAGTATAGTCAGACAGACTAGTGTCCTGTCCAGGGGGTGTACTAGAACATTAATCTATACCAGTATAGTCAGACAGACTAGTGTCCTGTCCAGGGGGTGTACTAGTACATTAATCTATACCAGTATAGTCAGACAGACTAGTGTCCTGTCCAGGGGGTGTACTAGAACATTAATCTATACCAGTATAGTCAGACAGACTAGTGTCCTGTCCAGGGGGTGTACTAGAACATTAATCTATACCAGTATAGTCAGACAGACTAGTGTCCTGTCCAGGGGGTGTACTAGTACATTCATCTATACCAGTATAGTCAGACAGACTAGTGTCCTGTCCAGGGGGTGTACTAGAACATTAATCTATACCAGTATAGTCAGACAGACTAGTGTCCTGTCCAGGGGGTGTACTAGAACATTAATCTATACCAGTATAGTCAGACAGACTAGTGTCCTGTCCAGGGGGTGTACTAGTACATTCATCTATACCAGTATAGTCAGACAGACTAGTGTCCTGTCCAGGGGGTGTACTAGAACATTCATCTATACCAGTATAGTCAGACAGACTAGTGTCGTGTCCAGGTGGTGTACTAGAACATTAATCTATACCAGTATAGTCAGACAGACTAGTGTCCTGTCCAGGGGGTGTACTAGAACATTAATCTATACCAGTATAGTCAGACAGACTAGTGTCCTGTCCAGGGGGTGTACTAGAACATTAATCTATACCAGTATAGTCAGACAGACTAGTGTCCTGTCCAGGGGGTGTACTAGTACATTCATCTATACCAGTATAGTCAGACAGACTAGTGTCCTGTCCAGGGGGTGTACTTGAACATGATTCTATAATCTATAATACATTAATCTATAATATAACATTACATTAAGTTGCCTCACGCTTCAGAAACAGGAGACAGGCTCCTGCCTGTCCGCTCTGGCATGGACAAGGCTTCCTTATTTTGGCAGTATGCTAACCGAGTAAGACACTGCTCTAGAGAGATACTACTCCTATGATTAAACACTCTATGGCTGTGTGATCCAAATGGCACCCTATTCCCTACATAGTGCACTACTTTTAACTGCAGCCCTATGGGCTCTGGCCAATAGTAGTGCACTATATAGGGAATAGAGTGCCTTACCTTTTGGGACACAACATACATCAGCCTACATCAGCCTACCTCAGCCTACATAAGTGATTAATTAATACAACCTTAGTTCTCCAGAGGGAGGAACAGTTCATAGTTAACGATGTGCTGAACGTAATGAGTTGGCAGATTACCTCATCATATTAACAAGAGACAGGAAACAGAGTTAGAAACCAATTAGGAACATGCATCAAGCAGTATGATTATGAAAAACAAACAGATGAAAAGAAAAGAAACAAGATAATTCTCTACGTTTAAATGAAAGGGAACATTCTAAACTAGGGAACATACTAGGTTAGGGAACATTTTAGGCTAGGGAACATTCTAGACTAGGGAACATTCTAGTATAGGGCACATACTAGGTTAGGGAACATACTAGGCTAGGGAACATTTTAGGCTAGGGATCATTCTAGGCTAGGGAACATTCTAGGCTAGGGATCATACTAGGCTAGGGAACATTCTTTCAGTGAGTTAGATGCACAACCATCCCATAGGTCAATTATACCTACTGTAAATGATACATACTGTAAAGGATACATACTGTAAATGATACATACTGTAAAGGATACATACTGTAAATGATACATACGGCAGGCTTACACCATGACTTCTCTGTTAAAGACAATTCATTCCTCTGATTTGCCTCCAACACCTCTGTCCCTAATCTCCTTGTTTCTTTCTAAAGGCCTTGGTTAAAAGGTTTCCCCCTGCAGGTCAACTGTTGGTTGGTGAGCGAGGTAGTAGTGATGTAACAGCAAAACAGAAACGTTGGAAGAATATTAATCAGGTAGCTAAGCGCCTTCACATGAAGTTTTAGCTGCTGTATGGGCACGATCCATACTCTGGTGAAACTCAGAGAGATGTGTTCTAGAGGGTCATTGGGGATCTAAGAACGTATTAGTTTGACAGGAGGGAGGGGGATTGATATAGATTTCTGTAATGAAAAACTTTTGAGGAATCCACAGTGGTGCTTAACACACTACTAAATCCACTCAACTCCCAGCAGGGAGGAGAACAGATGGAGAGATTTGATGTTTCTCTACTATATTATCTGGAGACAATCTCTTTATGATATGACCTTTAGGCTTATAGGGGAGGTCAGGGGTGAGAGGGTCAAGCCTGAGAGACTGGTGCTCTACTCTGCAGAATACTGTATACATTTCCTTACTTGCTGTGGGGTCATTTGGTGCAAAATCAATGACGAGTGCCGGCATTTCTTTTGTGAAGAGGGGAATAGGATTAAACAGGAAATTCAATATCCCTGCTACTGGGAGAAGTGATAATTTGTTCCAACTGATACTACTGGGAGGAGTCAGAATGTGTTCCATCTGATACTACTGGGAGGAGTCAGAATGTGTTCCATCTGATACTACTGGGAGGAGTCAGAATGGGTTCCAAAATGCTACCCTGAAAATGATCCTCTTGGTATTTATTTTTTTAAAGCAAGTATTTTCATGTTTAAATTGAACAACAAAGTTCAAATAAAAATGTCATATTTGTATATAGAGTAGAGACCATGGTCTTCTTAATACACTAACATAATGGGAGCCATTGGAGAGAAGATTCAACCTGAATGTGCTATTTATATGTAGATAGAGATTCATTTTGAAATACTAACACAATGAGAGCTACTAAAGAGCTGCAATATCTTCAGTAACAATGGGAAGAATGCCAACCAACACTGTCTCTTCTGTAGCTCAGTCTTCATTTCCGTGGCTCGGGGCTCCGGGAAGCTCAGAGAGAGAAATGCCACGTCCCAAACCTGTAGTCTGGAAAGGTCAGTGTCTTGGCCCCTACAGACCTCTCACAGGGTCAGGATGTTGACATTTTTATTCAATTCTCTCACTTTATCCCCAGGATCTCAGCAGGATTTGGACAGTATTGCTTATTGTGTGAAGTTTCTTCAGTTGTTTTTAGTTTAGTCCTACTTCTAGTCCTTCTCCTGTTTAGATCAGGAAGCTGGCCAGCTCAGATTCAGTTGAAGGGATCTCCCGCTCAGTTCAACACATGACATAGAAAGAACACTGTTTGTATGTTCACAGACACAACCATCAGCCTAGTTTTATGCCAAAAGGATGAACAGAATTGCAACAGCATGTTTTGAAGAAGGTCATGTACAAAACCCACACAGTCCCTCTCATGAACACTCCCTCCATCTGGTTCAAAAGACCATGGAAAAAAGGTTACCCCCTCTTCCGGAGACAACCGAATACAAGGTGGTGTTTGTTTTCCAGTAAAGTATTCCCTTTGCCCTAGAAAACATAGGTAGCTGAGATGACATAATTATACAAACAGTATGCTGTTCCCTCTCCTCCAGGCTCTACCGTACAATCTCAATGGTACACGCACAGCATGAATGATGCTATGTTTAAAGATAAGAGGACTATTCACAACACAACCAACTGTACAGACGGTCTGCTACTTTATACAAGGATCTAGACAGAATTGTGACGAGCTACTCTCAAGACAGCTAGCTGTCTGTCTGTCTGCTCCGGTTAATTATTTTTTAACTATGAACCAGCAACTACGATTTAGAACATATTATACAGAAAGGGCTTTGTCCCAAATGGCACCCTATTCCCTATATAGTGCACAACTTTTGATTAGGGCCCATAGAGCATAGGGTGCCACTTGGGATGCAGGGAAGGTTCCTTCAAGGAAGGTTTTTAGGTAGTCAAGCCTTGTCATAATAATTCTTTGTGATGTAGGGTAGCTACGCCTCATAGAATCCCATTTATTGCTTTGCCTGATAGCTTTCATTCATCTTTTTTCCATTACATTGAATAAGAATCATTATATCTACGTTTATATCTGTTCTTTTGTCTTTTCATCAGACATTATTAATATTGAAATAACACGAGTTTAGGAATAATGTTTCTTGGAAGCGCTTACAGTTAGGTGCAAAACAATATAATCATATCTCATTGAATGCAACCTAAGATTCAGGTATAAGTGAACGTAACGTCAATATTTCCAGACGTCGGTTCTGTTCCATTTTAAATAGACATCCTGAGAGGTTGAACCAACAGTGTATCAAAAATAAATAACTATACCCCCCCGCCCCTTATAGTGCTTTAGTTGTGACAGACTGGCTGTCTGGTGGTATTGAACAGATCCTTCCCTGGTTTTCATTCTCACTCCGTTGTGTGGAGAGGAACCCAGACTGTCTTTAGCGTCCCGTGTACACAAAATCTGAAGAGAGTAAGACAAATAAAGGGACATTTAGTAAAATATGATGTCAAACACGTGAACTAAATGTCCCCTTCCGTATGATTAAGTCGTTTAGATGGTTTGGGGAATTCTCGTTTTAGCGACTGAAAATGGGACTGTGATTAAGCCATAGAGTTAGACATACTAAAACGGGATATTGTCATCAAGTCAATGTTCTCTGGTGGGGGGACCAGCTGCTATGTTGGCTTTGTCCGTTCTAGTCATGGTAATTCTATTGGTAGGCTTATAGCCGTCTGTCCGTGCTTGTAATTCTAATTATATTGGTAGACCTATATCTATAGTCTGGATATATAGTCTTGGTATGGTGGTATAGTCTTACCATGGTAGTAGTCTGGATATATAGTCTTGGTATAGTCTTACCATGGTAGTAGTCTGGATATATAGTCTTGGTATGGTGGTATAGTCTTACCATGGTAGTAGTCTGGATATATAGTCTTGGATTGGTGGTATAGTCTTACCATGGTAGTAGTCTGGATATATAGTCTTGGTATAGTCTTACCATGATAGTAGTCTGGATATATAGTCTTGGTATAGTCTTACCATGATAGTAGTCTGGATATATAGTCTTGGTATGGTGGTATAGTCTTACCATGGTAGTAGTCTGGATATATAGTCTTGGATTGGTGGTATAGTCTTACCATGGTAGTAGTCTGGATATATAGTCTTGGTATAGTCTTACCATGGTAGTAGTCTGGATATATAGTCTTGGTATAGTCTTACCATGATAGTAGTCTGGATATATAGTCTTGGTATAGTCTTACCACGGTAGTAGTCTGGATATATAGTCTTGGTATAGTCTTACCACGGTAGTAGTCTGGATATATAGTCTTGGTATAGTCTTACCATGATAGTAGTCTGGATATATAGTCTTGGTATAGTCTTACCATGATAGTAGTCTGGATATATAGTATTGGTATGGTGGTATAGTCTTACCATGGTAGTAGTCTGGATATATAGTCTTGGATTGGTGGTATAGTCTTACCATGGTAGTAGTCTGGATATATAGTCTTGGTATAGTCTTACCATGATAGTAGTCTGGATATATAGTCTTGGTATAGTCTTACCATGATAGTAGTCTGGATATATAGTCTTGGTATGGTGGTATAGTCTTACCATGGTAGTAGTCTGGATATATAGTCTTGGATTGGTGGTATAGTCTTACCATGGTAGTAGTCTGGATATATAGTCTTGGTATAGTCTTACCATGGTAGTAGTCTGGATATATAGTCTTGGTATAGTCTTACCATGATAGTAGTCTGGATATATAGTCTTGGTATAGTCTTACCACGGTAGTAGTCTGGATATATAGTCTTGGTATAGTCTTACCACGGTAGTAGTCTGGATATATAGTCTTGGTATAGTCTTACCATGGTAGTAGTCTGGATATATAGTCTTGGTATAGTCTTACCATGGTAGTAGTCTGGATATATAGTCTTGGTATAGTCTTACCATGATAGTAGTCTGGATATATAGTCTTGGTATAGTCTTACCACGGTAGTAGTCTGGATATATAGTCTTGGTATAGTCTTACCACGGTAGTAGTCTGGATATATAGTCTTGGTATAGTCTTACCACGGTAGTAGTCTGGATATATAGTCTTGGTATAGTCTTACCACGGTAGTAGTCTGGATATATAGTCTTGGTATAGTCTTACCATGATAGTAGTCTGGATATATAGTCTTGGTATAGTCTTACCACGGTAGTAGTCTGGATATATAGTCTTGGTATAGTCTTACCATGATAGTAGTCTGGATATATAGTCTTGGTATAGTCTTACCATGATAGTAGTCTGGATATATAGTCTTGGTATAGTCTTACCACGATAGTAGTCTGGATATATAGTCTTGGTATAGTCTTACCATGATAGTAGTCTGGATATATAGTCTTGGTATAGTCTTACCATGATAGTAGTCTGGATATATAGTCTTGGTATAGTCTTACCATGATAGTAGTCTGGATATATAGTCTTGGTATAGTCTTACCATGATAGTAGTCTGGATATATAGTCTTACCATGGTAGTAGTCTGGATATATAGTCTTGGTATAGTCTTACCATGGTAGTAGTCTGGATATATAGTCTTGGTATAGTCTTACCATGATAGTAGTCTGGATATATAGTCTTGGTATAGTCTTACCACGATAGTAGTCTGGATATATAGTCTTGGTATAGTCTTACCATGATAGTAGTCTGGATATATAGTCTTGGTATAGTCTTACCACGATAGTAGTCTGGATATATAGTCTTGGTATAGTCTTACCATGATAGTAGTCTGGATATATAGTCTTGGTATAGTCTTACCACGGTAGTAGTCTGGATATATAGTCTTGGTATAGTCTTACCATGATAGTAGTCTGGATATATAGTCTTGGTATAGTCTTACCATGATAGTAGTCTGGATATATAGTCTTGGTATGGTCTTACCACGGTAGTAGTCTGGATATATAGTCTTGGTATAGTCTTACCACGGTAGTAGTCTGGATATATAGTCTTGGTATAGTCTTACCATGATAGTAGTCTGGATATATAGTCTTGGTATAGTCTTACCATGGTAGTAGTCTGGATATATAGTCTTGGTATAGTCTTACCACGGTAGTAGTCTGGATATATAGTCTTGGTATAGTCTTACCATGATAGTAGTCTGGATATATAGTCTTGGTATAGTCTTACCACGACAGTAGTCTGGATATATAGTCTTGGTATGGTCTTACCATGATAGTAGTCTGGATATATAGTCTTGGTATAGTCTTACCATGATAGTAGTCTGGATATATAGTCTTGGTATAGTCTTACCACGGTAGTAGTCTGGATATATAGTCTTGGTATAGTCTTACCACGGTAGTAGTCTGGATATATAGTCTTGGTATAGTCTTACCATGATAGTAGTCTGGATATATAGTCTTGGTATAGTCTTACCATGATAGTAGTCTGGATATATAGTCTTGGTATGGTCTTACCACGGTAGTAGTCTGGATATATAGTCTTGGTATAGTCTTACCACGGTAGTAGTCTGTATATATAGTCTTGGTATAGTCTTACCACGGTAGTAGTCTGGATATATAGTCTTGGTATAGTCTTACCATGATAGTAGTCTGGATATATAGTCTTGGTATAGTCTTACCATGATAGTAGTCTGGATATATAGTCTTGGTATGGTCTTACCCACGGTAGTAGTCTGGATATATAGTCTTGGTATAGTCTTACCACGGTAGTAGTCTGGATATATAGTCTTGGTATAGTCTTACCATGATAGTAGTCTGGATATATAGTCTTGGTATAGTCTTACCATGGTAGTAGTCTGGATATATAGTCTTGGTATAGTCTTACCACGGTAGTAGTCTGGATATATAGTCTTGGTATAGTCTTACCATGATAGTAGTCTGGATATATAGTCTTGGTATAGTCTTACCACGATAGTAGTCTGGATATATAGTCTTGGTATGGTCTTACCATGATAGTAGTCTGGATATATAGTCTTGGTATAGTCTTACCATGATAGTAGTCTGGATATATAGTCTTGGTATAGTCTTACCACGGTAGTAGTCTGGATATATAGTCTTGGTATAGTCTTACCACGGTAGTAGTCTGGATATATAGTCTTGGTATAGTCTTACCATGATAGTAGTCTGGATATATAGTCTTGGTATAGTCTTACCATGATAGTAGTCTGGATATATAGTCTTGGTATGGTCTTACCACGGTAGTAGTCTGGATATATAGTCTTGGTATAGTCTTACCACGGTAGTAGTCTGGGTTGAAGTTCTCATAGATGGGGTAGAGAGGGTTCTCCTGCTCACTACGGAGCTTCCTGGCTTTCAGGACGTCTCGAACACACTGGTGGAGGAAGGAGTACTGGTACTGTGGGGAGGACAGCATTCACAAAAATATAATCAATACTACTGTTCATCTGCTGTGGGGAGGACAGCATTCACATCAATACTACTGTTCATCTGCTGTGGGGAGGACAGCATTCACATCAATACTACTGTTCATCTGCTTTGGGTTTCTCACTGAACCAAAACAATCATTTCTTTAATGAATCATCTTTACTACTCAATAAGAACCTTTTGAAACATTTCTTCTTAATGCATTGTGCCTTTGCCATTTTGACAACAGACAGTGTTATCCCAATAAGCTAAATCCTAGGCATTATGATTCGGGAGCTAATGCAAGACTTGGTGTCTCAAGCACAAACATTGTGCTATCATTACCACTGCATAGGAGATCAAAAAGATGAAGCCTTCCCTTTGATTCTGCTGAAACACCAATTTCTGATACACATCCCCATTTACTATCACTGGCTATATATTATCACTGGCTATATATTATCACTGGCTGTATATTATCTCTGGCTATATATTATCACTGGTTATATATTATCACTGGCTGTATATTATCTCTGGCTATATATTATCACTGGCTATATATTATCTCTGGCTATATAATATCCCTGGCTATATATTATCACTGGTTATATATTATCTCTAGCTATATATTATCACTGGCTATATATTATCACTGGCTATATATTATCACTGGTTATATATTATCACTGGCTATATATTATCACTGGCTGTATATTAATTCTGGCTATATATTATCACTGGTTATATATTATTACTGGCTATATATTATCACCGGCTGTATATTTTCTCTGGCTATATATTATCACTGGCTATATATATTATCACTCGCTATATATTATCTCTGGCTATATATTATCACTGGGCATCACTGGCTATATATTATCACTGGCTATATATTATCACTGGCTATATATTATCACTCGCTATATATTAACACTTGTTATATATTATCTCTGGCTATATAATATCCCTGGCTATATATTATAACTTAATGTATATTATCTCTGGCTATATATTATCACTGGTTATATATTATCACCGGCTATATATTATCACTGGTTATATATTATCACTGGCTATATATTATCACTGGCTGTATATTATCACTGGGCATCACTGGCAATATATTATCACTGGCTATATATTATCACTGGCTATATATTATCACTCGCTATATATTAACACTGGTTACATATTATCTCTGGCAATATAATATCCCTGGCTATATATTATAACTTAATGTATATAATCTCTGGCTATATATTATCACTGGTTATATATTATCACCGGCTATATATTATCACTGGTTATATATTATCACTGGCTGTATATTATCTCTGGCTATATATTATCACTGGCTATATAATATCCCTGGCTATATATTATAACTTAATGTATATTATCTCTGGCTATATATTATCACTGGTTATATATTATCACCGGCTATATATTATCACTGGTTATATATTATCACTGGCTATATATTATCACTGGCTGTATATTATCACTGGGCATCACTGGCAATATATTATCACTGGCTATATATTATCACTGGCTATATATTATCACTCGCTATATATTAACACTGGTTACATATTATCTCTGGCAATATAATATCCCTGGCTATATATTATAACTTAATGTATATAATCTCTGGCTATATATTATCACTGGTTATATATTATCACCGGCTATATATTATCACTGGTTATATATTATCACTGGCTGTATATTATCTCTGGCTATATATTATCACTGGCAATGTATATTATCACTCGATATATATTATCTCTGGCTATATATTATCACTGGGCATCACTGGCTATATATTATCACTGGCTATATATTATCACTGGCTATATATTATCACTCACTATATATTATCACTGGTTATATATTATAACTGGGCATCACTGGCTATATATTATCACTGGTTATGTATTATCACTGGCTATATATTATCACTCGCTATATATTATCTCAGGCTATATATTATCACTGGGCATCACTGGCTATATATTATCACTGGCTATATATTATCACTGGCAATATATTATCACTGGCTATATAAGATCACTGGCTATATATTATCACTCGCTATATATTATCACTGGTTATACATTATCACTGGGCATCACTGGCTATATATTATCATCACTGGCTATATATTATCACTCAATATATATTATCTCTGGCTATATATTATCACTGGCTATATATTATCACTGGCTATATATTATCACTCGCTATATATTATCACTGGTTATATATTATCACTGGGCATCACTGGCTATATATTATCACTGGTTATGTATTATCACTGGCTATATATTATCACTCGCTATATATTATCTCTGGCTATATATTATCACTGGGCATCACTGGCTATATATTATCACTGGCTATATATTATCACTCGCTATATATTATCACTTGTTATATATTATCACTGGGCATCACTGGCTATGTATTATCATCACTGGCTATGTATTATCACTGGCTATATATTATCACTTGATATATATTATCTCTGGCTATATATTATCACTGGGCATCACTGGCTATATATTATCACTGGCTATATATTATCACTGGGCAATACTGGCTATATATTATCACTGGCTATATATTATCACTGGATGTATATTATCACTGGCTATAAATTATCACTGGGCATCACTGGCTATATATTATCACTGGCTATACATTATCACTGGCTGCATATTATCACTGGGCATCACTGGCTATATATTATCATTGGCTATATATTATCACTGGCTATATTTTATCACTGGCTATATGTTATCATTGGCTATATATTATCACTGGCTATATATTATCACTGACAATATATTATCACTGGCTATATAAGATCACTGGGTATATATTATCACTCGCTATATATTATCTCTGGCTATATATTATCACTGGGCATCACTGGCTATATATTATCACTGGCTATATATTATCACTGGCTATATATTATCACTCACTATATATTATCACTGGTTATATATTATAACTGGGCATCACTGGCTATATATTATCACTGGTTATGTATTATCACTGGCTATATATTATCACTCGCTATATATTATCTCAGGCTATATATTATCACTGGGCATCACTGGCTATATATTATCACTGGCTATATATTATCACTGGCAATATATTATCACTGGCTATATAAGATCACTGGCTATATATTATCACTCGCTATATATTATCACTGGTTATACATTATCACTGGGCATCACTGGCTATATATTATCATCACTGGCTATATATTATCACTCAATATATATTATCTCTGGCTATATATTATCACTGGCTATATATTATCACTGGCTATATATTATCACTCGCTATATATTATCACTGGTTATATATTATCACTGGGCATCACTGGCTATATATTATCACTGGTTATGTATTATCACTGGCTATATATTATCACTCGCTATATATTATCTCTGGCTATATATTATCACTGGGCATCACTGGCTATATATTATCACTGGCTATATATTATCACTCGCTATATATTATCACTTGTTATATATTATCACTGGGCATCACTGGCTATGTATTATCATCACTGGCTATGTATTATCACTGGCTATATATTATCACTTGATATATATTATCTCTGGCTATATATTATCACTGGGCATCACTGGCTATATATTATCACTGGCTATATATTATCACTGGGCAATACTGGCTATATATTATCACTGGCTATATATTATCACTGGATGTATATTATCACTGGCTATAAATTATCACTGGGCATCACTGGCTATATATTATCACTGGCTATACATTATCACTGGCTGCATATTATCACTGGGCATCACTGGCTATATATTATCATTGGCTATATATTATCACTGGCTATATTTTATCACTGGCTATATGTTATCATTGGCTATATATTATCACTGGCTATATATTATCACTGACAATATATTATCACTGGCTATATAAGATCACTGGGTATATATTATCACTCGCTATATATTATCACTGGTTATATATTATCACCCGGCATCACTCGCTATATATTATCACTGGTTATACATTATCACTGGGCATCACTGGCTATATATTATCATCACTGGCTATATATTATCACTGGCTATATATTATCACTCGATATATATTATCTCTGGCTATATATTATCACTGGCTATATATTATCACTGGCTATATATTATCACTGGCTATATATTATCACTGGCTATATATTGCCACTCGCTATATATTATCACTGGTTATATATTATCACTGGGCATCACTGGCTATATATTATCACTGGTTATGTATTATAACTGGCTATATATTATCACTCGCTATATATTATCTCTGGCTATATATTATCACTGGGCATCACTGGCTATATATTATCACTGGCTATATATTATCACTGGCTATATATTATCACTCGCTATATATTATCACTGGTTATATATTATCACTGGGCATCACTGGCTATGTATTATCATCACTGGCTATGTATTATCACTGGCTATATATTATCACTTGATATATATTATCTCTGGCTATATATTATCACTGGGCATCACTGGCTATATAATATCCCTGGCTATATATTATCCCTGGGTGTATATTATCTCTAGCTATATATTATCACTGGCTATATATTATCACTGGCTATATATTATCACTGGTTATATATTATCACTGGCTATACATTATCACTGGCTATATATTATTTCTGGCTATATATTATCACTGGCTATATATTATCACTGGTTATATATTATCACTGGCTATATATTATCACCGGCTGTATATTTTCTCTGGCTATATATTATCACTGGCTATATATATTATCACTCGCTATATATTATCCCTCGCTATATATTATCTCTGGCTATATATTATCACTGGGCATCACTGGCAATATATTATCACTGGCTATATATTATCACTGGCTATATATTATCACTCGCTATATATTAACACTGGTTATATATTATCTCTGGCTATATAATATCCCTGGCTATATATTATAACTTAATGTATATTATCTGTGGCTATACATTATAACTGGCTATATATTATCACTGGCTATATATTATCACTGGTTATATATTATCACTGGCTATATATTATCACTGGCTGTATATTATCTCTGGCTATATATTATCACTGGCAATTTATATTATCACTCGCTGTATATTATCACTGGTTATATATTATCCCTGGGCATCAATGGCTATATATTATCACTGGTTATGTATTATCACTGGCTATATATTATCACTCGCTATATATTATCACTGGTTATATATTATCACTGGGCATCACTGGCTATATATTATCATCACTGGTTATATATTATCACTGGCTATATATTATCACTGGCTGTATATTATCTCTGGCTATATATTATCACTGGCAATTTATATTATCACTCGCTGTATATTATCACTGGTTATATATTATCCCTGGGCATCAATGGCTATATATTATCACTGGTTATGTATTATCACTGGCTATATATTATCACTCGCTATATATTATCACTGGTTATATATTATCACTGGGCATCACTGGCTATATATTATCATCACTGGCTATGTATTATCACTGGCTATATATTATCACTCGCTATATATTATCACTGGTTATATATTATCACTGGGCATCACTGGCTATATATTATCACTGGTTATGTATTATCACTGGCTATATATTATCACTCGCTATATATTATCTCTGGCTATATATTATCACTGGGCATCACTGGCTATATATTATCACTGGCTATATATTATCACTCGCTATATATTATCACTTGTTATATATTATCACTGGGCATCACTGGCTATGTATTATCATCACTGGCTATGTATTATCACTGGCTATATATTATCACTTGATATATATTATCTCTGGCTATATATTATCACTGGGCATCACTGGCTATATATTATCACTGGCTATATATTATCACTGGGCAATACTGGCTATATATTATCACTGGCTATATATTATCACTGGATGTATATTATCACTGGCTATAAATTATCACTGGGCATCACTGGCTATATATTATCACTGGCTATACATTATCACTGGCTGCATATTATCACTGGGCATCACTGGCTATATATTATCATTGGCTATATATTATCACTGGCTATATTTTATCACTGGCTATATGTTATCATTGGCTATATATTATCACTGGCTATATATTATCACTGACAATATATTATCACTGGCTATATAAGATCACTGGGTATATATTATCACTCGCTATATATTATCACTGGTTATATATTATCACCCGCATCACTCGCTATATATTATCACTGGTTATACATTATCACTGGGCATCACTGGCTATATATTATCATCACTGGCTATATATTATCACTGGCTATATATTATCACTCGATATATATTATCTCTGGCTATATATTATCACTGGCTATATATTATCACTGGCTATATATTATCACTGGCTATATATTATCACTGGCTATATATTGCCACTCGCTATATATTATCACTGGTTATATATTATCACTGGGCATCACTGGCTATATATTATCACTGGTTATGTATTATAACTGGCTATATATTATCACTCGCTATATATTATCTCTGGCTATATATTATCACTGGGCATCACTGGCTATATATTATCACTGGCTATATATTATCACTGGCTATATATTATCACTCACTATATATTATCACTGGTTATATATTATCACTGGGCATCACTGGCTATGTATTATCATCACTGGCTATGTATTATCACTGGCTATATATTATCACTTGATATATATTATCTCTGGCTATATATTATCACTGGGCATCACTGGCTATATAATATCCCTGGCTATATATTATCCCTGGGTGTATATTATCTCTAGCTATATATTATCACTGGCTATATATTATCACTGGCTATATATTATCACTGGTTATATATTATCACTGGCTATACATTATCACTGGCTATATATTATTTCTGGCTATATATTATCACTGGCTATATATTATCACTGGTTATATATTATCACTGGCTATATATTATCACCGGCTGTATATTTTCTCTGGCTATATATTATCACTGGCTATATATATTATCACTGCTATATATTATCCCTCGCTATATATTATCTCTGGCTATATATTATCACTGGGCATCACTGGCAATATATTATCACTGGCTATATATTATCACTGGCTATATATTATCACTCGCTATATATTAACACTGGTTATATATTATCTCTGGCTATATAATATCCCTGGCTATATATTATAACTTAATGTATATTATCTGTGGCTATACATTATAACTGGCTATATATTATCACTGGCTATATATTATCACTGGTTATATATTATCACTGGCTATATATTATCACTGGCTGTATATTATCTCTGGCTATATATTATCACTGGCAATTTATATTATCACTATTGTATATTATCACTGGTTATATATTATCCCTGGGCATCAATGGCTATATATTATCACTGGTTATGTATTATCACTGGCTATATATTATCACTCGCTATATATTATCACTGGTTATATATTATCACTGGGCATCACTGGCTATATATTATCATCACTGGCTATGTATTATCACTGGCTATATATTATCACTCGATATATATTATCTCTGGCTATATATTATCACTGGGCATCACTGGCTATATATTATCACTGGCTATATATTATCTCCGGCTATATATTATCACTCGCTATATATTATCACTGGTTATATATTATCACTGGGCATCACTGGCTATATATTATCACTGGCTATATATTATCACTGGGCAACACTGGCTATATATTATCACTGGCTATACATTATCACTGGCAATATATTATCACTGGCAATATAATATCACTGGCTGCATATTATCACTGGGCATCACTGGCTATATATTATCATTGGCTATATATTATCACTGGCTATATTTTATCACTGGCTATATGTTATCATTGGCTATATATTATCACTGGCTATATATTATCACTGGCTATATATGATCACTGGCTATATATTATCACTCGCTATATATTATCACTGGTTATATATTATCACTCGGCATCACTCGCTATATATTATCACTGGTTATACATTATCACTGGGCATCACTGGCTATATATTATCATCACTGGCTATTAATTATCACTGGCTATATATTATCACTCGATATATATTATCTCTGGCTATATATTATCACTGGCTATATATTATCACTGGCTATATATTATCACTGGGCAACACTGGCTATAAATTATCACTGGCTATACATTATCACTGGCTATATATTATCACGGGCTGCAAATTATCACTGGGCATCACTGGCTATATATTATCATTGTCTTTATATTATCACTGGCTATATATTATCACTGGCTGTAAAATATCACTGGCTATATATTATCACTGGCTATATATTATCACTGGCTTTATAGTATAACTGGCTGTTTTTTAATTTTACCTTTATTTTACTAGGCAAGTCAGTTAAGAACAAATTCTTTTTTTCAATGACGGCCTAGGAACAGTGGGTTAACTGCCTGTTCAGGTGCAGAACGACAGATTTGTACCTTGTCAGCTCGGGGATTTGAACTTGCAGCCTTTCTAGTCCAACACTCTAACCACTAGGCTACACTGCCGCCCCGGCTGTATATTATCTCTGGCTATATATTATCACGGCTATATATTATCACTGGCTATATATTATCACTGGTTATATATTATCACTGGCTATATATTATCTCTGGCTATATATTATCACTGACTATATATTATCACTGGCTATATATTATCACTGGCTATATATTATCACTGGTTATATATTATCACTGGCTGTATATTATCTCTGGCTATATATAATCACTGGCTATATATTATCTCTGACTATATATTATCACTGGCTATATATTATCACTGGCTATATATTATCACTGGTTATATATTATCACTGGCTGTATATTATCTCTGGCTATATATAATCACTGGCTATATATTATCTCTGGCTATATATAATCACTGGCTATATATTATCACTGGCTATATATTATCACTGGCTATATATTATCACTGGCTATACATTATCACTGGGCATCACTGGCTATATATTATCACTGGCTATATATTATCACTGGCTATAAATTATCACTGGACATCACTGGCTATATATTATCACTGGCTATATATAATCACTGACTGTACATTATCACTGGGCATCAAAGGCTATATATAATCACTGGCTATCTATTATCACTGGCAATATATTATCACTGGCTATATATTATCACTGGCTACATATTATCATTGGGCATCACTCTCTATATTTTATCATTGGCTATATATTATCACTGGCTATATATTATCACTGGGTATATATTATCATTGGGCATCACTGGCTATATATTATCACCGGCTATATGTTATCACTGGTATTATAATATCACTGGGTATCACTGGCTATATATTATCACCGGCTATATTGTCACAATCTATGTATTATTACTGGCTGTATATTATCACTGGCTATATATTATCAATTGCTATATATTATCATTGGGCATCGCTGGCTGTATATTATCACTGGCTATATATTATCACTTGCTATATATTATCACTGGCTATATATTATCACTGGCTGTATATTATCACTGGCTGTATATTATCACTAGCTGTATATTATCACTGGCTATATATTATCACTGGCTGTATATTATCACTGGCTATATATTATCACTGGTCATCACTGGCCATTTATCATCACTGGCTATATATTATCACTGCTGATCACAGGCTATATATTATCGTTGGCTATACATTATCACTGGCTATAAATTATCACTGGCTATAAATTATCACTGGCTATAAATTATCACTGGCTATATATCATCACTGGCTATATATTATCATTGGGCATTACTGGCTATATAATATCATTGGGCATCATTGGCTATATACTATCATTGGGCATCATTGGCTATATATTATCACTGGCTATATATTATCACTGGCTATATATTATCACTGGGCATCACTGGCTATATATTATCATTGGGCATCATTGGCTTTATATTATCACTGGCTATATATTATCACTGCCTATATATTATCACTGGTGGTATATTATCACTGGCTATATATTATCACTGGGCATCACTGGCTATATATTATCATTGGGCATCATTGGCTATATATTATCACTGGCTATATATTATCACTGGCTATATATTATCACTGGGCATCACTGGCTATATATTATCATTGGGCATCATTGGCTATATATTATCACTGGCTATATATTATCACTGGCTATATATTATCACTGCTCATCACTGGCTATATATTATCGTTGGCTATACATTATCACTGGCTATAAATTATCACTGGCTATAAATGATCACTGGCTATATATTATCACTGGCTATATATTATCATTGGGCATTACTGGCTATATATTATCATTGGGCATCATTGGCTATATACTATCATTGGGCATCATTGGCTATATATTATCACTGGCTATATATTATCACTGGCTATATATTATCACTGGTGGTATATTATCACTGGCTATATATTATCACTGGCTATATATTATCACTGCTCATCACTGGCTATAAATTATCACTTGCTATATATTATCACTGGCTATATATTATCATTGGGCATTACTGGCTATATATTATCATTGGGCATCATTGGCTATATATTATCATTGGGCATCATTGGCTTTATATTATCACTGGCAATATATTATCACTGCCTATATATTATCACTGGTTGTATATTATCACTGGCTCTATATTATCACTGGCTCTAAATTATCACTGCTCATCACAGGCTATATATTATCGTTGGCTGTACATTATCACTGGCTATAAATTATCACTGGCTATAAATTATCACTGGCTATATATTATCACTGGCTATATATTATCATTGGGCATTACTGGCTATATATTATCATTGGGCATCATTGGCTATATACTATCATTGGGCATCATTGGCTATATATTATCACTGGCTATATATTATCACTGGCTATATATTATCACTGGTGGTATATTATCACTGGCTATATATTATCACTGGCTATATATTATCACTGCTCATCACTGGCTATAAATTATCACTGGCTATATATTATCACTGGCTATATATTATCATTGGGCATTACTGGCTATATATTATCATTGGGCATCATTGGCTATATACTATCATTGGGCATCATTGGCTACATATTATCACTGGCTATATATTATCACTGGCTATATATTATCACTGGGCATCACTGGCTATATATTATCATTGGGCATCATTGGCTTTATATTATCACTGGCTATATATTATCACTGCCTATATATTATCACTGGTTGTACATTATCACTGGCTCTATATTATCACTGGTCATCACTGGCTATATATTATCACTGGCTATATATAATCACTGGGCATCACTGGCTATATATTATCACTGGGTATCACTGGCTATATATTATCACTGGGCATCACTGGCTATATATTATCACTGGGTATCACTGGCTATATATTATCACTGGGCATCACTGGCTATATATTATCACTGGGCATCACTGGCTATATATTATCACTGGGCATCACTGGCTATATATTATCACTGGCTATATATTATCACTGGGCATCACTGGCTATATATTATCACTGGGTATCACTGGCTATATATTATCACTGGGCATCACTGGCTATATATTATCACTGGGCATCACTGGCTATATATTATCACTGGGCATCACTGGCTTTATATTATCACCGGCTATATGTTATCACTGGAATTATATTATCACTGGGTATCACTGGCTATATATTATCACTGGCTATATGTTATGACTGGGCATCACTGGCTATATATTATGACTGGGCATCAATGGCTATATATTATCACTGGGCATCACTGGCTATATATTATCACTGGCTATATATTATCACTGGCTATATATTATCACTGGGCATCACTGGCTATATATTATCACTGGGTATCACTGGCTATATATTATCACTGGGCATCACTGGCTTTATATTATCACCGGCTATATGTTATCACTGGAATTATATTATCACTGGGTATCACTGGCTATATATTATCACTGGCTATATGTTATGACTGGGCATCACTGGCTATATATTATGACTGGGCATCAATGGCTAACATTGATGTTCATTATACTGATTGAAATGTACCAACTCATGGAAACAGTTTTGTTGAATGAATTGTGACTTTTATTCTGTGCTATCGTTACCTCTGTTTGCACCATGTGAGAGCGGTGCAGTCGGAGGTCGAACACACAGCCGTAGATGTCCACTGTTCCTGTGCTGTCCAGCTGTTGAAGGACCCGGTCCAGAACGATGAACGTCCCTGTACGACCCACTCCAGCACTGAGGGAGATAGGGAGGGAGAGAGAGAGAGAGAGAGAGAAAAGGGGAAGAGAGAGAAGAGTGATTGATGTAATTTACATAACATTTACCATTGACATACATACCATGTATTTATACACTTGCAGTAAATCATATTAAAATAATTTGATTTTGGTATTTAATTAAATTTAATCCTGACTGAATGATTTCTCTTTTGACACACACACACACTGGTCTAGGCTCTAGACGTCACCAACAGTGATGGAATGGCAGACTCCTGTAGCTGAGAGCGATACTCTCGACGGGAGAAAGAGAGTCATTGCCGAGTAACGGACTCTCCTCTGGCAGAAAAACAACCCTTCTCCTTCCTGTGAAGTGTGTTGTGGCTTATCTGTGAACTTTACATTCCTGTTGATCTGATCCTGAATAAATGTAGAGCACCGTCAGCCAGGTTAATCTCATTTCTGTCTATATAGAGCTGAGGGTGGTCCAGTTCACCATCAGCCAGGTTCATCTCATTTCTGTCTATAAAGAGATGAGGCTGGTCCAGTTCACCATCAGCCAGGTTCATCTCATTTATGTCTATATAGAGCTGAGGGTGGTCCAGTTCACCATCAGCCAGGTTCATCTCATTTCTGTCTATAGGCTGGGATCCTCACTATACAGCTGTTATTCAATAGGCTGGGATCCTCACTATACAGCTGTTATTCAATAGGCTGGGATCCTCACTATGCAGCTGTTATTCAATAGGCTGGGATCCTCACTATGCAGCTGTTAATCAATAGGCTGGGATCCTCACTATGCAGCTGTTATTCAATAGGCTGGGATCCTCACTATGCAGCTGTAGCAAGAGAGCATTTTTCACTGGCTGTCCACTGATTTCAAATACAATGAATGATAGGCAGCTTAAACTTCTTGAATTAAACTATTATTGGGTTAAAATGCATATAGTTAATTGAACAGCCATCCACGACAACTACAATCTGTAAAGCACAAATAGCTAAATGAGAGAGCAGCAGTGTGACTCACATCAATACACTATGTAGATATCAATAATAAGTGATATCTGTATCGCCGTACACTACACCACTGCTGTCGTCCTTACCTCCAAGCGTTTATTACAGTTGGATAACCTTTGGATGCCTACAGCAGCCGCACCATTGGAAGACAAAGCTTGGTCTGTAGCCTACACAAGTATATTCCTGCTCTTTTCCCACAATCCATCAAACACATTAGGTGTGTCATCATAGTGGTCTCTGACTTGTGGTCAGACTCGCTCAGGTGGAACAAACTTAAACTTGCTCCTTTTTTCAATGCTGATTTGAATGTCATTGAGAAAACAGAGAAGTGTCAAAGACTTGTTTTCCTCAAACACCCTTTTCAAATGTAAAAGTAATCCTCGAAGTAATCATCTAGTTTTTCCAAAGTATCTGACTACAATATTTTAGCTGGTAACGGATTTCAGTTACTGTTTTTTTGTAATCCCTTACGGATTATGGTTGTTGTGGACGGTTGTTCACAAATCTAAATGTGTATTTGAACGCGATAATAGTTGAAAGCTGTTCAGTTGGGCTACTCCCCAACCCTGCGAGGGGACTAGTCTAATGTACGGAGCGGATCAATTATTAATCGGCCTCACTACATTTTCTCAGTCACGTTGCTTGTCTTTTCTTTGACTCATGACTGCCAAGGGGGAAACTCTTTCTGATGGGAGATGAACCCCCTGAACCCGCTCAGTTTACATCTACACTGGCAGCGTTTCCTGAGATTGAACACACACACGCCCTCCACACACACACACGCACACACACACACACACACACACTCACACCCTCCCCCTCCACACACACCGATGTGGCCCTTACACATACCTGCAGTGAACAACGGTTGCTCCAGTGCCGGGGGCTCTGTCGATGTAGTCCCTGACGGTCCGTACGAACTCGATGAGGGACTGGGTGGTCTCGGGGACCCCGTGGTCTGGCCACACCGTGTAGTGGAAGTGTCTCACCACCCGAGGGAAGCTGGGACGACCCTCCTGAAGAGACACAGGATGAGGGATGTTCAGTTCTTAACTGACTTACCTGGTTAAACAAAGGTTCAATATAACATAACTCAATAAATCAATACAAAATAAAGTCGGACCTTCCCACCAGGTGTAGGATGTACCTTGTAGATCAGGATCTAACACATTAGAGGATTTAACCGTTTTGTCTGTCTTGGGCCTGATGGTTTATATAAAAACAGGTTGTCCTAGTGAACTGAAAGCTCTTCAGTTGGCCTACAGCTTTCAATAGAGTGTCGGTAACAGAGAAGCTACCTTATTACCTGAGGTGATTGTTTCTGAAGACAAAAACAAAACATGAATGAACAGTATTCAAAGATTCACTGAACACTCACAGAGCTGATCTTGAACTCCCTGATTGTCCATTCAGCCAGGACAGACTCAGACAGCATTTGAACCACCAGGTCTCCATAGTACAGAGGCTCCCGGTCAGCCGGCCAGTAGTGGTCACACTTCACCTGGACGGGGACAACAATGACCACAGTTAGACCATTAGATCTCTTGATTTGTACACTGACTGACTGACTGGTTGATTAAGGGATTGAGTTATTTATTGAATAGTTTGCTCATTTATTCATTTATTTGTTTGTTCGTTCATCCCTCTATCCATCCAAAATGTCCCACTCAAAGTAAAGTCCAATTATATCAGACTTTTTATGTCTAATCAAATCAAATTGTATTTGTCACATGCGCCGAATACAACAGGTGTAGTAGACCTTACCGTGAAATGCTTACTGATAATCCAAACACAGTTTTAAGAAAATATTTACTAAATAAACTAAAGTAAAAAATAAAAACACAATAGAATAACAATAATGAGGCAGATATACAGCGGGTACCGGTACCGAGACAATGTGTGGAGGTACATGTTAGACGCAGTAATATGTACCTGTAGGTGGGGGTAAAGTGACTATGCATATATAATGAACAGCGAGTAGCAGCAGTGTAAAAACAAAGGGGGCTTGACACTCCGGTACCGCTTGCCGTGCGGTAGCAGAGAGAATAGTCTATGAATTAGGTGACTGGAGTCTATGACAATTTTTGGGGCCTTCCTCTGACACTGCCTAGTATACAGGTCCTGGATTGCAGGAAGCTTGGCCCCAGTGATGTACTGGGCCGTACGCACTACCCTCTGTAGCACCTTACGGTCGGATGCCGAGCAGTTGCCATAACAGGCGGTGATGCGACCGGTGAGGATGCTCTCGATGGTGCAGCTGTAGAACCTTTTGAGGATCTGGGGACCCATGCCAAATCTTTTCAGTCTCCTGAGGGGGAAGTTGTCCTCCCCTCTTCACAACTGTCTTGGTGTGCTTGGACCATATCACATCAGTGAAGTTTGTTGGTGATGTGGAGACCAAGGAACTGAAACTATCGACCAGCTCCACTACAGCTCCGTCGATGTGAATGGGGGCGTGTTCGGTCAATCCAGTCAAGCCACATTTCAACTCCTCAGTGATTTAGATTTCTGACCCCTATCAGGGTTCTTTAGGAACTATTTATTTCTCTGAGTCACTATGGAAACACATCTGTCATGACCCCCCCCCACCCAATCTCCGACTCACCCGTCCCTTCTCGACACACTGCGTCACCATGACGATGTTGTATACGTTGTGCTCCCACACCATCCTCCAGAAGTCATCCTTGGTTCCGGGGAGAGGGCCTTGGGTGGCGATGTACTCACGACGGAAGTTGTTCCCCTGAAACAGACAGATAGGGATCAGTCAGTCAATCAGTTATTCAATCATGGGGCAGGAAGCGTGGTTTAGATTCAGAGCCTGTGTCAAAAACCGTATTTTGGGATGGCCTTGTAAACCTTATAACAGTGGAGTAAGTGTTGCAAATGCAGGTGTATGCTGAAATATGAACCTACAGCCACATCTCATACTCTAATGAGACAAAGACAGTCTGAAATACGAACCTACAGCCACATCTCATACTCTAATGAGACAAAGACAGTCTGAAATATGAGCCTACAGCCACATCTCATACTCTAATGAGACAAAGACAGTCTGAAATATGAGCCTACGGCCACATCTCATACTCTAATGTGACAAAGACAGTCTGAAATATGAGCCTACAGCCACATCTCATACTCTTATGAGACAAAGACAGTCTGAAATATGAGCCTACAGCCACATCTCATACTCTAATGAGACAAAGACAGTCTGAAATATGAGCCTACAGCCACATCTCATACTCTAATGAGACAAAGACAGTCTGAAATATGAGCCTACAGCCTCATCTCATACTCTAATGAGACAAAGACAGTCTGAAATATGAGCCTACAGCCACATCTCATACTCTAATGAGACAAAGACAGTCTGAAATACGAACCTACAGCCACATCTCATACTCTAATGAGACAAAGACAGTCTGAAATATGAACCTACAGTCACATCTCATACCCTCATGAGACAAAGACAGAAATGTGTTCTAAGTACCTGAAGGAAAAAGTCCAGGCCACACATAGAGAATAAAGTTCACTCCTGGCATTTAAAGGTAATTTGTAACTTTCCAGCTGACCTGCTCTAATGACCTGCTCTGCTCTAATGAGTGGCTCTGTCTGATCTAGCTTTAAAGAACACACAGGGACTAACTCATTAGTGTGGAGAGAGAGAGAGAGTGTGTGAGAGACAGAGAGAGAGAGAGCGAGACAGAGAGACGGAGAGAGAGAGAGAGAGAGAGAGCGACAGAAAGAGAGAGAGAGAGAGAGAGAGAGAGAGAGAGAGAGAGAGAGAGAGAGAGAGAGAGAGAGTTAGAGAGACAGAGAGAGAGAAACAGAGAGAGAAAGAGAGTGTGTGTGTACCCCGTACTGGGCAGCCCCCCTGAAGCTCACACTGAGACCAATTACTGGATGATTGACACCAGTCACATAACTACTGTACCTTCCTACCTAATCTGTGGCCACCAAACCAGCCCCCTGTGACACACAGTAGTCCTATATGTTAAGAAATCAGGTGTGATATGTCCTTGAAGGTAAAGACAGGCTCTGGAACGTTGGTGACTGCTAAGTATTTGTTAAACAGAGACAGAGACAGAGACAGAGAGATGGAGAGAGAGAGCAGTGGTGTGTTGTACATATCTTCACTGATGTGACGTAATACCGCCATTGTCAGGGACTACTTTCAGCTAGTGAGCACTACTTTCAGAACTTACTGGTATATAACTGGCATTGATAAAGTCAGAACAGGGGTCATCCTCCAGGAAGGAGAGCTTCACTCTGGTGGAATCATCTAGAACAGAAGAGAGATGTTGTTAGTGTGACTGACTGGGTTATCCCTCTGAGCTAATGCCTCTAGGCATTGACTCAAGTCTTCAAGTCTTCAAGTCTTCAAGTCTCAGACAAACATACTCAGCACCTCAGTTACATAATTCATCTCTCATAAAAGAAATACTGCAAAGTGTTGGAATCTGCACAGAGGTGTTGAAGATGTTCTTGCTGCTGTGTTGATACTACATTCTACTAAAGTAACGATGCTGCTTCACTTTGTATTGAGCAGTGCCACAGATTGATAGGCCGTACTACACTAATACCTTATACCAAGTAACCCCTGCTTCAAATCAATTCACAACTGGAAACGTACAGAGTTTGCTATTTTTGAACGGCAAGCTTTTTCCACTCCACAATTAGGTACCTCCAATTGTATTATCACCTGAACAAACACGTTTTAGACAGTGAGCTAAACCCTTCTGCCACGTTAGATTATTCCAGACCAATTCAATTAATGTGCTTGAACAACGACAAAGCGGAAACTTAACTTTGAAAAGTAGCTGACTAGCGGAAAAGGAATCAGACAGAGAGTGCGAGGCCAAATGGCATCCTATTCCGTACAGAGCCCCATAGGCCCTGGTCTAAAGTAGTCCACTATTCCCTACAGAGCCCTATAGAAACTGGTCTAAAGTAGTCCGTAATATATGGAATAGGGCCCTGGTCTAAAGTAGTCCACTATATATGGAATAGGGTGCCATTTGGGGCGTATGCACTGTATCCGACAGAGTTGCAGAGTCAGATCAATGGTATAGCCTGTCTTAGCAGCAGTATATACAATAGAATAGTCCTGTCCAGTTCTCTCTCTCTCTCTCTCTCTCTCTCTCTCTCTCTCTCTCTCTCTCTCTCTCTCTCTCTCTCTCTCTCTCTCAACATGGCATCCTTAGATCCACTCTGTAGGCTTCTCACAGGGCTGTATGTTGTTGTAGCGGTTCTTGCCCCTGTTCTCTGGTAGACGGGCTGCATCCAGAGGCTGGTTACGACCCACATCCTTCAGATCCTGAGGGGGAATAGAAATCATGAATGTTTTAGTGAAGCAGCTCCATGGGCTAGGGGCCTGGGCTAGGGTAAATAAAGCACAGGATTTTACAAAGAATTGATTTATAAACCAATACTTCAAAGTTTAAAAATTACTTATAGACCCCTTTATAAAAAAAAAAAATGTAGATAAGGGCATCTCTTATCAGATATTATTTTCTGAAGGTTTTTACCTCAAATTCTTCTGACAGAAGGTAGTTGGAGTCTGCCTGTAGCTTAGTGAGGTGGGATTCAAAGTGGGCTGCTTTGACGGGGCTGAGGGGAGACAGACAGACACATCTTAGAGAAAGGATTTATCAAAATGATTTAAATGTGTACATGTAAAAACATTTATGGTACAGGATTTCTTGTGATTTATTTAGGGCAGATAATAGGACTTGTAATATTTCATGTCCATCCTATTTAATTCATGATTTATAGAGACAGAAGATAACATGGATGATGTAAGAGACGTACCTTGAGATGCGTCGGTTGCTGAAATAAAGAGGAGCAGAGTGTGAGATTAGACGGCAACCCTAGAAGGTTCATGAAATTACACAGACTGTCTGTTGGTGGTGGACCTATGTTTAGATACTGAGTGTTTGGTGCAGAGACAGTGTGTTGAGGTAGACAGGAGTTCACTGTGTTGTCCATCCCCTCTCAGTAGTGACTGACAACCTAGGGATCAATGATGGTTGTGGATGGATGCATCCATTATTTCAGCACAAACACTCACGCATGCACTCACGAGCGCGCGCACGCACACACACACACACACACACACACACACACACACACACACACACACACACACACACACACACACACACACACACACACACACACACACACACACACACACACACACACACACACACACACACACACACACACACACACACTTGTACAGACACATCTATTTTTAGAGACAGGGAGAATGACGTCCCTCTCTGTCCCTTCACTCATACTGATTAAGGTTCCCTGCGAGTGAGTGTGACAATGGACAGAAACAAATCGGATGGCATCAGAGAGGAGAAGAGAAGAGAGACAGAGGAGGGAAGGGGATAGCAGAGGAGAGAGAGAAGGATGGAGAGATGGAAGGATGGAGAGAGAGAAGGATGGAGAGAGGGAAGGATGGAGAGATGGAAGGATGGAGAGAGGGAAGGATGGAGAGAGGGAAGGATGTAGAGATGGAAGGATGGAGAGAGGGAAGGATGGAGAGATGGAAGGATGGAGAGAGGGAAGGATGGAGAGAGGGAAGGATGGAGAGAGGGAAGGATGGAGAGATGGAAGGATGGAAGGATGGAGAGAGGGAAGGATGGAGAGAGGGAAGGATGGAGAGAGGGAAGGATGGAGAGAGGGAAGGATGGAGAGATGGAAGGATGGAGAGAGGGAAGGATGGAGAGAGGGAAGGATGGAGAGATGGAAGGATGAGAGAGAGGGAAGGATGGAGAGATGGAAGGATGGAGAGAGGGAAGGATGGAGAGAGGGAAGGATGGAGAGAGAGAAGGATGGAGAGATGGAAGGATGGAGAGATGGAAGGATGAGAGAGAGGGAAGGATGGAGAGATGGAAGGATGGAGAGATGGAAGGATGGAGAGAGGGAAGGATGGAGAGAGGGAAGGATGGAGAGAGGGAAGGATGGAGAGATGGAAGGATGGAGAGATGGAAGGATGGAGAGATGGAAGGATGGAGAGAGGGAAGGATGGAGAGATGGAAGGATGGAGAGATGGAAGGATGGAGAGAGGGAAGGATGGAGAGAGAGAAGGATGGAGAGATGGAAGGATGGAGAGATGGAAGGATGGAGAGAGGGAAGGATGGAGAGAGGGAAGGATGGAGAGAGGGAAGGATGGAGAGAGGGAAGGATGGAGAGAGGGAAGGATGGAGAGATGGAAGGATGGAGAGATGGAAGGATGGAGAGAGGGAAGGATGGAGAGAGGGAAGGATGGAGAGAGAGAAGGATGGAGAGATGGAAGGATGGAGAGATGGAAGGATGAGAGAGAGGGAAGGATGGAGAGATGGAAGGATGGAGAGATGGAAGGATGAGAGAGAGGGAAGGATGGAGAGATGGAAGGATGGAGAGATGGAAGGATGGAGAGAGGGAAGGATGGAGAGATGGAAGGATGGAGAGAGGGAAGGATGGAGAGATGGAAGGATGGAGAGAAGGAAGGATGGAGAGATGGAAGGATGGAGAGATGGAAGGATGGAGAGATGGAAGGATGGAGAGATGGAAGGATGGAGAGATGGAAGGATGGAGAGAGGGAAGGATGGAGAGATGGAAGGATGGAGAGATGGAAGGATGGAGAGAGGGAAGGATGGAGAGATGGAAGGATGGAGAGATGGAAGGATGGAGAGAAGGAAGGATGGAGAGATGGAAGGATGGAGAGATGGCCTCAGTCTGTCATTACATGTGAAATCAATGAACTGCTAGTCCTCTCTGCTCTGATCCCCATGTCAACCACTGGTTTTAAGTCATGTATATTTCAGCAGTGCTCTCTTTGTGATCTCTTTTCTCTGTCAGTCAGTAGTTGGAAGAACTAGGAGGGAGGCAGTGACTCCAGTATTTCCTTGTCACTCCTTCAGTCTCAAGCAATGTCTTTCCTATAATCTTCACTACAATGCAATTACACATGAAGACACGTTTCTCTCTATGGGCTTCTCAACTCAGAGTGTGTACAGTTGTAATGAACAACTCTTTATGGATTCACCCTGAGTGAGGAATCAACTGAGAGAGCGTATAGTTGTAATGAACAACTCTTTATGGATTCACCCTGAGTGAGGAATCAACTCAAAGAGTGTACAGTTGTAATGAACAACTCTTTATGGATTCACCCTGAGTGAGGAATCAACTCAAAGAGTGTACAGTTGTAATGAACAACTCTTTATGTATTCCCCCTGAGTGAGGGATGGTGTACAGTACGTACTCAGACATAGATTTAAAGAGACCTGAGAGCTTCACTCATCTCAGTCATCATTCAGGAATATAATGACTGGTAGTGTGTGTGTCAGACCTGGATTGTGTATTGCAGTATCTGGAATTTATAATATTTGTAGTTCTTCTGTGTATTTGAGTATTTTCAAATACACAGCCCAAAATGGGTAAAAACATTTTTGATGGTTATTTGTAAAAACAAATAGTCCACCAAATGTATTTGAGAGTATTGTATTTGAGCTGTCTGTCTGTCTGTCTGTGTGTGTGTGTGTGTGTGTGTGTGCGCGTGCGTGCATGTGCATGTGTGTGTAATAATAACATTATTTGTACTGCGCTAACAAAGTAACAAAGTGCTTCACATCATACAATAATCAAATCAAATTAAAGTACTGACAAAGAAACAAAAACAGGAGGAAGGAGAACGAAACAAGATCATTCAAATCAGACGTTGAAAGCATCTTTATAAAAGAGTGTCCTCAGCAGGGATATGAAGAGACCCTGAATCTACAGCCTGATCTCTGGTTCCTCAGCAGGGATATAAAGAGACCCTGAATCTACAGCCTGATCTCTGGTTCTTCAGCAGGGATATAAAGAGACCCTGAATCTACAGCCTGATCTCTGGTTCCTCAGCAGGGATATGAAGAGACCCTGAATCTACAGCCTGATCTCTGGTTCCTCAGCAGGGATATAAAGAGACCCTGAATCTACAGCCTGATCTCCTCTGGTTCCTCAGCAGGGATATGAAGAGACCCTGAATCTACAGCCTGATCTCCTCTGGTTCCTCAGCAGGGATATGAAGAGACCCTGAATCTACAGCCTGATCTCTGGTTCCTCAGCAGGGATATAAAGAGACCCTGAATCTACAGCCTGATCTCCTCTGGTTCCTCAGCAGGGATATAAAGAGACCCTGAATCTACAGCCTGATCTCCTCTGGTTCCTCAGCAGGGATATAAAGAGACCCTGAATCTACAGCCTGATCTCTGGTTCCTCAGCAGGGATATAAAGAGACCCTGAATCTACAGCCTGATCTCCTCTGGTTCCTCAGCAGGGATATAAAGAGACCCTGAATCTACAGCCTGATCTCCTCTGGTTCCTCAGCAGGGATATGAAGAGACCCTGAATCTACAGCCTGGTCTCCTCTGGTTCCTCAGCAGGGATATGAAGAGACCCTGCATCTGCAGCCTGATCTACTCTGGCAGACCATTCCAACGTCTAGGGGCCCTATTTGCTAATTGTTTTTAACCTTTGGAATGGTCAACAGTGCCCTGCCAGAGAATCTCAGGCTGTGTCCTGGTTCATAGGCAGATGAATGGTTAACAGTGCCCTGCCAGAGAATCTCAGGCTGTGTCCTGGTTCATAGGCAGATGAATGGTTAACAGTGCCCTGCCAGAGGATCTCAGGCTGTGTCCTGGTTCATAGGCAGATGAATGGTTAACAGTGCCCTGCCAGAGGATCTCAGGCTGTGTCCTGGTTCATAGGGAGATGAATGGTCAGAGATATAGGCTGGGGATAAACCAAGACTTAAACGTGATTAATACAAGGTTAATATATATTTAGAAATTAAATGGTAGCTAGTGTAGAGAAACTAGATCAGGTGTGATTTGGTTCCATTTCCTGGTGCCTGTTAAAAGCTGAGCTGCAGCGTTCTGAACTAACTGTAGAAGATGGAGTGATTTCTGACTGACACATGTATACAGAGAGTTACAGTAATCTAGGTGTGAGGCAATACAAGCATGTGGAAGTTTCTCCAAATCAGTGGCTGAGATAAAAGACTTGACTTTATCTGTACTTCTTATATGATAAAAACAGGGCTAGACAGCCTCTCTTACATGCAGCTCGAGGTTTAGGTCAGGGTCAAAGAAGACACCAAGGTTTTTGGCCGTAGGCTTTACATTTGTTGACTAATGGTTACCTACAAGTTTATCTACAACCAAGGTTATGTACAATCTGAGTTCTAGCAAGGTGGGGGTCAAATACAACAACATCAGATTTCAACATCTGATGTCAGCAAGACACTTGTGAAGGATAGCTACGCTAGCTTGGTCATTGGTGAAGGGTAGCTACACTAGCTTGGTCAGTGGTGAACGGTAGCTACACTAGCTTGGTCAGTGGTGAAGGGTAGCTATGCTAGCTTGGTCATTGGTGAAGGGTAGCTATGCTAGCTTGGTCACTGGTGAAGGGTAGCTATGCTAGCTTGGTCATTGGTGAAGGGTAGCTATGCTAGCTTGGTCACTGGTGAACGGTAGCTATGCTAGCTTGGTCAGTGGTGAAGGGTAGCTATGCTAGCTTGGTCACTGGTGAAGGATAGCTATGCTAGCTTGGTCACTGGTGAAGGGTAGCTATGCTAGCTTGGTCACTGGTGAAGGGTAGCTATGCTAGCTTGGTCACTGGTGAAGGATAGCTATGCTAGCTTGGTCACTGGTGAAGGATAGCTATGCTAGCTTGGTCAGTGGTGAAGGGTAGCTACGCTAGCTTGGTCACTGGTGAAGGGTAGCTATGCTAGCTTGGTCACTGGTGAAGGGTAGCTACGCTAGCTTAGTCACTGGGTCTGATTGGTAAATAGACCTGCATGTTATCCACCTACCAGTGAAACTGAATGTTCCAATTGCGGATGATGTCACCAAGGGGAAGCATATAAAGGGAAAAATGATTCTGTGTGTCTCACCTTCTGACTCCAACGTACATCCCTGATATAGGCCCCTGCTTCCACATGCTCATCCGTACCACTGGGCTCTCCTGTACTGCCCTGTGTACACACAACCACGCACTCAATTCAACTTTAAATCAATATATTTTTTAACACAATTTGTACAATTTTATTAGATTTGCCAGAAAGGGCAGCACAATGTACAACACACACACACACACACACACACACTACAGTACTCATTTTTCAGTCATTTATCCTAATTGCACAACCATTAACGTGACAAATGATTCTGGACTCTACAATAAGGTTAGACATCATTGGCAGACTGAGTTTCAGGATGCTGATCATTATTCACTATGTTGTAACTCCAGCTTACTTCCTTTATAAATAACAAACAGAAACATTATTTACTGTCTAATAGCTCAAGACACATGAAAATACACATCTACATGTGAGTTCCAGCATTATTTTTGTTGTTGTGACCAAAGGAGTATCAAACTGTGTTAATAACCCACTGAGCTAAAGCCTAGGCATTATCCCAGAGAGGTAACGCATATCTTCAGGTCTCAGGCAAGGTTAAACATCCCAGTCCTGGACACACACTCACACTTTACGGACTCTCTGCCTGTAGACGAGGAGGGAGATGATGGCGATCAACATTCCGATGAGGAACATTCCAGCGCTGATGCCCTCGATGACTCCGCTCAGGGGCTCTGGGAGAGAAAACAATAACATACAAACATCCATGAATAAAACACGTTACTGTGACAGTGACTATAGTAATAAACCCCTTACTGTGACAGTGACTATAGTAATAAACCCTTTACTGTGACAGTGACTATAGTAATAAACCCCTTACTGTGACAGTGACTATAGTAATAAACCCCTTACTGTGACAGTGACTATAGTAATAAACCCCTTACTGTGACAGTGACTATAGTAATAAACCCCTTACTGTGACAGTGACTAGAGTAATAAACCCCTTACTGTGACAGTGACTATAGTAATAAACCCCTTACTGTGACAGTGACTATAGTAATAAACCCCTTACTGTGACAGCGACTATAGTAATAAACCCCTTACTGTGACAGTGACTATAGTAATAAACCCCTTACTGTGACAGTGACTAGAGTAATAAACCCCTTACTGTGACAGCGACTATAGTATTAAACCCCTTACTGTGACAGCGACTATAGTATTAAACCCCTTACTGTGACAGTGACTATAGTAATAAACCCCTTACTGTGACAGTGACTATAGTAATAAACCCCTTACTGTGACAGTGACTAGAGTAATAAACCCCTTACTGTGACAGTGACTAGAGTAATAAACCCCTTACTGTGACAGTGACTATAGTAATAAACCCCTTACTGTGACAGTGACTATAGTAATAAACCCCTTACTGTGACAGTGACTATAGTAATAAACACTTTACTGTGACAGTGACTATAGTAATAAACCCCTTACTGTGACAGTGACTATAGTAATAAACCCCTTACTGTGACAGTGACTATTGTAATAAACCCCTTACTGTGACAGTGACTATAGTAATAAACCCCTTACTGTGACAGTGACTATAGTAATAAACCCCTTACTGTGACAGTGACTATTGTAATAAACCCCTTACTGTGACAGTGACTATAGTAATAAACACTTTACTGTGACAGTGACTATAGTAATAAACCCCTTACTGTGACAGTGACTATAGTATTAAACCCCTTACTGTGACAGTGACTATAGTAATAAACCCCTTACTGTGACAGTGACTATAGTAATAAACCCCTTACTGTGACAGTGACTATAGTAATAAACCCCTTACTGTGACAGCGACTATAGTAATAAACCCCTTACTGTGACAGTGACTATAGTAATAAACCCCTTACTGTGACAGTGACTATAGTAATAAACCCCTTACTGTGACAGTGACTATAGTAATAAACCCCTTACTGTGACAGTGACTATAGTAATAAACCCCTTACTGTGACAGTGACTATAGTAATAAACCCCTTACTGTGACTACTAGTTAGTCTCCTCTAGCAAAACCTTTGTGGCCCTTCCCCAATCTTTTATTGGAATCAGGGGAGCTGAGTGAGTTGTTTTAACTTTCACCGTATTGCTGGTACTATATGTGATGGATCAATGTTTAAGACAGAGCAGAGGAATAGGAACCATTTGAGCAGGAGATTAAAGCACTATATTCTCAGATAGCACTGCAGGGTTTCATGTCTAAATCAATGGACCAGAGTATTTGCACACAACACAGTCTACCTGCTGTAATAGGGGGCTATGTTACTGTACTGTATACAGTGTGATCTGAAAGTATTCAGACCCCTTGACTTGTTCTACATTTTGTTACGTTACAGGCTTATTATAAAATGTTTACCATCATCAATCTACACACAATACACCATAATTACAAAGCCAAAACAGGTTTTTAGACATTTTGCCAAATTTACAAAAAAACTAAAACAGAAATACGTTATTTACATAAGTATTCAGACCCTTTGCTATTAAACTCGAAATTGAGCTCAGGTGCATCCTGTTTCCATTGATCATCCTTGAGATGTTTCTACAACTTGATTGGAGTCCACCTGGTGTAAATTCAATTGATTGGACATGATTTGGAAAGGCACACATCTGTCTATATAAGGTCCCACAGTTTGGCAGTGCATGTCAGAGCAAACACCAGACCATGAGGTCGAAGGAATTGTCTGTAAAGCTTCGAGACAGGATTGTGTTGAGGCACAGATCTAAGGAAGGGTACCAAAACATTTCTGCAGCATTGAAGGTCCCCAAGAACACAGTGGCCTCCACCATTCTTAAATGGAAGAAGTTTGGAATCACCAAGATTGTTCCTAGAGCTTGTCGCCTGGCCACTGAGCAATCGGGGGAGAAGGGCGTTGGTCAGGGAGATGACCAAGAACCCTATGGTCACTCTGACAGAGCGCTTGAGTTCCTCTGTGGAGATGGGGGAACCTTCCAGAAGGACAACGATCCCTGCAGCACTCCACCAATCAGGCCGTTATGGTAGTGGTCAGACGGAAGCTACTTTGGGACAAGTCTGAGTGGCCCAGCCAGAGCCCGGACTTGAACCTGATCTAACATCCCAGGAGAGACCTGAAAATAGATGTGCAGCGACGCTCCCCATCCAACCTGACAGAGCTGGAGAGGATCTGCAGCGACGCTCCCCATCCAACCTGACGGAGCTGGAGAGGATCTGCAGCGACGCTCCCCATCCAACCTGACAGAGCTGGAGAGACCTGCAGCGACACTCCCCATCCAACCTGACAGAGCTGGAGAGACCTGCAACGACACTCCCCATCCAACCTGACAGAGCTGGAGAGACCTGCAGCGACACTCCCCATCCAACCTGACAGAGCTGGAGAGACCTGCAGCGACGCTCCCCATCCAACCTGACAGAGTTGGAGAGGATCTGCAGAGAAGAATGGGAGGAACTCCCCAAATACAGATGTGCCAAGCTTCTAGCGTCATACCCAAGAAGACTCAAGGCTGTAATCGCTGCCAAAGGTGCTTCAACAAAGTACTGAGTAAAGGGTCTGAATACTTATGTAAATGTGATATTTCTGGGGAAAAAATGATTTCATCCATTTTAGAATAAGGCCGTAACATAACAAAATGTGGAAAAAGTGAAGGGGTCTGAATACTTTCCGAATGAATTGTATTTTACGTAATGGATGAGCTAAAGTACATTGGCAGCATTTAATCAGTGCACCTGTATGTAAGCTTAAAACAGGTTGGAAAGGTCGGAGATTTATTTTATTATACAGGTTGTTTTGTTAAGATTCCAAAAAAATAATCTGAGAACAAGAAAGAGAGAGAGTTAGAATGAGGGGGGGTGGAGAGAGAGAAGGATGAGAGAGAGAAAGAAAGAGAGCGCGAGAGAGAGATAAGAGAGAGAGATTAGAGGATGAGGGTCAGATATAGAGGGGCATATAGTGTGGCTTGACCTGCTTGTGTCCTGATGGGTGGAGACAGGAAGTGTCAGAGTAATGAAGACAGAGGGAAGGAGAGTAGGATGAGAGGGCCAGGATCAGAGGTAAAGCTCACCTGCTTGTGTCTTGATGGGTGGAGACAGGATGGTGTCCCTGTAGAGAGGTTGGGGAAACTCTCTGTGTTCTTCATCAAGTAGCTGAGTGAAGGCACGGACACTGATTCTGCACAGAGAACAGCCATTGACTTCCATTAGTATCTACTTAGATCAACTTATTTCCCTGGTGAGCATAAATGGCTATAATATACTGCTATTCTTTTGCCCTCTGAGACAAGGTCAAGGGTTATGTATGACCTGTAAGACTTGATTAAGATGGTCATTGTCTTAAGTAAATCAAACCTTGGTAAAGTGTTTGGTTTGTGTGGGGCCGTATCATTGTTTACCTGTAGGCAGTCTTAGGCTTGAGAGGCCCATCACAGAAGTTATCATGATCCTCCTCTGAATCACAAGGCCCTCCCAGGCGATCCATCCCCGCCCCCAGGTTGACCTCAAACACCTGCCCAGCTCCCATTCCCTGTTCCTGGGCACAGCCACTGGGAAAGTAGCCTGTCTGGTAGGCCCGCACGGAGCTGTTGGTTCTGTAGTCCTGGAAGGAAGGTAGAGGGTGGAGCTGCTCTGGCTGCAGGACTTCATTGTCTGTGACCGGTACAAGAGTGAATAATAAAGTTGGATGGATTCAAAAGTGTACTAAATCCCCTTCAGCTCTCCCTTAAAAGCTCTCTTTCACTCCCTCATCAATTACATTTGGAAGTTTTTCAATTTCAAATGTTAGATTGTATTTGATTTCATCAGCATCATTATCAGACATATCCAACATTATGTTAAAGTTAAAAAAGGTGAATTGTGTAGATAGTAAATTGAGCTGTACTGAGAAAGGACAATTGTATGAAGCTGTAAATAAAGAGGAATCTTTACTGTACCATTGGACTCAGCCACGATGACAGTGAAGAACCTGACGGCTCCGTTGACGTCACTGAACCAGCTGCAGTTGAACTTGAACAAAATGGTGGAGGGTGTGATGCGTACCGCACTCTCATTGACCCGTATTGTGGTAGGGGGCGGGCCTAAAGGGGGAAAAAAGACAGGCGATTGGTTCAAGGGGTGTGTCTGTCAAAAAATCCAGACTTTGATTGGCTGAATCAGATGTGTAAGAGTAGGGCTGGAACTAAAGCCTGCACACTCAGTATCTCTGCAGGGGAGGATTGGCCATCCTTGTTCTAGAAATATGCTGCCATGTGTCTCCTCTTGTATCATAGATCGTGTATCATATCGATTACATATCAAAACGTGTCCCTTGCCATGGGACAAATAATGATTGACTTGACAATAGGCCTCTTTTAGACCCAGAATCCCACTCCTACTGATTTTCCAGCATTTGTATGTATGCCACTGTATCTCTATATCAGGTCCAGCTCAGACAAGCTAATATTGTATTGTTTCTTTGGTTGATTATCAGTGAGACAGATTGTAATTGGATTGGTCCCATTTCTTACCATCCACTACATGTGGTCTCTGGATTCTCTGGACAACCAGGTCCTCTTTAAGCCCCACCTGACAGGGTCTCTCTCTCTCTCTCTCTCTCTCTCTCTCTCTCTCTCTCTCTCTCTCTCTCTCTCTCTCTCTCTCTCTCTCTCTCTCTCTCTCTCTCTCTCTCTCTCTCTCTCTCTCTCTCTCTCTCTCTCTCTCTCTCTCTCTCTCTCTAGTTAGACAGTGAAACAGCAGGGCTCTTGACAGAAGTGTGAAAGCTCATCGCCTCCTTATAAACCACGCTGTGAATGCACTAGTAAATCTGTCCACTTACAGAGAGGAGGGAGAGAGACAGAGAGAGAGAGGGAGAGATAGGGGTAGAGAGAGGAGAGAGAGAGAGGAGACAGAAAGATCGAGAGAGAGCGAGAGAGAGAGAGAGAGAGAGAGAGAGAGAGAGAGAGAGAGAGAGAGAGAGAGAGGTAGAGAGGTAGAGGAGGAGAGTAGAGAGAGTGAGAAAGAGAGAGTGAAAGAGAGAACGCGCATGCCTGGTCACATCCATTGAGGCCATCTGGAGGATGTATTAGTTAATATGGCACCGTCTCCACTGATCTAATTATGTTCTGTTGGTTATGATGATGTCGTCCTCCCTCCCTCCCTCCCTCCCTCCCTCCCTCCCTCCGGAAAGAAGAAACAACACAAATCTCTGGCATTTCCATCCCCCTAGGGGAGGCAGAGGGTGAGGAGGGGAGAGGATTTGAGTTGGCCTAGCAGCCTATTTCTCTAAATCTTTCTCTCTGTCTCTCTTTTCTGCTCTCATTCCTCTCATCACCCCCCTCTGTGCTCTCTCTCTCTCTCTCTCTCTCTCTCTCTCTCTCTCTCTCTCTGCTGCTCTCCCAGGTGTTCTGAGCTATTTGAGGATATCTTTATTTAAATGTGTTCCTGAGGCTGCAGCTCCCGTAGGGGGGCAACACAGCCACAGTTAGGCTAGTTAGTACCCGCTAACAGGGATGTCTTGCTTCCACAATGCTCCCCTATGGACTTCACCCTGCCCCTGTCCACTTTAGATGACATCAGATGTCTTCCTACCTCCTGTCTACTTCCTACTAGTGTTCTAATCAGTGTCATGGGCTGCGTCTGGAATAGACCAGAGCCCTATTCCCTATATAGTTCACTACTTTTGACCAGAGCCCTATTCCCATTATAGTGCACTACTGTTGACCAGAGCCCTATTCCCAATATAGTGCACTACTGTTGACCAGAGCCCTATTCCCTATATAGTCCAGGGCCCTATGGGCCTTATAGTGAGTAGGGGGGCCTTCTGGGATTCACGTAAAGTCTTCTAGAGGGGCCTTTGGTTCAGTTGTATGAGCAATGACAAGCTAAAGGAACTGGTCTAGCTACTATAGCTGTCCTCTCTCATCTGATAATGGCATTGTCACTTTGGCAGCTGATATTGACCACTTGGTAGCTTGCACTTAACAGCTCTAGAGGGCATATCTTTGGCATTTTCCTGAGTCAAGCTGAAGACAGACAGCTGATGGTGGCCAAGTGATTTCCTATACAAACTAGCAGACAGAGAGAGAGAGAGAGAGAGAGAGAGAGAGAGAGAGGTCATGATCAGCTGAGCTCCTGCATTTTTCATCAAGATGCAGACCTCCTTACTGTCCCTAGAATTTCTAAGCAAACCGCTGGAGGCAGGGCTTTCTCCTATAGAGCTAAAGTTTTATGGAATGGTCTGCCTATCCATGTGAGAGAAGCAGACTCGGTCTCAACCTTTAAGTCTTTATTGAAGACTCATCTCTTCAGTAGGTTCTATGATTGAGCGTAGTCTGGCCCAGGAGTCTGAAGGTGAACGGAAAGGCACTGGAGCAACGAACCGCACTTGCTGTCTTCCTGTCCGGGTTGGCACCCCCCTTGGGTTCTGCCGTGGCGGAGATCTTGTGGGCTATACTCGGCCTTGTCTCATGATGGTAAGTTGGTGGTTGAAGATATCCCTCTAGTGGTGTGGGGGCTGTGCTTCGGCAGAGTGGGTGGGGTTATACCCTGCCTGTTTGGCCCTGTCCGGGGGTTTTGTCGGACGGGGCCACAGTGTCTCCCGACCCCTCCTGTCTCAGCCTCCAGTATTTATGCTGCAGTAGTTTATGTGTCGGGGGACTAGGGTCAGTCTGTTATATCTGAAGTATTTCTCCTGTCTTATCCGGTGTCCTGTGTGAATTTATGTATGCTCACTCTAATTCTCTCTCTCTCTCTTTCTCTCTCTTTCTTTCTTTCTTTCTTTCTTTCGTTCTTTCTTTCTTTCTTTCTCTCTCGGAGGACCTGAGCCCTAGGACCATGCCTCAGGACTACCTGGCCTGATGACTCCTTGCTGTCCCCAGTCCACCTGGCCGTGCTGCCACTCCAGTTTCAACTGTTCTGCCTGCAGCTATGGAACCCTGACCTGTTCACCGGACGTGCTACCTGTCCCAGACCTGATGTTTACAACTCTCTAGAGACAGCAGGAGCGGTAGAGATACTCTGAATGATCGGCTATGAAAAGCCAACTGACATTTACTCCTGAGGTGCTGACCTGTTGCACCCTCGACAACCACTGTGATTATTATTATTTGACCCTGCTGGTCATCTATGAACATTTGAACATTTTGGCCATGTTCTGTTATAATCTGGCACAGCACAGCCAGAAGAGGACTGTCCACCCCTCATAGCCTGGTTCCTCTCTTGGTTTGTTCCTAGGTTCTGGACTTTCTAAGGAGTTTTTCCTAGCAACCGTGCTTCTACATCTGCATTGCTTGCTGTTTGGGGTTTTAGGCTGGGTTTCTGTACAGCACTTTGTGACATCAGCTGATGTAAGAAGGGCTTTATGAATAAATTTGATTGATACTACTGTAAAAGGTCTGATAGAAACATTACTACTGTTAGTTGTCTGGTAGAAACACTACTACTGATAGAAACACTACTACTGATAGTGGTCTGATAGAAACACTACTACTGGTAGAAACACTACTACTGTTAGAAACACTACTACTGATAGTGGTCTGATAGAAACACTACTACTGGTAGAAACACTACTACTGTTAGTGGTCTGGTAGAAACACTATTACTGGTAGAAACACTACTACTGTTAGTGGTCTGATAGAAACACTATTACTGGTAGAAACACTACTACTGTTAGTGGTCTGATAGAAACACTACTACTGGTAGAAACACTACTACTGGTAGAAACACTACTACTGTTAGTGGTCTGGTAGAAACACTACTACTGTTAGTGGTCTGGTAGAAACACTACTACTGTTAGTGGGCTGGTAGAAACACTACTACTGTTAGTGGTCTGGTAGAAACACTACTACTGGTAGAAACACTACTACTGTTAGTGGTCTGATAGAAACACTACTACTGGTAGAAACACTACTACTGTTAGTGGTCTGATAGAAACACTACTACTGGTAGAAACACTACTACTGTTAGAAACACTACTACTGGTAGAAACACTACTACTGTTAGTGGTCTGATAGAAACACTACTACTGTTAGAAACACTACTACTGATAGTGGTTTGATAGAAACACTACTACTGGTAGAAACACTACTACTGTTAGTGGTCTGATAGAAACACTACTACTGTTAATGGTCTGGTAGAAACACTACTACTGGTAGAAACACTACTACTGGTAGAAACACTACTACTGGTAGAAACACTACTACTGGTAGAAACACTACTACTGTTAGTGGTCTGGTAGAAACACTACTACTGATAGAAACACTACTACTGTTAGTGGTCTGGTAGAAACACTACTACTGTTAGTGGTCTGGTAGAAACACTACTACTGTTAGTGGTCTGGTAGAAACACTACTACTGGTAGAAACACTACTACTGTTAGTGGTCTGATAGAAACACTACTACTGGTAGAAACATTACTACTGTTAGTGGTCTGATAGAAACACTACTACTGGTAGAAACACTACTACTGTTAGAAACACTACTACAGGTAGAAACACTACTACTGGTAGAAACACTACTACTGTTAGAAACACTACTACTGGTAGAAACACTACTACTGTTAGTGGTCTGATAGAAACACTACTACTGTTAGAAACACTACTACTGTTAGAAACACTACTACTGATAGTGGTTTGATAGAAACACTACTACTGGTAGAAACACTACTACTGTTAGTGGTCTGATAGAAACACTACTACTGTTAGTGGTCTGGTAGAAACACTACTACTGGTAGAAACACTACTACTGGTAGAAACACTACTACTGTTAGTGGTTTGATAGAAACACTACTACTGGTAGAAACACTACTACTGTTAGTGGTCTGATAGAAACACTACTACTGTTAGTGGTCTGGTAGAAACACTACTACTGGTAGAAACACTACTACTGGTAGAAACACTACTACTGTTAGTGGTCTGGTAGAAACACTACTACTGATAGAAACACTACTACTGTTAGTGGTCTGGTAGAAACACTACTACTGTTAGTTGTCTGGTAGAAACACTACTACTGTTAGTGGTCTGGTAGAAACACTATTACTGGTAGAAACACTACTACTGTTAGTGGTCTGATAGAAACACTACTACTGGTAGAAACACTACTACTGGTAGAAACACTACTACTGTTAGTGGTCTGGTAGAAACACTACTACTGTTAGTGGTCTGGTAGAAACACTACTACTGGTAGAAACACTACTACTGTTAGTGGTCTGATAGAAACACTACTACTGGTAGAAACACTACTACTGTTAGTGGTCTGATAGAAACACTACTACTGGTAGAAACACTACTACTGTTAGAAACACTACTACTGGTAGAAACACTACTACTGTTAGTGGTCTGATAGAAACACTACTACTGTTAGAAACACTACTGCTGTTAGTGGTCTGGTAGAAACACTACTACTGGTAGAAACACTACTACTGGTAGAAACACTACTACTGTTAGTGGTTTGATAGAAACACTACTACTGTTAGAAACACTACTACTGTTAATGGTCTGATAGAAACACTACTACTGTTAGTGGTCTGGTAGAAACACTACTACTGGTAGAAACACTACTACTGGTAGAAACACTACTACTGTTAGTGGTCTGGTAGAAACACTACTACTGGTAGAAACACTACTACTGTTAGTGGTCTGATAGAAACACTACTACTGGTAGAAACACTACTACTGGTAGAAACACTACTACTGTTAGTGGTCTGATAGAAACACTACTACTGGTAGAAACACTACTACTGGTAGAAACACTACTACTGATAGTGGTCTGATAGAAACACTACTACTGGTAGAAACACTACTACTGGTAGAAACACTACTACTGTTAGTGGTCTGGTAGAAACACTACTACTGGTAGACCACTACTACTGTTAGTGGTCTGGTAGAAACACTACTACTGGTAGAAACACTACTACTGGTATAAACACTACTACTGTTAGTGGTCTGATAGAAACACTACTACTGATAGTGGTCTGGTAGAAACACTACTACTGGTAGAAACACTACTACTGGTAGAAACACTACCACTGTTAGTGTTCTGGTAGAAACACTACTACTGGTAGAAACACTACTACTGGTAGAAACACTACTACTGTTAGTGGTCTGGTAGAAACACTACTACTGATAGAAACACTACTACTGTTAGTGGTCTGATAGAAACACTACTACTGGTAGAAACACTACTACTGTTAGTGGTCTGATAGAAACACTACTACTGATAGAAACACTACTACTGGTAGAAACACTACTACTGATAGTGGTCTGGTAGAAACACTACTACTGGTAGAAACACTACTACTGGTAGAAACACTACTACTGGTAGAAACACTACTACTGTTAGTGGTCTGGTAGAAACACTACTACTGGTAGAAACACTACTACTGGTAGAAACACTACTACTGTTAGTGGGCTGGTAGAAACACTACTACTGTTAGTGGTCTGGTAGAAACACTACTACTGGTAGAAACACTACTACTGTTAGTTGTCTGGTAGAAACACTACTACTGTTAGTGGTCTGGTAGAAACACTACTACTGGTAGAAACACTACTACTGGTAGAAACACTACTACTGTTAGTAGTCTGGTAGAAACACTAGTGGTACTCATACAAGCTTAGACTGTCAGACAGCCCATGTAGCTGGAACAAGTCTTTTAACAGTATCAGCAGGGAGTGCATGTTGGGACAGCTAAATCCCACCAACCATTGTGTCACTCTGATGTTGTTTGGTGTCATGTGGTGTGGTTCTGTGTGGTGACTTGGTTTGTTGTCATGGTGATTGTGGGTCTGGATCTTACAGCAGATAAACTCTACTCTTGGAAGGGGTCTATGATACAACTCCGGTTGTCAGCCGGTATAGGTAGTTACTCACGGTCGATCATGGTGACCACGTTCTCCTCCACGGCGGGGCTGCTGAGTCCAGCGGAGGCCACTCTGACAGCCACGTTGTATCTCCTGTAAGGCTGTAGTTTCTCCAGGCTGAGTAAGGTACTATCCCGGGCCAGACGCAGGGCATACACCAGCTCCCAGCTGTCCTGCTGACGCACCTGAAGGGTAGTGGACATTACTGAGTCCACTCCATGTTTTCAACATACTGAAAACTGATGAGTCCACTCCATGTTTTCAACATACTGACAACTGATAGTCCACTCCTTGTTTTCAACATACTGATACCTGATTAGTCCACTCCATGTTTTCAACATACTGACAACTGATTAGTCCACTCATGTTTTCAACATACTGATACCTGATTAGTCCACTCCATGTTTTCAACATACTGACAACTGATTACTGAAGTCCACTCCATGTTTTCAACATACTGACAACTGATTACTTAAGTCCACTCCATATTTTCAACATACTGACAACTGATTACTGTAGTCCACTCCATGTATTCAACATACTGACAACTGATTACTGAAGTCCACTCCATGTTTTCAACATACTATTAACTGATTGCTGCAGTCCACTCTGTTTTCAACATACTGACAACTGATTACTGCAGTCCACTCCATGTTTTCAACATACTGACAACTGATTACTGAAGTCCACTCCATATTTTCAACATACTGACAACTGATTACTGCAATCCACTCCATGTATTCAACATACTGACAACTGATTACTGAAGTCCACTCCATGTTTTCAACATACTGTTAACTGATTGCTGCAGTCCACTCTGTTTTCAACATACTGACAACTGATTACTGTAGTCCACTCCATGTTTTCAACATACTGACAACTGATTACTGCAGTCCACTCCATGTTTTCAACATACTGATAACTGATTACTGCAGTCCACTCCATGTTTTCAACATACTGACAACTGAATAGTCCACTCCATGTTTTCAACATAATTACAACTGATTAGTGCTGTCCACTCCATGTTTTACTCCAGCACTAGTTGAGTAATGTACACTACATGGCCAAAAAGTATGTGGACACCTGCTGGTCAAACATCTCATTCCAAAAACATTGGCATTAACTTAATATGGAGTCGGTCCCCCTTTTTGCTGCCATAACAGCCTTCACTCTTCTGGGAAGGCTTTACACTAGATTTTGGAACATTGCTGCGGGGACTAGACACAAGAGCATTAGTGAGGTCAGGCACTGATGTTGGGCGATTAGGCCTGGCTTGCAGTCGACGTTCCAATTCATCCCTATAGTGTTCGATGAGGTTAAGGTCAGGGCTCTGTGCAGGTCAGTTAAGTTCTTCCACAATGATCTCGACAAAGCATTTCTCTACGGACCTCGCTTTGTGCACGGGGGCATTGTCATGCAGAAACAGGAAAGGGCCTTCCCCAAACTGTTGCCGCAAAGTTGGAAGCACAGAATCGTTAAGAATGCCATTGTATACTGTAGCGTTAATATTTCCCTTCAGTGGAACTAAGGGGCCTTGCCCGAACCATGGAAAACAGCCCCAGACCATTATCCCTCCTCCACCAAACTTTACAGTTGGCACTATGCATTGGGGAGGTAGCGTTCTCCTGGCATCTGCCAAATCCAGATTTGTCTGTCGGACTGCCAGATGGTGAAGCGTGATTCATTACTCCAGAGAACACGTTTCCACTGCTCAAGAGTCCAATGGTGGCAAGATTTACACCCCTCCAAACGACGCTTGGCATTGCGCATGGTGATCTTAGGCTTGTGTGCGGCTGCACAGCCATGGAAACCCATTTCATGAAGCTCCCAACGAACAGTTATTGTGCTGACGTTGCTTCCAGAGGCAGTTTTGAACTCAGTAGTGAGTGTTGCATCCGAGGACAGACGCTACGTGCTTCTTCACTCAATGGTCCCGTTCTGTGAACTTGTGTGGCCTGCCACTTCGCTGCTGAGCTGTTGTTGCTCCTAGACATTTCCGTTTAACAATAACAGCACTTACAGTTGACTGGGACAGCTCTAGCAGGGCAGAAATTTGACAAACTGACTTGTTAGAAAGGTGGCATCCTATGACGGTGCCACGTTGAAAGTCACTGAGCTCTTCAGTACGGGCTATTCTACTGCCAGTGTTTGTCTATGGAGATCGCATGGCTGTGTGCTCGATTTTATATACCTGTCAGCAACGGATGTTGCTGAAATAGCTGAATCCACTAATTTAAAGGGGTGTCCACATAGTGTATGAATGGGGTGGCAGGTAGCCTGGTGGGTAGGAGTGTTGGGCCAGTAACTGTAAAGGTTGCTGGATCAAATCCCTGAGCTGACAAGGAAAAAAATCTGTCGTTCTGCCCTGAACAAGGCAGTTAACCCATCGTTCCCTGGGCGTGGATGTCGATTAAAGTAGCCCCCCGCACCTCTCTGATTTAGAGGGGTTGGGTTAAATGCAGAAGACACATTTCAGTTGAATTCAGTTGTACAACTGACAAGGTATCCCATATCCCTGCAATGCCTTCAGTAAGGGACGTTACATTACCTCCACGTTATAGGAGTCCCAGTCGGAGTCAGGGAAGGTCCAGGAACAGGAGATGGATGAGGAACTCTGGGGGAAACAATGCATGTTCCGCAGCCTGGATGGGTCTGGGAGGAGGAGAGGGAACATGTATGATTGATTGGTTGATTGATCGATTGATTGGTTGATTGATTGATATTTACTAAACCTTATTTATCCAGGTTAATTTCATTGTGATCGCAAGAAGTCCCTGGTCCAAGAAAGCATGGCATGACATGTGTTAGTGCAGGGAGTTTTCAAACCATTGAGCTCAGGGTCTCATAACCTTGAGATGAGAACAATAACTTCTAGAGTTTTAGTTAGGAGCACTGTGGAAACCAACCTCTGCCTCCTCTATCTTCATACCCTCTGCCTCCTCTACCTTCCTACCTCCTGTCTCCTCTACCTTCCTACCTCCTGTCTCCTCTACCTTCCTACCTCCTGTCTCCTCTACCTTCCTACCCCCTACCTCCTGTCTCCTCTACCTTCATACCCCCTGTCTCCTCTACCTTCCTACCTCCTGTCTCCTCTACCTTCCTACCCCCTGTCTCCTCTACCTTCCTACCTCCTGTCTCCTCTACCTCCTGTCTCATCTACCTTCCTACCTCCTGTCTCCTCTACCCCCTGTCTCCTCTACCTTCCTACCTCCTGTTTCCTCTACCTTCCTACCCTCTGTCTCCTCTACCTTCCTACCCCCTATCTCCTCTACCTTCCTACCTCCTACCTCCTGTCTCCTCTACCTTCCTACCCCCTACCTCCTGTCTCCTCTACCTTCCTACCCTCTGTCTCCTCTACCTTCCTACCCCCTGTCTCCTCTACCTTCCTACCCTCTGTCTCCTCTACCTTCATACCCTCTGTCTCCTCTACCTTCCGACCTCCTGTCTCCTCTACCTTTCTACCTCCTGTCTCCTCTACCTTCCTACCTCCTGTCTCCTCTACCTCCTGTCTCCTCTACCTCCTGTCTCCTCTACCTTCCTACCTCCTGTCTCCTCTACCTTCTGTCTCCTCTACCTTCCTACCTTCTGTCTCCTCTACCTTCCTACCCCCTGTCTCCTATACCTTCCCCCCTACCTCCTGTCTCCTCTACCTTCCTACCTCCTGTCTCCTCTACCTCCTGTCTCCTCTACCTTTCTACATTCTGTCTCCTCTACCTTCCTACCCCCTGTCTCCTCTACCTTCCTACCTCCTGTCTCCTCTACCTTCCTACCTCCTGTCTCCTCTACCTTCCTACCTCCTGTCTCCTCTACCTTTCTACCTCCTGTCTCCTCTACCTTTCTACCTCCTGTCTCCTCTACCTTCCTACCTCCTGTCTCCTCTATCTTCATACCCTCTGTCTCCTCTACCTTCCTACCCTCTGTCTCCTCTACCTTCCTACCTCCTGTCTCCTCTATCTTCATACCCTCTGTCTCCTCTACCTTCCTACCTCCTGTCTCCTCTACCTTTCTACCTCCTGTCTCCTCTACCTTTCTACCCTCTGTCTCCTCTACCTTCCTACCCTCTGTCTCCTCTACCTTCCGACCTCCTGTCTCCTCTACCTTTCTACCTCCTGTCTCCTCTACCTTTCTACCTCCTGTCTCCTCTACCTTCCTACCTCCTGTCTCCTCTACCTTCCTACCTCCTGTCTCCTCTACCTTCCTACCTCCTGTCTCCTCTACCTTTCTACCTCCTGTCTCCTCTACCTTTCTACCCTCTGTCTCCTCTACCTTCCTACCCTCTGTCTCCTCTACCTTCCGACCTCCTGTCTCCTCTACCTTTCTACCTCCTGTCTCCTCTACCTTTCTACCTCCTGTCTCCTCTATTTTCATACCCTCTGTCTCCTCTACCTTCCTACCTCCTGTCTCCTCTACCTTCCTACCTCCTGTCTCCTCTACCTTTCTACCTCCTGTCTCCTCTACCTTCCTACCTCCTGTCTCCTCTACCTTCCTACCTCCTGTCTCCTCTACCTTCCTACCTCCTGTCTCCTCTACCTTCCTAACTATGTCACACCCTGATCTTTTTCACTTGTCCTTGTGATTGTCTCCAACCCCTCCAGGTGTCGCTTATTTTCCCTGGTGTATTAATTCCTGTGTTTCCTGTCTCTCTGTGCCAGTTCATCTTGTATGTTCAAGTCAACCAGCGTGTTTTTTACCGTGCTCCTACATTTCTATTCTCTTCTACTAGTCCTCCCGGTTTTGACCTTGCCTTGTTTTCTGGACTCCATTCCCGCCTCCCCGACCGTTCTGTCTGCCCTGACCTCGAGCCTCCCCGACCGTTCTGTCTGCCCTGACCTCGAGCCTCCCCGACCGTTCTGCCTGCCCTGACCTCGAGCCTGCCTGACATTCTGCCTGCCCTGACCTCGAGCCTGCCTGACATTCTGCCTGCCCTGACCTCGAGCCTGCCTGACATTCTGCCTGCCCTGACCTCGAGCCTGCCTGACATTCTGTCTGCCCTGACCTCGAGCCTGCCTGACATTCTGTACCTCTGGATCTCTGAACTGGTTTTGACCTTTTGCCTGTCCACGACCATTCTCTTGCCTACTTCCTTTTGGATGACTAAACATCTTAGACTCCAACCATCTGCCTCCTGTGTCTGCATCTGGGTCTGGCCTTTTTCCCTTCCTAACTATCCACTAGCAGTCTAGGTTGAAGATAACAAAGTTAAAACAAGAGGATTCTAAACATCCCATAACTATTTGCATAAAAATGAGAAAGAATTCTAAACTAAGGGACCAGCCATGTTAGTTAGCAAAGGCACTGGGCCCATGGATCTAAAAGCTTCCTGATGGAATAATGATTTGACCTAATAAGGGTATCTTCAGCCTCGCTAGCAGTGAGAGAGAGGACACATGAAATGCTCTTTTTACTGTTTACTGGAGGCTTCAATCAGACTTCAATCATTGGCTATGTGTGAGGATACAATAGAAGCCATGCAGGGCATTATGAATTTTGCTGACTCACCACCGGCCATAAGAGGCTATACAGTACGTCACAACGGACTGAGGACAAAGTAGTCAGGGAACAGCTGAATAGAAAAAGGCTCTCTTCATAATAGCGTGAAAGCATAAGCACAGAGGCCAAGAATAATATATTGAGAGGTGTGTTTTGTTCCCGTGCCCCTGGACTGTCTGCCTTTTCAAAGGAAAACAATGGTCTGCATTAGCCCACACTATATGTACGCACACACACGACTCAATACCAGGGTTCAATGTAAGTGTGTGGTCTGCGTGACACTGACCTGTGTTTCTGTATCTACCTTAGAGGGACCTCAACTAGTCTGAAGCGTGATATTGATAATAGCACTATGAAAGGCATTGTAGATATTCACTCAAAACATTTGTTGTAAATCCACTTACTCTCTGTGGACTTGTTGTTATCTAAACCCGTTTTGAGATGGTTTTAAGACTGAGCACCATGCCATGTTATCTTGGATCAGGTCAAACTGTACTGTAGAAGTTAATGGATTGGGCTGTAGTGGGCAAGGGGGCTCGTTTGGTCTAGTCGTTGACCTTTTGGCTGTGGGAAAATCAATCTTTCATCGTTAGGTTATTAGGTGATTGTGGGGAATGCAGGCAGTAGTCAGGTGGAAAGGTATAACTACGTCTGGGTTTAAACACTGTTCACTACACACACACGCACCCTCACCATTACGCTCGGCACAATTACCGTATAACCGTCGGTTATGGATGAAAACCCTTTTTTAATGAATAGCTGATTGAATGACCACAATGCAGCAGCACACATATAAATATAATGAATAGAACAGGCTGGGAACTTCTAACCCTGGTAATATGACTGGTAAATAGAATGAATAGAACAGGCTGGGAACTTCTAACCCTGGTAATATGACTGGTAAATAGAATGAATAGAACAGGTTTGGAACCTCTAACCCTGGTAATATGACTGGTAAATAGAATGAATAGAACAGGCTTGGAACCTCTAACCCTGGTAACTTGACTGGTAAATAGAATGAATAGAACAGGCTTGGAACCTCTAACCCTGGTTATATGACTGGTAAATATAATGAATAGAACAGGCTTGGAACCTCTAACCCTGGTAACTTGACTGGTAAATATAATGAATACAGCAGGCTTGGAACCTCTAACCCTGGTTATATGACTGGTAAATAGAATAAATAGAAAAGGCTTGTTCTATTCAATCTTCACTTAAAACCTCTACAGGATCGGTGTCCCCCTCTCGGGACGGTTGAGCTAACATAGGTTAATGCGATTAGCATGAGGTTGTAAGTAACAAGAACATTTCCCAGGACATAGACATATCTGATATTGGCCGAAAGCTTAAATTCTTGTTAATCTAACTGCACTGTCCAATTTACAGTAGCTATTACAGTGAAATAATACCATGTTATTGTTTGAGGAGAATGCACAGTTATGAACTTGAACATGTATTAATAAACCAATTAGGCACATTTGAGCAGTCTTGGTACAACATTTTGAACAGAAATGCAATGGTTCATTGGATCAGTCTAAAACTTTGCACATACACTGCTGACATCTAGTGGCCAAAATCTAAATTGCACCTTAGTTGGAATAATACATCATGGCCTTTCTCTTGCATTTCAAAGATGATAATACAAAAAAAATACAAAAAAATGTTGTTTTCTTCATATAATATTTTACCTGATCTAATGTGTAATATTCTCCTACATTAATTTAACATTTCCACAAACTTCAAAGTGTTTCCTTTCAAATGGAATATGCATACCCTTGCTTCAGGTCCTGAGCTACAGGCAGTTAGATTTGGGAATGTCATTTTAGGCGAAAATTGAGCTTGGGGCTGAGTAATATTTGCCATTACCATTAAGCAGTTATGCCCTTTATATTGAAATGGAAAGTGATAAGAGTCTAAGGGTTGTCGTGAGCCAGACGCTGAAGGAAGATGAATATCAGAGGTAAAAACTATGTGCATCCCAAATGGGACCCTATTCCCTATGTAGTGTATTACTTTTGACCAGACTCTCCTATGGGCAGTGGTAAAAACTGGTGCACCAAAATAATGTGAGAATTTATGAGAATAGAGAAGAGCTCATTTGCAACTTTGAGATAAACTATGAGCCAGGCAGAGGCAAGTCTACATCAATATGTGTGTGCACATCCGTGTGTGCACATCCGTGTGTGTGTGTGTGTGTGTGTGTGTGTGTGTGTGTGTGTGTGTGTGTGTGTGTGTGTGTGTGTGTGTGTGTGTGTGTGTGTGTGTGTGTGTGTGTGTGTGTGTGTGTGTGTGTGTGTGTGTGTGTGTGTGTGTGTGTACATCCATGAGTGTGTGTCTGATTGTATGATTGATTGAGCAAAGCTTAGGCTATTAACAGCAGCACTGTCATTGAGAGGACGGTTGAAGATGAAACCATTCATTATCTAGATGTCCTGTTGAGCCTCTTCATCAACCAATACCTTCATTATCTAGATGTCCTGTTGAGCCTCTTCATCAACCAATACCATTCATTATCTAGATGTCCTGTTGAGCCTCTTCATCAACCAATACCATTCATTATCTAGATGTCCTGTTGAGCCTCTTCATCAACCAATACCATTCATTATCTAGATGTCCTGTTGAGCCTCTTCATCAACCAATACCATTCATTATCTAGATGTCCTGTTGAGCCTCTTCATCAACCAATACCATTCATTATCTAGATGTCCTGTTGAGCCTCTTCATCAACCAATACCATTCATTATCTAGATGTCCTGTTGAGCCTCTTCATCAACCAATACCATTCATTATCTAGATGTCCTGTTGAGCCTCTTCATCAACCAATACCATTCATTATCTAGATGTCCTGTTGAGCCTCTTCATCAACCAATACCATTCATTATCTAGATGTCCTGTTGAGCCTCTTCATCAACCAATACCTTCATTATCTAGATGTCCTGTTGAGCCTCTTCATCAACCAATACCATTCATTATCTAGATGTCCTGTTGAGCCTCTTCATCAACCAATACCATTCATTATCTAGATGTCCTGTTGAGCCTCTTCATCAACCAATACCATTCATTATCTAGATGTCCTGTTGAGCCTCTTCATCATCTGAGTCCCTATATCTCAGGTCTCTGTCTCCTCTTCATCATCTAAGTCCCTATAGCTCAGGTCTCAATCTCCACTTCATCATCTAAGTCCCTATAGCTCAGGTCCACAGGAGGTTGGTGGCACCTTAATTGGGGAGGATGGGCTTGTGGTAATGGTTGGAGCGGAATCAGTTGAATGGTATCAAATACATCAATACATCATCATTTCCAGGTGTTTGATGCCATTCCATTTACTCCGCTCCAGCCATTATTATGAGCCATCCTCCCCTCACCAGCCTCCTCTGATCAGTTCTCTGTCTCCTCACCTACGGTAGATGTTCGTAGAAGGTGACAGATTACACTTGATCATCTGTATTGGGCTTATCAACTGAGTACCTACTTGTCTCTCAGGTGTCGGTCTCCTCTCACCTAAACCTGTGTGTGTGTGTGTGTGTGTGTGTGTGTGTGTGTGTGTGTGTGTGTGTGTGTGTGTGTGTCTGTGTGTGTGTGTGTGTCTGTGTCTGTGGGTATAAAGTAGGACAGGATGCAGAACCCAGAAGTACTTTTAGAATCTCTCTCAGTTCCGGACCTTGATTCTATATTCTGTTTGGCCTCATCCTGCTCCAAAACATCTGCGCCCCAGAGAGACAAGCTCAACGTGGGATTTAAATAAGAACTTCAAACAACTCAGTAAGATGCCCGGAATTGCCCCTTTCCACACACACACACGCACGCACACACACACACACACACACACTTACACACACACACACACACACACACACACACACACACACACACACACACACACACACACACACACACACACACACACACACACAGACAGCTTCACTTGAGTGTACAGGCCGCTTTTCCTTGATCAGTTGTGTGCTTCCCTCTAGTGGCTGATGTTGGAAGTACCTCACATCTATGAGGTTTGAATTGTTTTCATGGAAGTCTACCAGTCCAATAAATACTATAACCCTAACCATGAATAACACAGTTTAAACTGCAAATTAAATACTAACCCTAACCATGAATAACACAGTTTAAACCCCAACATAAATACTATAACCCTAACCATGAATGACACAGTTTAAACCCCAACAGTAAACCAAATGTCCCTCTCTCATAAACTCCACTTACTTGTTCTGAGGCTCCTCTGGATTGGCTGGCTGTTGGCGATAGGCCCACCCTTGGCTCCTACCCCACTGACAGTGCGGATGGTGAAGTTGTACAGTCGTCCCGGGAACATCCCATCAAGGACGCGGCTGGTTGGCTGAGGCGCTGTGATTGACAGGGAATCTCTGGGAGCCCATTGGAGGTCGAAGGTGTCGTAGTCACCAGAGGCAGGACCATCCCAGGTCAGTTCTACAGAGCTGTTACCACTGATGTCTCTGAAGGATACCATGGAGGGAGGCTCTGGGGCTGAGGGGGAAAACACAGACAGAAACAGGCTTTACTCCAAGCAACAGAAACACAGACAGAAACAGGCTTTACTACAAGCAACAGAAACACAGACAGAAACAGGCTTTACTACAAGCAACAGAAACACAGACAGAAACAGGCTTTACTACAAGCAACAGAAACACAGACAGAAACAGGCTTTACTACAAGCAACAATGTTTTGAATAAGTTGAACTTATTTTGTGTGTTAATTTTCTCTGTCATTTGAAGTCTGGATGCATGGACCCAGAGTGTAGAGTATTTTCTAACTAAGGTAGTACTAATCAATATAGTTGTTAAAGTAGAATGAACACATTATATAACAACTCTCATCCCTGGCACCATTGGATCATTTATAAAGGAACATGAGTTTCAGATAGAGAGAGAGCGTTGTGTACTGACCTGTCCTTCCCTCTGCAGACACAGCATTAGTCAGCTCTCCACTGTGTGTGACCACCTCAGCCCGGTACAGACGGCCAGGTACCAGTCCCTGGAACAGGTGTTCTCTCTGCTCCATGCCCAGCTCCTGGGCTGCCAGGGTGGTGGTTGAGCCCTCCAGGCCACCGTACAGGACCACTTGGTACCCACTCCACTCTCCTGCCCCAGGCAGCCAGCTGACGGAGAGGCGGTCAGTACGCTTACCACCCTGGACGTGGAGGGAGCGCACTGGGGCTGGGACTGGGGGGGAGAAGAGGGTAGAGAGGGTTATTTGGGGGTGAGGGATGGAAGAGAGAAGAATGGGGGTTTGGGGGGATGGTTAAGGGGTTGGGGAGAAGAGAGAGAACAGGGGTTTGGGGGAGAAGAGAGAGAACAGGGGTTTGGAGGAGAAGAGAGAGAACAGGGCGATAGAGTTAGTTCATGTTCTGTTGTATTATCAAGAGGAAAGGCAGAGATTCTGAACAGAGTCGTGTATCTTGCATTTAGATGAGAGAAGTTCTTCATAATGTTTAATGACTCAAATGTCTGTCAGAGCAATGAAGTTCTAATCTCTCATGGATCGCCTACGTGACATAAATGGCATCTGGCCAAATTACGTGAGATTTTACTTCTGGGTTGTTGAGATGAATGAAGTTTAAATGAATAGAAGTGAGCTCAGAGGTTAGACAAGGGGCTGTGTAAAAGTCACAGTCATTCACATATAAATCCCATTGGGAGGAAAGTCATTTTGACATTCACATTGTTGACAAAACAAAAAGATAACCAAGCAGGGAATTGAATGACATTAAATCACTGATTTCCCCAGACTGTCTCCCACCTCAAAGACCATAAACTGTATTACATCCATAAACACATTACGTTGATAAATGAGTCACTTCTGCTGAGCTGTATCTTAACATTCACATCAGAGTTTTAACGTCTCCATCAGGCCCAACAAAGAGCTATCACACATCATCTCTGCAATACGAAATAAACAAATACAACCAATGGACTAGTGGCGAGTTTCCACTGACGATCTACCCCTGTGTTTTAACCAAAAGACTCAGACTTTTCTGTTTCTATCTACACGGACCAGCAGTACCAGGCACCGTGTCTCACTGGGACATGGCTCCTGCTCTCTCTTGGGTCTAATGCCAGACCACTGGTACTTTTCATCTGGTACATACAGTGCATTCGGAAAGTATTCAGACCCGTTGACTTTTTCCACATTTTGTTATGTTACAGCCGTATTCTAAAATGGATTAAATAAAAAAAAAAATCCTCATCAATCTACACACAATACCCCATAATGACACATTTATTGCAAATTTATAAAAAATATATCAACAGAAATACCTTATTTACGTAAGTATTCAGACCCATTCTCTAAACAACAATAACACCAGAGAGCACATTAATATAAACCACTGGCTCAGTGGGAAACGCACCAACGGCGTTACAATCATTTGCATTTAGATTGTAATAATGACAGCGGCGCTGTGAAAGGAAAGATTGTCATTGACAGACAAGATGCACCACTTCAGATGCTGTGGGGTGTTACCCTGTCTGACACTTCTGGTTTTTAGAATGACTTCATAAGTTCATCTACAGTTGTAGCGGACGTTTGGCTGGTTAATATATGTTGTGAAAACAGCCTATGGCCTTGGCAATAAAACAAATGTACAGCAACTAGCTTTCACATTCAGCTGGATGAATGTGGTGTTTACTTTTGAGGACGACACGGAGTCATGAAGAAAATGCGATCCCTAAAATTCCTACATTCAGAATGAATTTCAGCATCGCACACATACACTAAATCATTTATGCATACTAAATGAATATGTCACATGTCCATCAAAAGAAACAGGGATTGTTTGACACTGATGGAAAAACGTATGTGTTATGGCTTTACACCCCCTGCTATATTGTGGATAAAGAGTTACCTGTCTAACAGAACACAGAGGGTGTTCTTTAACAACAAAATCCAGGTAAAATCAGGAATTCCCCAGGGCAGCTGTCTAGGCCCTTTACTTTTTTCAATCTTTACTAATGACATGCCTCTGTCTTTGAGTAAGGCCAGTGTGTCTATGTATGCGGATGACTCAACACTATACACGTCAGCTACTACAGCGACTGAAATTACTGCAACACTTAACAAAGAGCTGCAGTTAGTTTCAGAATGGGTGGCAAGGAATGAGTTAGTCCTAAATATTTCAAAAACTAAAAGCATTGTATTTGGGACAAATCATTCACTAAACCCTAAACCTCAACTAAATCTTGTAATGAATCATTTGGAAATTGAGCAAGTTGAGGAGACTAAACTGCTTGGAGTAACCCTGGATTGTAAACTGTCATGGTCAAAACATATTGATACAACAAATCAAATCAAATTTTAGCTAAGATGGGGAGAAGTCTGTCCATAATAAAGCGCTGCTGTGCATTCTTAACATCACTATCAACAAGGCAAGTCCTACAGGCTCTAGTTTTATCACACCTGGACTACTGTTCAGTCGTGTCGTCAGGTGCCACAAAGAGGGACAGGAAAATTGCAATTGGCTCAGAACAGGGCAGCACGGCTGGCACTTGGATCTATACAGAGAGCTAACATTAATAATATGCATGTAAATCTCTCCTGGCTCAAAGTGGAGGAGAGATTGACTTCATCACTACTTATATTTATGAGAGGTATTGTTGAATGCACCGAGCTATCTGTTTGAACTACTGGCACACAGCTCGGACACCCATGCATGCCACCAGAGATCTCTTCACAGTCCCCAAGTCCAGAACAGACTATGGCATATGCACAGTACTACATAGAGCTATGACTACATGGAACTATTTTCCACGTCAAGTAACTGATGCAAGCAGTGAAATTAGATTTTTTTTTTAACTAATCAAAAATAACCTTATGGAACAGCGGGTACTGTGGAGACACACAGGCACAGACACATGCATACGAACACACGACAACATATACACTATACACACACATACACATGGATTTTGGGTTTTAGATATGTGGTAGTAGAGCAGGGGCCTGAGGGCACACTTTTAATGTGTTGTGAAATCTGTTGTGGATGTTTTGTAATGTTTTAAAAATGGTAGAACTGCTTTCATTTTGCTGTACCCCAGGAAGAGTAGCTGCTGCCTTGGCAGGAACTAATGGGGATCCATAATAAACCCCAGGAAGAGTAGCTGCTGCCTTGGCAGGAACTGATGGGGATCCATAATAAACCCCAGGAAGAGTAGCTGCTGCCTTGGCAGGAACTAATGGGGATCCATAATAAATCCCAGGAAGAGTAGCTGCTGCTTTGGCAGGAACTAATGGGGATACATAATAAACCCCAGGAAGAGTAGCTGCTGCCTTGGCAGGAACTATTGAGGATCCATAATAAACCCCAGGAAGAGTAGCTGCTGCTTTGGCAGGAACTAATGAGGATCCATAATAAACCCCAGGAAGAGTAGCTTCTGCCTTGGCAGGAACTAATGGGGATCCATAATAAACCCCAGGAAGAGTAGCTGCTGCCTTGGCAGGAAATAATGGGGATCCATAATAAATACACATACAAATATTCATACACTACTCCTGGGTGAAAGACACGTCAACGCAAACGGAATTTGAGGTGTGCTTGATTTACTGTGGATAAAGACGAAGTTTTTGGACTACAAAGGAAGCACACTTCAAATATTTGACCCAGGTGTGAGATGATTTCAGTGTGTGTCCGTCTCACCTGTCCGTGCTAGTATAGATGAGTGTGTGTCCGTCTCACCTGTCCGTGCTAGTATAGATGAGTCACTGCTCATGCCCCTGCTCCTGCTCACCACCTCCATCTTGTACAGCGTCCCTGGGACCAGACCAGAGAAGGAGCACGCATGGGTCCCTGCCTCCGCGGTCTGACGGCCACGCAACGTCTCGTCAACGTTATACAGGAACAGGTCGTAACCATCCACGTAGCCTTCGGACGGGCGCCAGATGAAACTCAGACCGGGGGTGTTGGTAGTCATCACAGTCAGACCGTTGACTGCAGCTGGACCTGAGGGAGGGAACGAGGGAGGGAGAGAGAGAGAGAGAGAGAGAGGGAGAGAGAGAGAGAGAGAGAGAGAGAGAGAGAGAGAGAGAGAGAGAGAGAGAGAGAGAGAGAGAGAGGAAGGAAGGAGGAGAGAGAGAGAGAGAGAGAGAGAGAGAGAGAGAGAGAGAGAGAGAGAGAGAGAGAGAGAGAGAGAGAGAGAGAGAGAGGAGAGAGAGAGAGAGAGAGAGAGGGAAGGAAGGAGGGAGGGAGAGAGAGAGAGAGAGAGAGAGAGGGGGAGTGTGTTACTCAGTTCTGTAGGCCTACAATATGGATGTTTCTAAAGTTATTTTTATCAAATTTTAGGAAACATTTTCCTATTTTATTTCTATTGCAGTTATTACATCTACGTTATTACCTGATACAGTAATAATGACTGTCTCTGATACAGTAATAGTACATGTCTCTGATACAGTAATAATGAATGTCTCTGATACAGTAATAATGACTGTCTCTGATACAGTAATAATGAATGTCTCTGATACAGTAATAGTACATGTCTCTGATACAGTAATAATGAATGTTTCTGATACAGTAATAATGACTGTCTCTGATACAGTAATAATGACTGTCTCTGATACAGTAATAATGAATGTCTCTGATACAGTAATAGTACATGTCTCTGATACAGTAATAATGACTGTCTCTGATACAGTAATAATGAATGTCTCTGATACAGTAATAATGACTGTCTCTGATACAGTAATAATGAATGTCTCTGATACAGTAATAATGAATGTCTCTGATACAGGAATAATGAATGTCTCTGATACAGTAATAATGAATGTCTCTGATACAGTAATAATGAATGTCTCTGATACAGTAATAATGAATGTCTCTGATACAGGAATAATGAATGTCTCTGATACAGTAATAATGAATGTCTCTGATACAGGAAAATTGGTGCTTCTTACGTGTTTGTCCCTCAGCCACGGCCTCCTTGCCATAGATCCCTCCGCTGACGGTTCCCACCCGAACTCGGTACCACTTCCCAGGGGTGAGCTGGTCAAAGAGGTGCCTGGTGGAGCCCTGGGGCATGGAAATATTAGAGACTAAGTCACGTCCATCATCCAGGAGCTGGATCTTATAACCCTCGTACACTCCCACTGGAGTCTCCCAGGTCACTGTTAGACTGTGGGTGGTGTGGTCACTGTCTGCCTGGAGCGCTGTCACTGTGGAGGGGACTGGAGAGAGAGAGAGAGAGAGAGAGAGAGAGAGAGAGAGAGAGAGAGAGAGAGAGAGAGAGAGAGACAGAGACAGAGACAGAGAAACATACAGAGAGAGACACACAGTGAAAGTGAAGGGAGGGGGGATGGAAGAGAATGGAGATGGGTCAGAATGTGGATCACACTAACAAAAAATGTGTTGTGAAATCTGTTGTGGATGTTTTGTAATGTTTTAAAAATAGTAGAACCTTCTTTCATTTTGCTGGACCCCAGGAAGAGTAGCTGTTGCCTTGGCAGGAACTAATGGGGATCCATAATAAACCCCAGGAAGAGTAGCTGCTGCCTTGGCAGGAACTAATGGGGATCCATAATAAACCCCAGGAAGAGTAGCTTCTGCCTTGGCAGGAACTAATGGGGATCCATAATAAACCCCAGGAAGAGTAGCTGCTGCCTTGGCAGGAACTAATGGGGATCCATAATAAACCCCAGGAAGAGTAGCTGCTGCCTTGGCAGGAACTAATGGGGATCCATAATAAACCCCAGGAAGAGTAGCTGCTGCCTTGGCAGGAACTAATGAGGATCCATAATAAACCCCAGGAAGAGTAGCTGCTGCCTTGGCAGGAACTAATGAGGATCCATAATAAACCCCAGGAAGAGTAGCTGCTGCCTTGGCAGGAACTAATGTGGATCCATAATAAACGCCAGGAAGAGTAGCTGCTGCCTTGGCAGGAACTAATGGGGATCCATAATAAACCTGTGTATCTTAATGGCTCCAGTCCAAGCTATTTGTTATCACACAGGTATATTCTGAGCATTCCCTCTCACCTGTTCATAAAGTAGCACTGCTGTTATTGACCAGTGTTCCAGTCAGGGACTGAGCTGCCCCCTCCCTCCCTGCCCCTCCTCCCTCCCTCTCCTATTCTCCTCCTATTCCCTCTCCTATTCCCCTCCCTCTCTTATTCCCCTCCCTCTCCTATTATCCTCCCATTCCCCTCCCTCCCTCACTCCCTCTCCTACCTCCTCCCCTCTCCTCCCATTCCCTCTCCTACTTTCCTCCCATTCCCTCTCCTATTCCCCTCCCTCCTTCTCACCTGTTCGTCCAGTAGTTGTTGAATTATTGACCAGTATTCCACTCAGGGACTGAACCTCGACCCCATACAGCTCTCCTGGTACCAGACCCTGAAAGTCCAGCTCAGTGACGTGTTTGGGGACAGGTCTGGTCTCCAGAAGGTGTCCTCCCTGGGATAGGGACACAGTGTACATGTCCACGTCCCCATCACCAGGGATCCAGGACACCCTCAGGCTGGCAGCCTGGTCCCCTGGCCGGGCATGGAGGTTCCTCACCTGGCTGGGGACTGGGAGGGGGGATGGAAGAGAATGGAGATGGATCAGAATGTGGATCACACTAACAAAAAATGGGCACTTATATATTAATAAGTTGAAGGAAAGACAGTCCAAAAAACTATGTTGTGTTTTTTCTCTTGAAATCTTGAGATGATGTTCTACGGAATGAAGTGATAACAATAGGTTATTCTGTTGTTTTACCTGAAATACCTGTGACAGAAATGCTATGAAACGCAATGTGAGGTTATTTCGAAAACCAACCCTGGCAGTTGCCCACTCGGGTTTCCCTACTGACCTGTCCTGCCCTCGATGAACTGCGCTCTCTGGTTGGGTCCGCTGAAGGTAGACACCACGATCTTGTACAGGCGTCCCGGGGTGAGCGAGGCCAGGCGGTGGTCACGTGCCTCGTTGCCCAGGGTTACGGGCGGGTAAACCCGCGTGTCGTTAAAGAGGACCTGGACCTCGTAGTGGTCAACGTCCCCCAGCGCTGGAGACCATGTGACCACCAGATCACCTGTACCACTGTCACCCAGGGCCAGGCTCCTCACCGCAGAGGGGACTATGGAGACAGTAAAATATAACTTTATTTAAACTATTCACACAACACCAAAGGGGTCAATGGTTTCATTGGCTGAGGGGAATTTGACCCACGAGTTTAAGGTTAACTTTGCGCTGCAAAATGTTACTGAATATGATCGTAGGTACAATTCCCATGCGCCGAATTCTAGATTTCACACCTACAAATTCTTCCAAATAAGTTGCATATTGATTTTCCATTGACTTGGCCACACAGAATACTCAGTAGCACAGCATTTTACTTAACCTTCTACCAACACAGCAGTAGCTATAGACACAGAATCATAGAAGGTGGTTAATAGACTCACATGTTCTCCCGTCAGTAGAAACACTGGACTGGTACTCTCCGCTCCAGGTGCTGACAGTGACCGTGTAGAGCCTCCCGGGGACCAGGGAGCTGAACACACAGTCGTTCTGCGACTGCGCCACGGTCTGGTTCTGGACGACCGTGTTGTTGTACTTGATGACCACCTCGTACCGGTCCAAGTCTCCGGCCGCATGACGCCAGTAGACCTTCAGGAAGTCGTCTCTGGCAGAGTGGACGGCGTTGGGGTTCTGGACACTGGAGGGTTCTGGGTAGAGAGAGGGGTAGAGGAGATGTCATGAGGTCAAGAGGTCAAGAAGGATATGTGGTGTTTTTCATTAAACATTAAATACCTATTTAAATAAGTATTTAAAAATTACTATTTTTAATAAAACCTGTTTTCGCTTTGTCATTATGGGGTATTGTGTGTAAATTGATGTGGGGAAAAAAGTATTTAATACATTTTTGAACAAGGCTGTAATGTAACAAAATGTGCAAAAAGTCAAGGGGTCTGAATACTTTCCCGAAGGCACTGTAAACCGAGTGAGAGATGGTGATCAAGATGAGGGGCCCAAGAGACGGTGTGTGCATGTGTGCGTGCATGTGTGTTTGCTGGTTTGTAATGCTTGCGTGCGTGCATGTGTGTGTGTGTGACCTACGTGTACGAGCCGTCACCACCGTGTTGTTCTGGAAGCTGCCGCTGCGGGTTGCTATGGAGACGGTGTACAGCCTCCCTGACTTGAGGGAGTTAAACACACACTCTGGGCTGGCCTTAGAAACCACCAGGTTGTGTACGGTCCTGTCGCGGTCCTTCAGTAGGACCAGGTAACTGTCCACATCTCCGACCGCTGGCTGCCACGACACCCCGAGGAAGTCTGGACGACCGTTATTACTGACCGTAACCTCTCCGACCGCAGCTGGTACTGAGAAGGGACAGAAGGAACAAAACGGTTGTGAGGTCGACTGGGTTAAAATCCTTTCGACCCCAAAACGGTGTTGCCTGCTGAGCTAAAGAGTACGTCTTCATGTTGTTTGGCTTACAGGAATTACTCCTACAACACACCATTTATGATTTGAATTTAATCGACTGACTTGATTAAATAGGGCATCTAAGGTGACATTCAGTTACCCAGTGTGACGGGAAAGGTTTAGTTCAAGTGTCCTTTGTTACTATCCCGTCAGCTGAAAGTTAGCCCAACGTTGTCTGAATGTTATCTGAAAGTGGTGTTTGTTTTCATCAACCTATTGGCCCCCCGGACTCTGAAGTTAATTAAAAGGAGGAAGTGGTGGGGCTCAAAATAGTCAGAACTTTCCTGGGGAAGACAATTGAGATCGGACAAGGAAGTCTTTGAACAGGACCTTGGAGAGTTTTTTGTAGTTGACACAAAGCTTCCTGAACATTCCTGACATTCTCTTTTGTATTTGAAAACAATATCCCTCTGAGATCGTATCTTATAATTAAAGTTGGTTAACAATCACCATAACAATGAGTGATTTACTCCAATTGTCAGACACCCACCCTTAAACAACACATCTCTAAGCATAGAATAAAGCACGCCTGGCCTTCACTATATTACATACACACATACACAGCCCTAACGGACAAGATTACCAGGAAGAATATACAGAACAACCCCCAAATCAAACGCCTGGCTCACGTGTCGGTCAGTTGATGTTAATGTGGACGATACATTTGAGTAAATGCTGTTCCTAATATTTAACTTACCAGTGCGTCCCTCAGCCACGGCCTGCTTCGACACCATCCCACCACTGACAGTACTGACCACCAGCCTGTAAGAGGCACCAGGCCTGAGGTCTGTGAGCTGCAGAGAGGTGGTGTTGGCTGGAACGGTGTGGTTCTGCACTGCCCGGTTGTTGTGGAGGAGCTCCAGGCTGCAGTAGTCCAGGTCTCCCGGGGGGGGTTCCCAGCTGGCCTGTAAACTGTCCACTTGGCCCTGGTTGCTCAGGTGGACATGCCTCACCTCCATAGGTACTGCAGACGGACAGGCTCAGTTACTGTCAGTCTCCATTTGTAAATATGGCTTATTTTATCTCAGCAGGCTCATTATTACCCTTTGTGTGTTAGGCTTCATCTGAAGATTCAATTTTGTGAAGAAAATAAACTGAGACAAAATAAAAACATCTTTGTATATGCTGCCTCAAAGTCTGATTGGATAAATACAGTGTTACCATAGAGATGACCTCAGCTACAAAGGAACAGTATCATTGAGTCCCTCTGATTGGATAAATACAGTGTTACCATAGAGATGACCTCAGCTACAAAGGGACAGTGTCATTAAGTCTTTCTGATTGGATAAATACAGTGTTACCATAGAGATGACCTCAGCTACAAAGGAACAGTATCATTGAGTCCCTCTGATTGGATAAATACAGTGTTACCATAGAGATGACCTCAGCTACAAAGGGACAGTGTCATTAAGTCTTTCTGATTGGATAAATACAGTGTTACCATAGAGATGACCTCAGCTACAAAGGGGCAGTCCCTCTGTTTCAGTGTGTTGTGTATAAATATCCAGCAACCCTCTCACCTGTCCTCCCTATCACCGACACAGAGTTGTTGAGCTCCCCGCTCTTGGTTGTCACGGTGATGGTGAACACGCGTCCAGGCATGAGCACGTTGAAGGTGCACTCCCTCATGTCACGGGTCAGGTCTCTCGTGGCAACCGTGGCGTTGCCTTGGCGGAGCTCCACAGCGTAGCCGTCCCTGGCTGAGTTTGGGGCGTGACTCCACAGGGCGCTGAGGGAGGTCTCGTCAGCATGGCGGATATGGAGCTCTGAGACGGGCTTAGGAGCTGGGAGAGATAGAGGGAGGAGAGAGAGAAAGAGAGAGAGAGAGAGAGAGAGAGAGAGAGAGAGAGAGAGAGAGAGAGAGATAATGTGGCAGGGTGGATTAAGGGAAAGAGAGAACGGGAGAAAGAAGATTTGCAGAAATAGAGAGAACTATGAGATGAAGAGTCATGATGATGTCATGAGTTGTCTTATCATTCTTACTGATGCCAGTATCTCTCTCCTACTCCGTTCTGCTGTTGTGTAGCCTACCTATTCCTCTGTGGCAGTACTCCACAGTGCCTTGCTCCCCAGTGCTTTCCACCATGACCCCAGCCCTGTAGGTCCTCCCAGGGACCAGTCCCAGGCCAGAGAAGGTGTACTCCACCACCCCTTTCTCCACGGTCCTGTTATCCAGGGTCTGGGTCCCATTTAACAGCAGCACCCTGTACTTCTCCCAGTCTCCACCAGGGGGAGCCCACATCACCTTCAGAGAGTTGGAGTCATCCAGTGCCACCATAGAGAGCTGGGACACTTTCCCCGGGACTGGGACAGAGAAGAAGAAAGACCAGTTAAAGGCACAGTCTGGAGTATTTCATTTTGTTCATTTATAAAGGCCTGATAAGGATCTTTTAGCAGCTCTCAAAAGGCAGGAAGTAAGAACCCTTAAGGCGTCAGCATGCTTCAGTGTTGTCACATACTCCCTTAAAAGACCTTTGGTTAAAAGAAACGAGAAGAAAAGTGACAATAGTTTCCGTTCGTCCATTTTGAGACACTGTAAATAGTCTAAAAGAATCGAAGCTCAAACTCAAGAAATCTTTCCTTCACTTTGACATTTGTTGTACAATTTTCCATCTAAGTAAGAGGTTTGGTGCAGTATTTCTCAATTAAAATATTGGCATTAAAAAACAGTCTTCTCTCGTTGAATGACAACAAAGACTTTATTGAAGAATCCCTGCTGTTGACCAATCACTGACGAAGGGTCCCTCACCTAAGAACAAAACCCCTCACCTAAGAACAAAACCCCTCACCTAAGAACAAAACCCCTCACCTAAGAATAAAACCCCTCACCTAAGAACAAAACCCCTCACCTAAGAACAAAACCCTCACCTAAGAACAAACCCCTCACCTAAGAACAAAACCCTCACCTAAGAACAAAAACCCTCACCTAAGAACAAAACCCTCACCTAAGAACAAAACCCCTCACCTAAGAATAAAACCCCTCACCTAAGAACAAAACCCCTCACCTAAGAACAAAACCCTCACCTAAGAACAAAACCCCTCACCTAAGAACAAAATCCTCACCTAAGAACAAAACCCCTCACCTAAGAACAAAACCCTCACCTAAGAACAACAACCCTCACCTAAGAACAAAACCCCTCACCTAAGAACAAAAACCCTCACCTAAGAACAAACCCCTCACCTAAGAACAAAACCCCTCACCTAAGAACAAAACCCCTCACCTAAGAACAAAACCCCTCACCTAAGAACAAAACATCACCTAATGTCGTCATAATATATGCAGGAACTAATTCTAATCCACTTGATTAATCCATTAATTGTAATCACATAGTTATGATCTTAGACATCATCGAGGCACTCAATGAGCTCTTGCTGAACCCTTAACAGAGTGTTTAAATTAAACAGTCACACTTGAGGGGAATTACCATCTCACCCCCCTTTATCCCCTTGGCTTTAATAGCAGAGGCCCTCTTCAACAGGAAGAGTGCTCCTCTCCAAACAAAAGGCTTTAGTGGTTTTCTGAGAACACTAATTGTTAGCATGTGAGACCAGGGACAAGACGTTTCCCTGACCACGACACAGAGTTTGTCCTGCTTTACAGACGTTTTCCTGACCACGACACAGAGTTTGTCCTGCTTTACAGACGTTTTTCTGACCACGACACAGAGTTTGTCCTGGTTTACAGATGTTTTCCTGGTTACGCCTACTGTCACCTGTGTTAGCCGAGGCAGTTGATTGGTTGGAGAGCTCTCCGCTCTTGGTGGCGACAGACACCTGATAGGTCCGTCCGGGTGTCAGCTGGTGGAAGAGGGCCTTTGTGGTGTCAGATGACAGGGTCTTCTCCAGAGGGGTGGTTCCAGACGAGGACAGGGTCACCACTATAGAGTCCACATCACCCTGGGGTTGACTCCATGATGCCCTCAAACTGTCCTGGGTGTTATTGTTCTCTAGCTTCAGGTTGGAGACGGCATAGGGCACTGGAGAGCAAGAGAGAGGGGAGAGAGAAAGGGAGGGGGGGAGAGAGAGAGAGGGCGTAGAGACAGATAGAGGGAGAGAGAGAGCAAGGGGAGGGAGAGATAGAGAGGGGGGGAAGAGAGAGGGAGAGAGAGGGTGGAGGGAGAGAGGGAGGGAGGGGGAGAGAGAGGCGAGAGGGAGAGAGAGAGGGAGAGGGAGAGAGAGAGAGAGAGAGAGAGAGAGAGAGAGAGAGAGAGAGAGAGAGAGAGGGAGGGAGAGAGAAAGGGGGTAGGGAGGGGGAGGGAGAAAGGTGTGAGAGGGAGAGAAGGAGAGAGAGAGACAGAGGGGGGAGGGAGGGAGGGAGACGGAGATGGAGGGGAGAGAGGGGAGAGAGGGGAGAGAGGGGGAGGGAGAGGAAGAGAGTGGGGAGAGAGGGGGAGGGAGAGAGGGAAAGAGACAAATTCAATCCCTTTTAGACAAATTCTTGGACAAAATGTTTCACTGTAATAGTGAAGGTGTGAACTTGGCAGTAGAAAACCTCAACAGAATATTTGACCAATCAACTTCCCTAACAAATCAAAAAATGTCAAACAGAAAACCGATGAAAATGAATAACAATGACAAATGGTTTGATGAAGAATGCAAAAACCTAAGAAAGAAATTGAGAAACCTATCCAACCAAAAACAGAGACCCAGAAAACATGAGCCTACGCCTTCAGTATGGTGAATCACTAAAACAATACAGAAATACACTATGGAGAAAGAAGGAAAAGGACGTCAGTAACCATCTCAATGTGATTGAAGAATCCATAGACTCTAACCACTTCTGGGAAAATTGGAAAACACTAAACAAACAACAACACGAAGAGTTATCTATCCAAAACGGAGATGTATGGGTATACCACTTTTCCAATCTTTTTGGCTCTATAACAAAGAGCAAACCGCAAACCGCAAAAACAGTTAAAATTATAGCCTAATGTTAGCTAGCTAACGTTGAACCTGGTTGGTTAGCTACCTGCAGATTAGTGCAGGGTAGTAACGTTATGAGTTGGGATCATGGTTCATTGTTTAGCTAGCTAGCTACATGTCTAAACAAAAAGACTCCACTATGCAAGTAACCATTTCAATAGAATGTTCATGATGACACTGCGACAACTGTCGATAGACGTAGCTGGTTATCTACTCTGATTTCAGAGCACTCTCGTCTGTGTGCCAAAGCGCAGAATAACTGACCAACTTACAAAGGCAGATGAATATGGCCGGTGTCAGTAAATGTTGCCTAAAAAGCGTAATTAAATTGTTGCCAGCAGAACAGTTGCAGTCACCACTCTGGATAACATGAAAACAGCCTAACCAGATCTGCTAGGGAGAGTAAAATGGTCAGAGTGAGGTGTTCTCTCATTTGTACTGGAAGTAGCTAACAAGCTAGCCAACGTTAGCCAGTTAGCTTGGGTGCTTGACTGCCCGTTGTGAGGTCAGAACAGCCCTACTCCTCGGCCAGAGCGTCCAGTGTGCGCTCTGAATGCCCCCGAGAGCGAAAACGCTCTGAATTTACAAACGGACAATCTGACAACACTCTGAATTTTACAAACGGACAATCTGACAACGCTCTGAATTTACAAACGGACAATCTGACAGCGCTCTGAATTTACAAACGGACAATCTGACAACTCTCTGAGTTTACGAATGCCCAGAGCACACTCTGGCACTCCAGATTAAATTTACACCCGTAGTATAAACCAGCCTTTAGTCTTGAAATCTTTGGTTGTTTAATACATGGCCTCACATGTGAATCCTTAAAGACATGGGTGAGGCTATGGCTTAAGAGGATGTGAACAATGCTGAATGGGTGTAGACAAAGAAGAGCTCTCCAGTAGATGAACCAAAACATTAAAGGGTAATTATCTCAAAAGTGAGGTTACAAGTTTATCAACTTTCAAAGCAGAATAACTTTCCCATTGTTCCTCAACTGCAGTGTATGATATAATCAAGGTAAGACCCAAGTGCAGACTGTGAGAAGTAACAATGTGGAGACAAGCACAAAGACATGTGAAACAGATCAGGGCGTGACCGATATACCATTTTCTAGTCTCTACTTTTATCCAATGTAAAAAACATAATTTCAAATTTTGCCACATAAAACCGAATCGAGCTGGTTGGTCACATATGTGTAACTGTCTATCAGTGTATCAGTGTTTTGTTACTTATCATGTTTCACGTTTTTTGTGGACCCCAGGAAGAGTAGCTGCTGCTTCTGAAAAAGCTAATGGTGATGCTAATAAACCAATAAATAAAGAATATATTGAATATATTGTGGAAAATTCACACCGATCCTGGACAGTTAAAGACTATCACAGGCTTGGGTGGGTAGGGACTCTGTTGGGAAAGAAAGCAGGCTTGGCCCTTGTGTCCACACCAGACCCTGACACTCAGTCTTTCCCATATACTCAGAGCCACAGGGTGCAGGGAGCAGAGGAGAGGTTGGCTTCTTCCCATATATACTCACTATCCCATTATACGTGTGGGCTGATGACTGTGTGAGAAGCTCAAGGCTTAAAATAAATAGCTGATCACCGAAGCGCATGCTTCCAAAAACAGGATCATATCACCTCCACCCTACCTGACACCCTAGACCCACTCCAATTTGCTTACCGCCCCAATAGGTCCACAGACGACGCAATCGCAATCACACTGCACACTGCCCTAACCCATCTGGACAAGAGGAATATGTAAGAATGCTGTTCATCGATTACAACTCAGCATTTAACACCATAGTTCCCTCCAAACTCATCATTAAGCTCGAGACCCTGCGTCTCGACACCGCCCTGTGCAACTGGGTCCTGGACTTTTTGACGGGCCGCCCCCAGGTGGTGAGGGTAGGAAACAACTCCAACCCGCTGATCCTCGACACCGGGGCCCCAAAAGGGTGCGTTCTCAGCCCTCTCCTGTACTCCCTGTTCACCCATGACTGCGTGGCCATGCACGCCTCCAACTCAATCATCAAGTTTGCAGACAACACTACGGTGGTAGGATTGATTACCAACAACGACGAGACGGCCTACAGGGAGGAGGTGAGGGCCCTCGGAGTGTGATGTCAGGAAAATAACCTCACACTCAACGTCAACAAAACAAAGGAGATGATCGTGGACTTCAGGAAACAGCAGAGGGAGCACCCCCCCTATCCACATCGACGGGACAGTAGTGGAGAAGGTGGAACGTTTTAAGTTCCTCAGCGCACACACAGACCAACTGAAATGGTCCACCCACACAGACAACGTGGTGAAGAAGGCACGACAGCACCTCTTCAACCTCAGGAGGCTGAAGAAATGTGGCTTGTCACCCAAAACACTCACAAACATTTAGAGATGCACAATCGAGAGCATCTTGTCGGGCTGTATCACCACCTGGTACTGCAACTGCTCCGCCAACAACCGTAAGGCTCTCCAGAGGGTGGTGAGGTCTGCACAACGCAAACTACCTGCCCTCCAGGACACCTACACCACCCGTAGTAACAGGAAGGCCAAAAAGATCATCAAGGGCAACAACCATCGGAGCCACTGCCTGTTCACCGCATTACCATCCAGAAGGCGAGGTCAGTCCAGGTGCATCAAAGCTGGGACCGAGAGACTGAAAAACAGCTTCTATCTCAGGGCCATCAGACTGTTAAACAGCCATCATTAACTCAGAGAGGCTGCTGCCTACATATAGACTCAATCTCTAGCCACTTTAATAATTCAAAATTGGATGCAACAAATGTATCACTAGTCACTTAAACAATGGCACTTTATATAATGTTTACATATCCTACATTACTCATCTCATATGTATTTACTGTACTCCATACCATCTACTGCTTCTTGCCTATGCCGCACGGCCATCGCTCATCCATATATTGATATGTACATATTCTTAATCATTGTGTGTATTAGGTAGTTGTTGTGAAATTGTTAGATTACTTGTTAGATACTACTGCACGGTCGGAACTAGAAGCACAAGCATTTCGCTACGCTCGTATTAACATCTGCTAACCATGTGTATGTGACCAAAAAAAACGTATTTTATTTGATTTGACTTCCTGGAATTTGGTGCAGTATGATTTTAATAGCTCCATTTCTATTTCTAAATATAGTGATGACTGTAACTTACAGATAGATGTTACGTCGCTGTTACAGATGCTGACGTCATCTAAGGAGAGTCCATTCTAATGAATCCCATATCATGACTGAATCCTTACCTGTCTGTATTTGTCTTGAGGTGGTACTCTGGCGTCCCCCTGCCTCCGTCACCATGGTGATGTTATACATGCGCCCTGGGACCAGGTCGGTGACAGTGTAGTCCTTAGCGGTGCTCTCCAGAGTCAGGTTCCTCACCACACCCACACGGTCGGTCAGCAGTAGCCTGAAGCGCTCAGTCCTCCCTGGGCCAGGCTGCCAGGAAACTCCCAGGCTGTCTGAGGTCTCTGACACCTGTAGGCCTCTGACTGTCGATGGACCTGAGAGATAGAATGGGCTGTCAGTGACTGAAACAAGATACCATGCATCAAGCTAAGTTTAAACAAAAGTCAAGTTGGCAATTCACTTATAAAGCACAGGTAAATGTTTTGATATTCAAGCAAACAAGTTAGTCAACAATATTTTAAAATCTGATCCAAAAGCAGTCACAACGTCAGGGCGGGATCACTGTCATAACAAAGGCTACATAACAGACACGTTAGATGGTGAAAACAAGAGCTGTTAGACAACATCATCACCAGAGGAGTGGTAATAGGCAGAACTACACAGAGAACTACAGAGTAGTTCAGGGGAATGACAGCTGAGGGGAATGACAGGTCAGGGGAATGACAGGTCAGTGGGAATGACAGGTCAGTGGGAAGGACAGGTCAGTGAGAATGACAGGTCAGGGGAATGACAGGTCTGTGGGAATGACAGCTGAGGGGAATGACAGGTCAGGGGAATGACAGGTCAGTGGGAATGACAGGTCAGTGGGAAGGACAGGTCAGGGGAATGACAGGTTAGGGAAATGACAGGTCAGGGTAATGACAGGTCAGTGGGAATTTCAGGTCAGGGGAATGACAGGTCAGTGGGAATGACAGGTCAGGGGAATGACAGGTCAGTGGGAATGACAGGTCAGTGGGAATGACAGGTCAGGGGAATGACAGGTCAGGGGAATGACAGGTCAGGGGAAAGACAGGTCAGCTGAGACTCAGTGGGAACAGACAGGTCAGAGGGAATGACTGAGGGCTCTGAGAACAGACAGGTCAGAGCTGACGGGCTCAGTGGGAACAGACCAGGTCAGAGGAATGATGAGGCTCAGTGGGAATGACAGGTCAGAGATGACTGAGGCTCAGGGGAACAGACAGGTCAGAGATGACTGAGGCTCAGGGGAACAGACCAGGTCAGAGAAGCTGAGACTCTAAGAACAGACCAGTAGAGATGCTGAGGCTCTGAGAACAGACCAGTAGAGATGCTGAGGCTCTGAGAACAGACCAGTAGAGATGCTGAGGCTCTGAGAACAGACCAGTAGAGATGCTGAGGCTCTGAGAACAGACCAGTAGAGATGCTGAGGCTCTGAGAACAGACCAGTAGAGAAGCTGAGGCTCTGAGAACAGACCAGTAGAGATGCTGAGGCTCTGAGAACAGACCAGTAGAGATGCTGAGGCTCTGAGAACAGACCAGTAGAGATGCTGAGACTCTGAGAACAGACCAGTAGAGATGCTGAGGCTCTGAGAACAGACCAGTAGAGATGCTGAGGCTCTGAGAACAGACCAGTAGAGAAGCTGAGGCTCTGAGAACAGACCAGTAGAGAAGCTGAGGCTCTGAGAACAGACCAGTAGAGAAGCTGAGGCTCTGAGAACAGACCAGTAGAGAAGCTGAGGCTCTGAGAACAGACCAGTAGAGAAGCTGAGGCTCTGAGAACAGACCAGTAGAGATGCTGAGGCTCTGAGAACAGACCAGTAGAGATGCTGAGGCTCTGAGAACAGACCAGTAGAGAAGCTGAGGCTCTGAGAACAGACCAGTAGAGAAGCTGAGACTCTGAGAACAGACCAGTTGAGAAGCTGAGGCTCTGAGAACAGACCAGTAGAGAAGCTGAGGCTCTGAGAACAGACCAGTAGAGAAGCTGAGGCTCTGAGAACAGACCAGTAGAGATGCTGAGGCTCTGAGAACAGACCAGTAGAGATGCTGAGGCTCTGAGAACAGACCAGTAGAGAAGCTGAGGCTCTGAGAACAGACCAGTAGAGGGGTGTGTGGTGGAGATGGCGGAAGGAGATATGATTGTTTCATGGCTGTTTAAAGTTCTCTGGCCACGGCTTCAGCCCCTCCGCTGGGAGGGGATGAAGGGAAGCGAGAGAGGAGAAAAAGGGGACCTTTTAGATGGGTGGGGAGGGGGCAGGAGTCGAGCCCTGACTCCCTATCCCAGGCAGGCAGGCGCCCATTTTGGTGGGTACAGTGGTGCGTTAACGAGCCTCTCCTGTGGTGGTACTGACAGAATAGAACAAGGACATTCTGGAATGCCAGAATGTCCTTGTATTTGGTAGGAGTTATTAACATGGCATAGCAAACCCTTCCTGGCTGATTTCGTAGACAATGAAAGTAGACTTTCTAATGTCTACAGTCACATTGGAATGACAAGGATGCATGAATGAGAGTAGATCCCATTCCAAATCCTGATTTATTTTCTTCTAATTAGTTTAAATGTTAGTATGATACTCTCTAGCCAAGGACCATCTAAACGCCACTTGTTTTCTGTGTTAAAATAGCTCTAGATAAGAAGTGATGTTCCAACTGATGGAGGCCAGTGTGCCCAGACAGGGGTGGAGCTTAGTATGATCTACAATTCATTCAGAAAGTATTCAGACCGCTTGACTTTTTCTAAATATTTGTTACGTTACAGCCTTATTCTAAAATTGATTAGATCAGCCTCGAGTCTTCTTGGGTATGACACTACAAGTTTTGCACACTTGTGTTTGGGGAGTTTCTCCCATTCTTCTCTGCGAATCCTCCCAAGCTCTGTCAGGTTGGATGGGGAGCGTCTCTCCAGAGATGTTCGATCAGGTTCATGTCCGGGATCTGGCTAGGCCACCCAAGGAAATTCAGAGACTTGTCCTGAAGCAACTTCTGCATTGTCTTGGCTGTGTGCTTAGGGTCGTTGTCCTGTTGGAAGCTGAACCTATATCCTGCCTGTTTGGCCCTGTCCGGGGGTATCGTCGGACGGGGCCACAGTGTCTCCCGACCCCTCCTGTCTCAGCCCCTAGTATTTATGATGCAGTAGTTTATGTGTCGGGGGGCTAGGGTCTGTCTGTTATATCTGGAGTATTTCTCCTCTCTTATCTGGTGTCCTGTGTGAATTTAAGTATGCTCTCTCTAATTATCTCTCTCTCTTTCCTTTTTTCTCTCTCTCAGAGGACCTGAGCATTAGGACCATTCCTCAAGGCCTACCTGGCCTGATGACTCCTTGATGTCCCCACTCCACCTGGCCGTGCTGCTTCTCCACTTTCAACTGTTCTGCCTGTTTTATGAACATTTTAAAATCTTGTCCATGTTCTGTTATAATCTGCACCCGGCACAGCCAGAAGAGGACTGGCCACCCCTCACAGCCTGGTTCCTCTCTAGGTTTCTTCCTAGGTTTTGTCCTTTCTAGGGAGTTTTTCCTAGCCACCGTGCTTTTACACCTGCATTGCTTGCTGTTTGGGGTTTTAGGCTGGGTTTCTGTACAGCACTCTATTACATCAGCTGAAGGGCTTTATAAATACATTTTAATTTTGATTTGAACCTTCGCCGCAGTCTGAGGTCCTGAGCGCTCTGGATCTCTCTGTACTTTGCTCCGTTCATCTTTCCCTTGATCCTGACTAGTCTCCCAGTCCCTGCTGCTGAAAAACATCCCCACAGCATGATGCTGCCGCAACCATTATTCACCGTAGGGATGGTAACAGGTTTCCTCCAGACGTGACGCTTGACATTCACACCAATTAGTTCAAACCTGGTTTCATCAGACCCGATAATCTTGTTTCTCATGGTCTGAGAGTCCTTTGGGTGCCTTTTGTCAAACTCCAAGTGGGCTCTCATGTGCCTTTTACTGAGGAGTGGCCTCCGTCTGGCCACTCTACCACAAAGGCCTGATTGGTGGAGTGCTGCAGAGATGGTTGCCCTTCTGGAAGGTTCTCCCATCCCATCTCGACAGAGGAACTTGGGAGCTCTGTCAGAGTGACTATCGGGTTCTTGGTCACCTCCCTGACCAAGCCCTTCGCCCCAAATTGCTCAGCTCTAGGAAGAGTCTTGGTGGTTCCAAACTTCTTCCATTTAAGCATGATGGAGGCCACTGTGTTCTTGGGGATCTTCAATGATGCTGAAATGTTTTGGTACCCTTCCTCAGATCTGTGGCTCGACACAATCCTGTCTCGGAGCTCTACGGACAATTCCTTTGACCTCATGGCTTGGTTTTTGCTCTGACATGCACTGTCAACTGTGGGACCTTACATAGACAGGTGTGTGCCTTTCCAAATCATGTCCAATCAATTTAATTTACCACAGGTGGACTCCAATCAAGTTGTAGAAACATCTCAAGGATGATGATTGGAAACAGGATGCACCTGAGCTCAATTTCGAGTCTCACAGTCTCACAGCGAAGGGTATTTCTGTTTTAGATTTTTAATACATTTGCTAAAATATCTAAAAACCTGTTTTCGCTCTGTCATTATGGGGTATTGTGATGTCATTATGGGGTATTTTGATGTCATTATGGGGTATTGTGATGTCATTATGGGGTATTGTGATGTCATTATGGGGTATTGTGATGTCATTATGGGGTATTGTGTGCAGATCGATGAGGATTAAAAAAAATTAAATCCATGGAGAATAAAGCTGTAATGTAACAAAATGTGGAAACAGTCAAGGGGTCTGAATACTTTCCGAATTCACTCTGTGACCAGAGTCTGTTAAAGGTCTCAGTATGATGTATGACCAGACTAGAGTCTGTTAAAGGTCTCAGTAGGATGTATGACCAGCCTAGAGTCTGTTAAAGGTCTCAGTATGATGTATGACCAGACTAGAGTCTGCTGAAGGTCTCAGTATGATGTATGACCAGACTAGAGTCTGTTAAAGGTCTCAGTATGACCAGACTAGAGTCTGTTAAAGGTCTCAGTATGACCAGACTAGAGTCTGTTAAAGGTCTCAGTATGATGTATGACCAGACTAGAGTCTGCTGAAGGTCTCAGTATGACGTATGACCAGACTAGAGTCTGTTAAAGGTCTCAGTATGACGTATGACCAGACTAGAGTCTGTTAAAGGTCTCAGTATGATGTATGACCAGACTAGAGTCTGTTAAAGGTCTCAGTATGATGTATGACCAGACTAGAGTCTGTTAAAGGTCTCAGTATGACCAGACTAGAGTCTGTTGAAGGTCTCAATATGACCAGACTAGAGTCTGTTAAAGGTCTCAGTGTGATGTATGACCAGACTAGAGTCTGTTAAAGGTCTCAGTGTGATGTATGACCAGACTAGAGTCTGTTAAAGGTCTCAGTATGATGTATGACCAGACTAGAGTCTGTTAAAGGTCTCAGTATTATGTATGACCAGACTAGAGTCTGTTAAAGGTCTCAGTGTGACCAGACTAGAGTCTGTTAAAGGTCTCAGTATGATGTATGACCAGACTAGAGTCTGTTAAAGGTTTCAGTATGACCAGACTAGAGTCTGTTAAAGGTCTCAGTATGACCAGACTAGAGTCTGTTAAAGGTCTCAGTATGACCAGACTAGAGTCTGCTGAAGGTCTCAGTATGATGTATGACCAGACTAGAGTCTGTTAAAGGTCTCAGTATGATGTATGACCAGACTAGAGTCTTTTAAAGGGGACACAGCATGCTGAGAAGGTCAAGAGCGGTGCCATGCACCCTAATCGGCCCAGACCCTGTGAACCAAACATAGTGTCCTGCCCTCCACCCCCCACACCCCACCCACAGGACTCCCTGTATCCGTTAGTACAAAGGAACAATGGAGTCAGGAAATAGCTGGGGTGAGAGAGAGAGAGAGAGAGAGAGAGAGAGAGAGAGAGAGAGAGAGAGAGAGAGAGAGAGAGAGAGAGAGGGAGAGGGAGAGGGAGAGGGAGATAGAGAGAGTCTGGAAATACACACTTAAGGTCAGCCACTTCTGTTCTGGGCCCCTGCCAAGTGTATGTTGACTTATACAGATGTAGGATCTTATTTTGAGTCAGTTTGCTACAGCAGGAAAATAAAAAAATAATAAAATAATCATACAGCAACAGGAAATGTGAATTATTATTATTACGTTTTTATAGGGGTTGGTACGTTTTAAGTTTTTACGTTACGTTCGGGCAAATCAAGTACGACATTTCAAATGGGAAATTGCAAACTTTAGAATACTTTTTTTTTTTTTAAATACACTACAAGTTTACATTTCCTACTGTGCAGTTCTCAGCAACAAAAGAGGGATCAAATTAGGATCCTACATCTGTAGAGCCATGTGCGGACACACGCTTGCAGACATGTGAAGGCAAACACACATACACCCACAAGAAAACACACACACGCACACACGCACACACACACACACACACACACACACACACACACACACATACACTTTTACTGGTTTATCCCTCTCTCCCAGCAGGGTTTCAGTTCCTGTGGTCATATAAGTGAAGCAGAGGGAAAACCACATGAAATGTAACAAAAATACTGTATGATGTGACGCCAGGCAACAGAGAGCTCTCTCCCTCCTAGGAGACAAGTGGAAAAGCCTGTTGCAACAGATAGTAGAATAGGTAACCACACTAGGCATCCAAGAGTAGAGGAAACGTCGAGGAAACGCGGCAACCGTAAGAACACAGTCAGAGAAGCTAATGACATGTGGATTTAAGACATTATCAATGCATTACTCCATAGCAAATATCAGTGACAAAGAGTGATTATGAAACACTAACTAAACTATACATCGTTTGCTGTACACAAATCACATTGTTAGATATTGATTTTTTGAAATATAAAAACCTCACCTGTAATCTATTTCCTCAACACGTAATCCCCAACAAAACCCCAACTTACTGGTCTGCAGGGTGACATTGGCCCCTTCTTCATCTGTCATTGACTTGATTTCCAGGATGTATGACGTTCCAGGTTCTAGACTCACTACCCGGCATTGAAACACACTGTTTTCCTCTGGCTCTTCCACACAGTGTGTCCCTCCGGGGCTACTGTCCACAGATACCACGGTGAAGTTACACTCCTGTCCCGCCGTAGTCACTCTTAATGTTATAGATTCCATACTGGTGTTGGTCTCGGTTACGTTTATGCTACATTTCTGGTCCTCGGCGGCGGCTACACACTGAAAAGATATTATGTCATGTGTCAAAATGACATAATGTATAACGTGTAAGCTTTGTTGAGACCAAATGTTTTGGTGAAACTTAACACACAATCGTATCACACAAACAGCAGCTTCTATCTCTATCTAGCCCACAGCAACGTTTCCCAAATAAATTAACAGAAATTGAAATATATAAACTTTTGAAACTTTTTGATGAGACTTCCATCATGTGGTTCATTGGATATAATGGATGAAATCAGAGTTTTCCAGACTTACCAAAAGAATCCCTGATGCCACACAAAGTGTTAAACAAAAAACGTTACATTTCAGCATTTTGATTGTTGGTTTATACATTTTTCACATCCCCCACCCAAAAATTTAAATCCAAAAGCGCATAATCCAGAACCATACTCCAAAAGATATGGCAATCAGTGGAACTGCCTCATCCACCTGAGTAGAACTAAAGTCCTGCCAAGCCTTGCAGTTCCAGTTGTGCCAAAATGACCCAGATACAAACGATTCAGTAATTCAGTAGTAGGCCCTCCTAGTAGATGTTGTGTGAAGACAACTGATCACAGTTTCACGTTGGAGACTTCCATCCGTTCCACCTCCTCCAAACAGTAAGATACTTGAGTCCTTACAGGATGTCCTCAACCAGTAGAATGTTTGTATGACTCCAGCTCCAAGCTTCCAAAGCATTCAACCAGACCCCCCCCTAGACTCTGAGTAAGGCAACACTACAATACAGAACTTTGGTGGGTATCAGTCAAATAGTGCGTTGTTGATACTTCTGTCTCTGTAAGTTACACTTCAATAAATAAAAAAAAATGTATGGACGTGTTTTAAAATATGTGCCTCTAAACTTTCCCCTTTAGAGAGAGAGAGGGCATCAAAAGTCTTTGTTCTCCAGAACTACTTTTAGGTAGTCCACTCCTTTTTCCTTCCTGTATGTACTCTCTCTCTCTCTCTCTCTCTCTCTCTCTCTCTCTCTCTCTGTCACTCTCTCTCTCTCTCTCTCTCTCTCTCTCTCTCTCTCTCTCTCTCTCGCTCTCTCTCTCACACTTTCTCTATGTCTCTCTCTCTCTCTCTCTGTCTCTCTCTGTCTCTCTCTCTCTCTCTCTGAAGCCTGGCTCGATGAAACCAAAACGTTCAGTAAACCTCAGAGCTCTAAAGCTATTTTCTATTCTAGTTTGTTTTCAATTTCCGGCAACTGAGCCTAGTCTGTTGGGTATGACAACATCAAACCTCAACAACTAGTTTTCGTTTACATTTTCACAGTTCTACAGTGCAGTCACTTTAACACATTTCACTTTTCAACATTACAATGTTTTAAATGCTGAAGAGAGACAAGGATGAAATTAAAACCAGATCAGTGTGTGATAGTTCGAAACAGTTTCTCTTTATTGGCAGTAAGGACTATGAAATCAACGTTTTACAGTAGGTACAGTATCATCAGTTTCATTAGGTACAGTATCATTTTCTGTTCAGGTACAGGGCAGTTTAGTGGCGTCTTCAAGCCGCTATCTGTCTAGCCAAGGTAGTACAACTCTCAACGTAGTACTCTCGAGGTAGTACAACTCTCAACGTAGTACTCTTGAGGTAGTACAACTCTCAACGTTGTACAACTCTCAACGTAGTACTCTCGAGGTAGTACAACTCTCAACGTAGTACCTTTGAGGTAGTACAACTCTCAACGTTGTACAACTCTCAACGTAGTACTCTCGAGGTAGTACAACTCTCAACGTAGTACTCTCGAGGTAGTACAACTCTCAACGTAGTACTCTCTAGGTAGTACAACTCTCAGCGTAGTACTCTCGAGGTAGTACAACTCTCAACGTAGTACTCTCGAGGTAGTACAACTCTCACCGTAGTACTCTCGAGGTAGTACAACTCTCAACGTAGTACTGTCAAGGTAGTACAACTCTGCACAACCCAGGGTACTAGAGTAACATCCAGGAATAGTCCATGTACAGTACAGTAATTTAGTCAACAGAACACTTCAGAGATGTCTAAAGTTCATTGTATGGCTTCAGTACCAAACCCTCAGTAAACCACCAAAACAATTCCTCAACACACTGTTTTAGTTTCAGTTAAGTTTTAGACTTGAGTTTTGGTCTGTTGTTACACACGCTTTTTGAATAAACACTACAAGAGTTGGAATACAGATTAATGGCAACATATTTGCTCCGCACCAACAGGTATTTAGTGAACAGATGTCCAGTCGTACAGTAGAAGATAAGAACCCTTTCCCCTCAGCAGTAGGAACAACACAAACAGCTGTTCGAGGCCTGCACCTCTCCTTGTGTTGCCCTCCAAACATGTACATTTCATTAAAGCATACATACAATATGTACAGCTTATATCAGATATATAAATAGTTACTACTGTGGTTATTATGTCGGACAAAGAGAGAACTAATCACAACGTTCAAGTCCATTAGTAGTACATAAGGGATGAACTCATAGGCTTGCATCTTAAACGGCACCCTGTTCTCTAGATAGTTCACTACTTGTGATCAGAGCCCTATGGGCCTGGTCAAATGTAGTGCACTTTAAAGGCAATAGGGTCCCATTTGGAACGCAAACCCTTTGTCCTCCTGGCTAATATGGCCATTAAGCCCACATAGTGGATAGATACAACTCTACTAACAGTAAACAATATGCACGGACGATTAACATTTTATGTATTCAAAACCTTTTTTTTTTTAATCACAAATAATAATACAAAAACATCCATAAGTACATACAAAAAGTGTTCCTAAATGTTTCTCAATTCATTGTCACACAACAAACAGCAATCTGTATCCTCCTCAGCAGCAAGATAGATTCTTATGTGGTCCTTATAGATATGCCTGACCACAATATGTTTAATGGTCCTTATAGATATGCCTGACCACATTATGTTTAATAATAGCACTTTCAAATGTAGTGTATATATTCCTCCAGCATGCATATTCATGGTTTGCACCTCCATCACTCGGTCGTGTCATGCCATTGTTATGAACGTTCTCACGCCGCCCTCTACCAGTGGCATTCTGGACGGAGGCTAACTACTGTTTCGTCAAATACGATTATATTGCGAAAGTAGTCAAATATTTAGGTGGAAACAACTTTGCCGGGATTATCATGTCTTCAAATTTACTTTAGCCGTGGCAATGTTGTCATTAGCTAGCAAAGTTCGTCGAAAATAGCTAGCAATCCCCTCAATTTTAGCCAGCTAGTGAAAGTCAATCTGGCGACATTCAAAGTTTTCCTACAAATGATTTGCCTCATTTTTGAATGTCTATGTATTTCCAAGCAACTGTAATGCACTTTTGATGACATTTTCATCAGCGCTCATTGACGATGCATCTAGTAGAATGGGCAGTCGGGCATCGGTTCAAAACGGACGTTCAAAACAATATTGTGACAAAACATGCAACCCATGAATATAATGTAGATGATAAACCATCCGGCTATTGAGCACTAAAACCCTAGCCTGGAACACTAAATACTACTCTGCTTCACTATTATTTCAGTGAAATAGTGATATATTCAGTTTGAGGTTCCAGGCTACTGAACTATTCTAAAGCATGATGTGTAGGGCAAGCAGCTTTCATGAGAATAACTTTGGCTGTTTGTGGGAATCGTCTTGTGGAGTTTAGAAACCCTGTGGAGTGAAGGAAATGTCCTCATGGATGTCTTATTCGAAGAGGAAGGCGCAGGGGGGGTTGTTTTGTCTAGAATCCACCCTGAATACTGCTCTGCTTCACTAGTGAGACCATAGTGAAATGGAGAACTATTCAGGGTGAGTTCCAAGCGACTAATTGTACAACTCACTTTGTATTTTCAGGAATTACCAGAAAAGTCTGAAGGGAATCATGTCCGATCTATGTATTTGGCATTCAGAAGCTATAGTATATCAGAGTTTGAAATCAGGGTCAGATAATCCGGACAAAGCAATTAGAAGTGTCTGATTGATGTTATCCTTGTAATAGTTGTTTTGTTTCAGAGATAAAGTGTATGGGAATCTATACCATTCAGTCATACAGAGGAAACATCATGTCTAAAAGTGCCAAACGATCGTGAGTTTACCGTTACACATCAAAACATTGTCTTAATATTGTATAAAACTAAAAGCATTATTATTACTATAATTGAATCGATATGATCAACAATTAAACATAACATGAGTGCACCATTGTCATTTAAACGCAAACGTTTACATTTTGGTAAAGAAGGTAGTCATATCATTACCTGTGATGCTTAAAGGTCCAATGCAGCCGTTTTTACCTCTATTTCAAATCTTTTCTGGGTAACAATTAAGTGCATTACTTTTGTAAGGTACTTATTCCAACATCATAGTATGTAAATATATATAAAACACAGGAGAAATCCTGTCTTTGACTGCACTGGGCCTTACCTAAGGATGGATTTGAAAGGCTAAGGAATGGAAAATAAATGATTGTCTGAAAACAAATAATTGTTTTGGTAGTAAGATTGATTACTGATGAAATGTCGTGCCATTTCAGAGCAAGAGTAGATCACACAGTAACTGACGACAGCGAGCTTTGGTATGGAACAACATTGGATCACACGGCCATGACAGTTCTCTGTGAATAAGGTAGATCTATAGGATGGCCTATAGCAGGGGCTGTCAAACTCAATTCCTGGAGGGCCGCGTGTCGGCTGGCTTTTTGTGTTATTTACTTCCAATTCAGTGTGTATCATGGCCATCCCCATAGTGTAAAAACCTTTTGATGTGTATTACCGTGCAGACAGGCCCAATCGTTCCCTCACCTTTCATGCACTGATGTTTCAATGGATGATCGACATGCTATCAGAGGTATACTATATGGCAGAGGGGCAGCTTCTAGTGTGTTACTGAGAGAAACGCCAACTCCAATGGAATTATAACAGTCTTTAGAATAATACCCTTCGTGTAACAGCACATAGTTTTCAAAAAAATAATAATATCATAATTAAAAAATATCCTAGTAAAGTCACAAAGACAAGTGCTATTAATTTCGACAACGTACCTTTTGCTTTTTAATAGAAACACCATGGACTATTCAAGGACCACAGACTACCTACCCATCTACTGTAGTACATAGTAGTAAGAGGTCAGAGTGTAGGTATACTACAGAATCAATATCAGGCAGTCTGATTGGACAGAGCCGCAGTATCAGAGAGTTTGATTGGACAGAGCTGCAGTATCAGAGTTTGATTGGACAGAGGCAGGTTGCTCACAACAACGGTTTCAGAAGCAGAGCTGCTCACGAATGACAGGAAGTAGTAGAAGAAGAAGAAGAGGAGGAGGAAAAGTTGGAAGAGAAGAAAGGATACATTACATTCAAAGACAAAATCACCTGTCCATACCTCCATCTCTCTCTGTGAGGTGACTCAATCAATCAGCCAATAGCAGTCCAGGCTGTCCATACAGCCCACAAGGACATCTACCATCCAATCGTCACCCAAACATCCACTTCCTCATTAGTCACATGACCTCACAATCACCAGGTAGATAGATAGGTCCTTCCCGCTAGGGGGAATTAAATTCCACTTCCTGGAAAAACCTGGCATGTCTAGCGAAAACTTCCTGGCCTCTGTTCATTGGCCGGTGTCGGCGGAGAGGCGGGTCTCGAAGAGGCTCAAGGCGTGGTGTACAAACTCGTACTGCTGCCCTGTCTGGATCAGGCCTCCTCTGAAAAGACACACGGAGACAAGGCAGCCATTAGAATCACGGCAAAAATAACAGTACGGACCAGTAACAGTGTTAGCATGTTAGTAACATGCTATGAAATACAAGGAGTGGAAAATAATTTGAATAAACTAAACCTTCCATCAATTGTGGCCATGTTACTGTCTGAAAAAGAATGAATCCATCTGATACTGTGACTGAACAAGCTCTCTCTTATTTTAGTGCTGCTGAACATTCTGAACATTAATTACCAATGTTCTGTCTCATAACACATGAACCACTTAGGATTCTCTCCAGCTCATTTAGTCCTGTGGCAATTAGTCACCATAAAAGGTCATTTAAACTCTTACTCGCTCATCTAAACGGTACAGCGGCAGTTTGCTTCAGTACATTTTGTTCAATGATTAACTAAGCTCAACCAAGGCAACATTATGAAGTCCTTGATACCCTGTTGAGCTGCAGGCTACTGCTTCATGCTAATGGATGATTGCTTTATCATGGTACAGACAGGCTGTGGTAGATATTTCAGCTTAAACCCTGTTCAGGCTCAGGGGAGGAGTGTGTGTGTGTGTGTGTGTGTGTGTGTGTGTTTGAAAGAGAACATATTATCACGTTCTGTTCCCCCTCTTGTAAGAAAAACACAGTTTTTCATGTAAGTTTCTTAGCATGATTTATGTCACACCCACCTACAAAGTTTTAAGTTCCTCGGCGTACACATCACGGACAAACTGAAATAATCCACCCACACAGACAGTGTGGTGAACAGCGCCTCTTCAACCTCAGGAGGCTGAAGAAATTTAGCTTGTCACCTAAAACCCTCACAAACTTTTACAGATGCACAATTGAGAGCATCCTGTCGGGCTGTATCATCACCATCAACCGCAAGGCTCTCCAGAAGGTGGTCTGCACAACGCATCACCGGGGTCAAACTACCTGCCCTCCAGGACACCTACAGCACCCGATGTCACAGGAAGGCCAAAAAGATAATCAAGGACAACAACCACCCGAGCCACTTCCTGTTCACCGCGTTACCATCCAGAAGGCGAGGTCAGTACAGGTGCATCAAAGCTGGGACCAAGAGACTGAAAAACAGCTTCTATCTCAAGGCCATCAGACTGTTAAACAGCCATCACTAACACAGAGAGGCTGCTGCCTACATACAGACTCAAATCATTGGCCACTTTAATAAATCACTAGTCATTTTAAATAATGCCACTTTAATAATGTTTACATATCTTACATTACTCATCTCATATGTATATACTGTATCTTATTCCATCTATTGCATCTTGCCTATGACGCTCGGCCATCGCTCATCCATATATTTATATGTACATATTCTTATTTATTATGTGCATAAGGTAGTTGTTGTGGAATTGTTAGATTACTTGTTAGATATTACTGCACTGTCGGAACTAGAAGCACAAGCATTTCGCTACACTCGCATTAACATCTGCTAACCATGTGTATTTGATTTGATTTGATCCTGACTGTCTGTAATCACTGATGGCCATTGGAGCAGCACAAACACAGTAGCATACACGCAGGAATGAGGAAATGGCTTTTTCATCACCAGGTGTAGGTAACTCACCTGTCTGCTGTAAACGTACTGTACTACATTGGACCTATTCCACATACTGTCTAATACACCAGGTGTAGGTAACTCACCTGTCTGCTGTAAACGTATTGTACTACATTGGACCTATTCCACATACTGTCTAATACACCAGGTGTAGGTAACTCACCTGTCTGCTGTAAACGTATTGTACTACATTGGACCTATTCCACATACTGTCTAATACACCAGGTGTAGGTAACTCACCTGTCTTCTGTAAACGTATTGTACTACATTGGACCTATTCCACATACTGTCTAATACACCAGGTGTAGGTAACTCACCTGTCTGCTGTAAACGTATTGTACTACATTGGACCTATTCCACATACTGTCTAATACACCAGGTGTAGGTAACTCACCTGTCTGCTGTAAACGTATTGTACTACATTGGACCTATTCCACATACTGTCTAATACACCAGGTGTAGGTAACTCACCTGTCTGCTGTAAACGTATTGTACTACATTGGACCTATTCCACATACTGTCTAATACACCAGGTGTAGGTAACTCACCTGTCTGCTGTAAACGTATTGTACTACATTGGACCTATTCCACATACTGTCTAATACACCAGGTGTAGGTAACTCACCTGTCTGCTCTGAGCTGACACACAATCCCCAGCACATCCACCACTCCCTCCAGCTCCAACTGACGACAGCCTATCGTTGTGGCGATGAAGCAGCCCGTTCGGCCAATCCCTGCGCTGCAGTGTACGATGACAGGTCCCTGCGACGGGGAGCCCGTCCTGTCCTCCTCCACGTCTCTCATCAGCTGGAGCAGGGGCTGGGCACTGTCTGGGGTTTTATGGTCCGGCCATGATGTGTACCAGTAGTGCTTCACCACACGACTCTGGGCCCCTTGCTGTGAAAGAGACAAAGACACACACAGAATATGAGTATGAGTAAGACCAAGATTGTGGTTTCAGTCTAGTTTAAAGTAACTGTGCAGTGTTTACAGATGTGAAATTTTTTTTTTCCTTCTAAAAATGTGTTATAAATTATGTTATAAAGCAGCCTTTCTGTTTTGGAATGGTGTGGGCGTACCCCAACAACAGAATAGTGTATACCGGTCATAACAAATATTAATGCGAGTAGATTGCTGATTGGCCAGATCATCCTCCATGAGAAAATAGCAAGTATTTTGGAAACGGTCTGTTTAAGGTGTTTTTTTTTAAACTGTTTTACTCTCTCAAATTTATGCTTTGGTCACAAATACAAGTAGGGCCTATAGAATAAGTCAACAACATTATTTGGGTATGAGTCAGCAAAAACATGAACTTTTAAAAGTGTAGATTTTCAATGGAGAGTTAAGTGTATAGTAAATAGATAGAAACCCACAGCAATTATGTTCCAGTATGGTCATGTGAAGAATGGGTTCCATCACTAAGTGATGATGTACCTTCAGGATGAGGGTACGGCAGGTGTAGTTGTCACACTCTGTCACGTTGTTAATGAGCACCTCCACCCTGCCATAGATACCGCGCCTCTCTGGCCAGTACAGAACACATTTCTGGAACAGACAACATCATTCATCACTACACATGTTATCGTATCACCAATCATTATTGATCCAGTGTAAACATGATAAACATGATAAACAGGATTATGACTTGTATCCTGTCAAATGTACATGTGTAGAATTACGTACATATTTGTTTATACCTATGGGTTCCTGTGTTTGTGTGTATGTGTTAGGGTTGAATATTTTCCCGGGAATTAAACAAATGTACCATCCCAAGAATGTTCCATTCCCGCTAAAACCAAAAATGTCATTATAAAGCATACCTGAGCCTGATGAGCTATACGTTAAAAACATTTTATGAAGATTAGCTGACTGCTTGCTGTCTGGAAACAGCTCTGTCTCAGCTGTCATGAACAGTTCAGCTGTCTGGAAACAGCTCTGTCTCAGCTGTCATGAACAGTTCAGCTGTCTGGAAACAGCTCTGTCTCAGCTGTCATGAACAGTTCAGCTGTCTGGAAACAGCTCTGTCTCAGCTGTCATGAACAGTTAAGCTGTCTGGAAACAGCTCTGTCTCAGCTGTCATGAACAGTTAAGCTGTCTGGAAACAGCTCTGTCTCAGCTGTCATGAACAGTTAAGCTGTCTGGAAACAGCTCTGTCTCAGCTGTCATGAACAGTTAAGCTGTCTGGAAACAGCTATGTCTCAGCTGTCATGAACAGTTCAGCTGTCTGGAAACAGCTCTGTCTCAGCTGTCATGAACAGTTTACTCCGCTGGTATCAGTGAGGTTCTAAGAAATACTGCATTGAATGTATCACCTGAAATAAGTAGGCTAGGACATCTATATATATGGGGCTATATATCAATCTACAACAGGATTACCTATTTTGAATCATCTTTCCAGAGGGAGATGTGCTCATTAGATGCGCATTCAGTCCTTATACTAGTGTAGCATAGACTACGCTGCAGCTAATGTAGTCCTACTGCGCTCCATGCTGAGAGGTGCTGTCTGCCCGCGCTACGAGCGTTGATGATTGATCATGCAGAGAGCAGAGAGAAGGCCGTAGAGAAGCCAGATTTCAACATCACATATGATTTAACGGCTCCATTTCACATCACCTCATGATAAATCATTAATTATCATTTACAGTTTTTTCACTGATATTTATCCTGGGGAAAAGGGAGTGGGTTTGGGCGGTAAATCTCTGTAACCCGGGTATCCCGCTATTCAACCCTAGTGTGTGTGTGCGTGTGTGCGTGCGTGTGTGAGCGCACCCATACCTCGTTCTTCTCCCTGAGCTTGGTGATCATGATGATGGCAGGACAGTCTTCCTGCCAGGCCATCTGCCAGAAATCATTCACTGTGTTGATCATGGGACCCTGGGTGGCGATGTAAGCCTTCTCATCGCCTAGGTAACCCTGCAAAGACAGAGAGAGGGAGGGAGGGAGAGAGAGAGAGAGAGATAGGAGGGGAGAGAGAGAGGGAGGGAGAGAGAGAGGACTATTAGCAAACTGGTACGCAGGAATCCTTAACTGGACCAAAACTGTTTTTTAAACCATCACTAGACTAGGGACTAGCTTGTTAAGGCATGATGAATGGACAGGTTGTTAAGACAGCAGAGTCACTAACCCATTCATTAGGTGTTCATATTTCTGTCTTAATGTGTGCTGCAATACACGTTAGTCCCAGGAGACGTCGTTAGCTACTGTCCAGGCAGGGTAAAACACAGCAGATCTGAATAGCCTCTATGGTGTTAGCTACTGTCCAGGGAGGGTAACCCACAGCAGGTCTGAATAGCCTCTATGGTGTTAGCTACTGTCCAGGGAGGGTAAACCACAGCAGATCTGAATAGCCTCTATGGTGTTAGCTACTGTCCAGGGAGGGTAACCCACAGCAGGTCTGAATAGCCTCTATGGTGTTAGCTACTGTCCAGGGAGGGTAAACCACAGCAGATCTGAATAGCCTCTATGGTGTTAGCTACTGTCCAGGGAGGGTAACCCACAGCAGGTCTGAATAGCCTCTATGGTGTTAGCTACTGTCCAGGGAGGGTAACCCACAGCAGGTCTGAATAGCCTCTATGGTGTTAGCTACTGTCCAGGGAGGGTAACCCACAGCAGGTCTGAATAGCCTCTATGGTGTTAGCTACTGTCCAGGGAGGGTAACCCACAGCAGGTCTGAATAGCCTCTATGGTGTTAGCTACTGTCCAGGAGGGTAAACCACAGCAGGTCTGAATAGCCTCTATGGTGTTAGCTACTGTCCAGGAGGGTAACCCACAGCAGATCTGAATAGCCTCTATGGTGTTAGCTACTGTCCAGGAGGGTAACCCACAGCAGGTCTGAATAGCCTCTATGGTGTTAGCTACTGTCCAGGAGGGTAACCCACAGCAGGTCTGAATAGCCTCTATGGTGTTAGCTACTGTCCAGGGAGGGTAACCCACAGCAGGTCTGAATAGCCTCTATGGTGTTAGCTACTGTCCAGGGAGGGTAAACCACAGCAGGTCTGAATAGCCTCTATGGTGTTAGCTACTGTCCAGGGAGGGTAACCCACAGCAGATCTGAATAGCCTCTATGGTGTTAGCTACTGTCCAGGGAGGGTAACCCACAGCAGGTCTGAATAGCCTCTATGGTGTTAGCTACTGTCCAGGGAGGGTAAACCCACAGCAGGTCTGAATAGCCTCTATGGTGTTAGCTACTGTCCAGGGAGGGTAACCCACAGCAGGTCTGAATAGCCTCTATGGTGTGAAAGAGAAAACTAGTGTTATGTCCCATATGGCACCCTATTCCCTTTATAGCGCACTACTTTTTACCAGAATGTAGTGCACTAAACAGGGAATACTGTGCCATTTTGGAGTCATCCTAGTAGTTGAGCTTCCTGCAGTGACTACAGGGGAAGTGACCCTATTGTATCTGCAGCCCAACGGGTCATTAGAGAGTGAGTTCACTAGTTCCTCTGACTCCGGCCTCCCCTCGTTCTCCCTCTGTTCTCTCCATAGACTCACATGGAAACATCAGAAACAATGTCCTCGCTCCCCTGGCCTCGCTGCTACGCTTTTCTTTCCCAAGATGTATAAACCTGATAAGGACAATCTGAAGTTGTTTGTTTGTTTAAAAAGGGAACAATAACTTTAAACAAACCCAGTCTTATATCACACCACTCAGTTCAACAACACTGGGATATGACTGCATAGTATAATATGAAATATGACTGCATAAACTAAGCTAAAGATGACCAGTTAGAATCCAGGGTGATAGAATGAAAAACATCTAACTACAATGTTTCATGAGTTCAGTTCTAATCTCTAATCTGTTATAATCTGACCATGCATACCTGTACAGCCAACATTAATCTGTGTTTTAATCTGACTATGCATTCCTGTACAGCCAACTTTAATCTGTGTTTTAATCTGACTATGCATTCCTGTACAGCCAACTTTAATCTGTGTTTTAATCTGACTATGCATTCCTGTACAGCCAACTTTAATCTGTGTTTTAATCTGACTACGCATTCCTGTACAGCCAACATTAATCTGTATTTTAATCTGACTACGCATTCCTGTACAGCCAACTTTAATCTGTGTTTTAATCTGACTACGCATTCCTGTACAGCCAACATTAATCTGTGTTTTAATCTGACTATGCATTCCTGTACAGCCAACTTTAATCTGTGTTTTAATCTGACTATGCATACCTGTACAGCCAACTTTCAGGAAAATATTTTTACCTGTTCATTATGAGAGCGCTATCATTTGTCATGTTGGCTCTAACTAAGAGTTCACTGTTGTTTTACAACCACAGCATCCACATGTTTTGGTTTGGGTTCAGAATTCAATGTGTTCACAAACAATGGTTAAGAACCCAGAACAGTTCCTGGGCTCATATGCCTGGTGGATGCTGTAATATGTGTGGGTGTGTTGTGTTCGCGTGCGTGCGTATGTGTCTGTAAGTGTGTGTGTCTGTGTGCTTGTGTGCGTGCCTGCATATGTGTGTGTGTGTTTGTGTGTGTGTGTGTCTGTGTCTGTGTGTGTGTGCATAATTTACCCTAATGTAGTTGGCGTTGATGTAGCTGCTGAGAGGGTCGACGGAGCTCTTGGTCCTCAGGATCACTCTGGAATGTGGATCTACAAGAGACAATAGATATATTAGTGACTGGAGGGTTCCAGCTATTGGAATCAGATAGATATATTAGTGACTGGAGGGTTCCAGCTATTGGAATCAGATAGATATATTAGTGACTGGAGGGTTCCAGCTATTGGAATCAGATAGATATATTAGTGACTGGAGGGTTCCAGCTATTGGAATCAAATAGATATATTAGTGACTTGAGGGTTCCAGATATTGGAATCAGATAGATAATTAGTGACTGGAGGGTTCCAGATATTGGAATCAGATAGATATATTAGTGACTGGAGGGTTCCAGCTATTGGAATCAGATAGATATATTAGTGACTGGAGGGTTCCAGCTATTGGAATCAGATAGATATATTAGTGACTGGAGGGTTCCAGCTATTGGAATCAGATAGATATATTAGTGACTTGAGGGTTCCAGATATTGGAATCAGATAGATATATTAGTGACTGGAGGGTTCCAGCTATTGGAATCAGATAGATATATTAGTGACTGGAGGGTTCCAGCTATTGGAATCAGATAGATATATTAGTGACTTGAGGGTTCCAGATATTGGAATCAGATAGATATATTACTGACTGGAGGGTTCCAGCTATTGGAATCAGATCTGTTAGTGACTGGAATGTTCCAGCTATTGGAATCAGATAGATATATTAGTGACTGGAATGTTCCAGCTATTGGAATCAGAGATTTTTGGAATGTTGAATGTTTATAAAGACCTCTTTGAGTAGAGCAGTCGTAATAGAACCTGCCGACATACAGTATGAATATTTAGACACAAAGTGTCTTCATTTACTAACTGTAAGATCTGCAGTCAGGTTTGCAGGAAGAGGTAAAACCTACGGCCACATGAAAGGGGATAAATGTCCAGCGTAAAGGCTTTGACGGACAGTAGCTCAGTATAGTAGAGTCAACGCTTATGTACAGGACAGGATAGGACAGGACAGGAAATAAACACACGTGTCTGTCAAGTCGGGCAGTTTGTCAAGTCTGGACTGAACATTACATCAGTTTGTCAAGTCTGGACTGAACATTACATCAGTTTGTCAAGTCTGGACTGACCACTACATCAGTTTGTCAAGTCTGGACTGAACATTACATCAGTTTGTCAAGTCTGGACTGACCATTACATCAGTTTGTCAAGTCTGGACTGACCATTACATCAGTTTGTCAAGTCTGGACTGACCATTACATCAGTTTGGCAAGTCTGGACTGACCACTACATCAGTTTGTCAAGTCTGGACTGAACATTACATCAGTTTGTCAAGTCTGGACTGACCATTACATCAGTTTGTCAAGTCTAAACTGAACCCATTACATCATTTTGTCAAGTCTGGACTGACCATTACATCAGTTTGTCAAGTCTGAACTGACCATTATATCAGTTTGTCAAGTCTGGACTGAACATTACATCCGTTTGTCAAGTCTGGACTGACCATTACATCTGTTTGTCAAGTCTGAACTGACCATTACATCAGTTTGTCAAGTCTGGACTGACCATTACATCAGTTTGTCAAGTCAGGACTGACCATTACATCAGTTTGTCAAGTCTGGACTGACCATTACATCAGTTTGTCAAGTCAGGACTGACCATTATATCAGTTTGTCAAGTCTGGACTGACCATTACATCAGTTTGTCAAGTCTGGACTGACCATTACATCAGTTTGTCAAGTCAGGACTGACCATTACATCAGTTTGTCAAGTCTGGACTGACCATTACATCAGTTTGTCAAGTCAGGACTGACCATTATATCAGTTTGTCAAGTCTGGACTGACCATTACATCAGTTTGTCAAGTCAGGACTGACCATTATATCAGTTTGTCAAGTCTGGACTGACCATTACATCAGTTTGTCAAGTCTGGACTGAACATTACATCAGTTTGTCAAGTCTGGACCGACCATTACATCAGTTTGTCAAGTCTGGACTGACCATTACATCAGTTTGTCAAGTCTGGACCGACCATTACATCAGTTTGTCAAGTCTGGACTGAACATTACATCAGTTTGTCAAGTTTGGACTGACCATTACATCAGTTTGTCAAGTCTGGACTGAAGCCATTACATCAGTTTGTCATGTCTGGAACTGAAGCCATTACATCAGTTTGCCAAGTCTGAACTGACCATTACATCAGTTTGTCACCAGTAAAAGACACATTGTCTAACTCCATCCACATTGATCCTCTACCACCATTAGACACAGCTCACAAGGCTTTGACGGACAGCAGTGTCAGACCAAGAATGTGGACAGGTCGGGAAATAAAACCCCATCCTGTTTCATCTCTTAGTTCAAGATCAGTTGTCCTGTCTGGAGTATTCTGTCTGGAGTGTTCTGTCTGGAGTGTTCTGTCTGGAGTGTTCTGTCTGGACCTCTCTGCCTGGACTGCTCTGTCTGGACTTCTCTGTCTGGAGTGTTCTGTCTGGACTGCTCTGTCTGGACTGTTCTATCTGGAGTGTTCTGTCTCAAGGGTTCTGTCTGGATTTCTCTGTCTGAAGTGTTCTGTCTGGACTGTTCTGTCTGGACTTCTCTGTCTGGACATCTTTGTCTGAAGTGTTCAGTCTGGAATTCTCTGTCTGAAGTGTTCTGTCTGGACTGTTTTGTCTGGACCGTTCTGTCTGGACTGTTCTGTCTGGACCGTTCTGTCTGGACTGTTCTGTCTGGACTGTTCTATCTGGACTGTTCTGTCTGGACCGTTCTGTCTGGAGTGTTCTGTCTGGACTGTTCTGTCTGGACTTCTCTGTGTGAAGTGTTCAGTCTGGACTGTTCTATCTGGACTGTTCTCTGGACTGTTATGTCTGGAGTGTTCTGTCTGGACTTCTCTGTCTGGAGTGTTCTTTCTGGACTGTTCTGTCTGGACTTCTCTGTCTGGACTGTTCTGTCTGGACTGTTCTGTCTGGACTTCTCTGTCTGGAGTGTTCTGTCTGGACTGCTCTGTCTGGACTGTTATGTCTGGAGTGTTCTAGATGGACTGTTCTGTCTGGACTGTTCTATCTGGACTGTTCTGTCTGGACTGTTCTGTCTGGAGTGTTCTGTCTGGAGGGTTCTGTCTGGACTTCTCTGTCTGAAGTGTTCTGTCTGGACTGTTTTGTCTGGACTTCTCTGTCTGGACATCTTTGTCTGAAGTGTTCAGTCTGGAATTCTCTGTCTGGACTGTTCTGTCTGGACTGTTCTGTCTGGACCGTTCTGTCTGGACTGTTCTGTCTGGACTGTTCTGTCTGGACTGTTCTGTCTTGACTTCTCTGTCTGGAGTGTTCTGTCTGGATTGCTCTGTCAGACTGTTCTGTCTGGAATTCTCTGTCAGAAGTGTTCAGTCTGGACTGTTCTGTCTGGACTGTTCTGTCTGGACTGTTCTGTCTGGACTTCTCTGTCTGGAGTGTTCTGTCTGGACTGCTCTGTCTGGACTGCTCTGTCTGGAGTGTTCTAGATGGATTGTTCTGTCTGGACTGTTCTATCTGGACTGTTCTGTCTGGACTGTTCTATCTAGAGTGTTCAAGATGGACTGTTCTGTCTGGACTGTTCTATCTGGACTGTTCTGTCTGGACTGTTCTGCCTGGAGTGTTCTGTCTGGAGGGTTCTGTCTGGACTTCTCTGTCTGAAGTGTTCTGTCTGGACTGTTTTGTCTGGACTTCTCTGTCTGGACATCTTTGTCTGAAGTGTTCAGTCTGGAATTCTCTGTCTGAAGTGTTCTGTCTGAACTGTTCTGTCTGGACTGTTCTGTCTGGACCGTTCTGTCTGGACTGTTCTGTCTGGACTGTTCTGTCTGGACCGTTCTGTCTGGACTTTTCTGTCTGGACTGTTCTGTCTGGACTGTTCTGTCAGGACTGTTCTGTCGACTCCTCTGTCTTGACTTCTCTGTCTGGAGTGTTCTGTCTGGATTGCTCTGTCAGACTGTTCTGTCTGGAATTCTCTGTCTGAAGTGTTCAGTCTGGACTGTTCTGTCTGGACTGTTCTCTGGACTTCTCTGTCTGGAGTGTTCTGTCTGGAGTGTTCTGTCTGGACTTCTCTGTCTGGACTGTTCTGTCTGGAGTGTTCTAGATGGACTGTTCTGTCTGGACTGTTCTAGATGGAGTGTTCTGTCTGGATTTCTCTGTCTGAAGTGTTCTGTCTGGAGTGTTCTGTCTGGACTTCACTGTCTGAAGTGTTCTGTCTGGAGTGTGCTGTCTGGACTCCTCTGTCTGGACTTCTCTGTCTGGACGGTTCTGTCTGGACTTCTCTGTCTGAAGTGTTCTGTCTGGACTGTTCTGTCTGGAGTG
>CM059783.1:26198161-26200661 GCA_030435695.1 Brachymystax lenok tsinlingensis
TATACTCTCACACACACATACATACAGTATATACTCTCACACACACATACATACAGTATATACTCTCACACACACATACATACAGTATATACTCTCACACACACATACATACAGTATATACTCTCACACACACATGCACGTCCCTTCTCTTCCTGGTGTTCTAGGACTACTGGCCTCAGTGATAGTAAATCCATCAGATGGATTATCTAACAGAATACTTTACTACATGATGAGTCTCTCTCTCTGTCTCTCTCTCTCTCTCTCTCTCACTCCTACTCTCTCTCTCTCTCTCTCTCTCTCTCTCTCTCTCTCTCTCTCTCTCTCTCTCTCTCTCTCTCTTTTGCCTAAAAACTTCAACAATGCAGAGACCAGCATATCTCTGTTTTGTCAGTTGTTGACATTGAATGCAGAGCACAGACTAAAGGGAATTAGGCTGGCCACTGTGGTCTGCTGTGTTCCAGTCTGGACCAGACATTCAGTGTTGTGTGTCCACTCTGAACTGCAGTCCTGCAACAATCAGCCCCATGGCGGCTCAGGAAGTAGCCAGTTTCCTGTCAGAGAGTCACGCCTTTCTCTTTTGTTCTTCTGGTCTGAGCCCAAATGGCAGCCCATTCAAAGAGGCAGTGGAGTCATGGGTTAGGGCTGCTGGTACCTGTCACTCTGTAGTGTTTTACTTGACAATAACCATGAGGTCATTGGAAGATCACCACTAGTCACAGCAGAAGATGGCATGTGCATGGTTAGTAACACCACTCAGGTGTCCACTCAGGTGGTTCGAGCCCTGAATGCTGATTGGCTGACAGCCGTAGTTTATCAAACCGTAAACCACGGATATGACAAAACATTCATTTTTACTGCTCTAATTACGTTGGTAACCAGTTTATAATAGCAATAAGGCACCTCTGGGGATGATGATATATGGCCAATATACCACGGCTAAGGGCTGTATCCAGGCACTCCTCATTCCATTTCCAGACCTGAGCGTTATCAGGCGTTCTCAAACTGCACTCGAAAATGTTCCAAAGCACTTGACAATGTTCCAAAAATCATATGTAATCTATCACCATAAGACACCTGCCAGTGAAATGAATGCTCTCTCATTGTATTTTCTCCTAGTTCATTGTTTGACATAAAGAACATTCCTGATAGAGGCCTGTTCCGGAACATTCTGCCACTTCCTTCTTATAAACATCAGGATGCCTTGTGACATAAGGCCTCAATCTCAATTCATCTTTCCTCACCTCCTTCTCAACTGTATATGCGAGGAATCGAGGTAAGATTAATTGAGAAAGAACCTAGACGTCCTCTTCCCTCCTCCTCCTCCTCCTCTACCTCCTCCATCTCCTCCATCTCCTCCTTCCTTCCTTCCTTCCTTCCTTCCTTCCTTCCTTCCTTCCTTCCTTCCTTCCTTCCTTCCTTCCTTCCTTCCTTCCTTCCTTCCTTCCTTCCTTCCTTCCCTCCTCCTCCTCCTCCTCCTCCTCCTCTTCCTCTTCCTCTACCTCCTCCATCTCCTCCTTCTCCCCCTTTTCCCTCCTTCTCCCTCCTTCCATCCTCCTCCTCCTCCTCCTCCTCTACTCCATTTCCTCCTTCTCCCCCTCTTCCCTCCTTCTCCCCCCTTCCTTCCTCCTCCTCCTCCTCCTCCTCCTCCTCCTCCTCCTCCTCCCTCAGACAAAGGCAGAGGAGGTGGTCTACCTCTCTTCCCTCCTCCTCCTCCTCCTCCTCCTCCTCCTCCTCCTCCTCCTCCTCCTCCTCCGTCCTTCCCCCACTCCCCTCCTCTCCCTCCTCTCCCCTCCTCCTCTCATTCCCCCTCTACCCCTCCTCCCCATCCTCTCCCCCCGTCCGTCCGTTCTTTGTGTCACTAGGACAGTTCTTGATTGGCCGCCAACATCCAACCAAACCCTGCCCTGACCTCATATAGACTACAGCCCAGTTACGAAGAGAGACCCTCCAGCTCTGGGACAATCAGGCTTTAGACTACAGCCCAGTTATGGAGAGAGACCCTCCAGCTCTGGGACAATCAGGCGTCAGACTACAGCCCAGTTATGGAGAGAGAACCTCCAGCTCTGGGACAATCAGGCTTTAGACTACAGCCCAGTTACGGAGAGAGACCCTCCAGCTCTGGGACAATCAGGCTTTAGACTACAGCCCAGCTATAGAGAGAGACCCTCCAGCTCTGGGACAATCAGGCTTTAGACTACAGCCCAGTTATGGAGAGAGACCCTGCAGCTCTGGGACAATCAGGCTTCAGACTACAGCCCAGTTATGGAGAGAGACCCTCCAGCTCTGGGACAATCAGGCTTTAGACTACAGCCCAGTTATGGAGAGAGACCCTCCAGCTCTGGGACAATCAGGCTTTAGACTACAGCCCAGTTATGGAGAGAGAACCTCCAGCTCTGGGACAATCAGGCTTTAGACTACAGCCCAGTTATGGAGAGAGACCCTCCAGCTCTGGGACAATCAGGCTTTAGACTACAGCCCAGTTATGAAGAGAGACCCTCCA
>CM059783.1:26205661-26208161 GCA_030435695.1 Brachymystax lenok tsinlingensis
GATATTGTGATATTGTGATATTGTGACATTGTGATATTGTGATATTGTGACATTGTGATATTGTGATATTGTGATATTGTGAGATTGTGACATTGTGATATTGTGATATTGTGATATTGTGAGATTGTGATATTGTGACATTGTGACATTGTGATATTGTGATATTGTGAGATTGTGATATTGTGACATTGTGTGATATTGTGATATTGTGATATTGTGATATTGTGAGATTGTGAGATTGTGATATTGTGATATTGTGAGATTGTGATATTGTGACATTGTGATATTGTGATATTGTGATATTGTGAGATTGTGACATTGTGATATTGTGATATTGTGATATTGTGATATTGTGAGATTGTGATATTGTGACATTGTGATATTGTGATATTGTGAGATTGTGATATTGTGACATTGTGAGATTGTGAAATGCGTGCCCTCTTGAGGATGTGAAACACAGTTCTGTTGGAGAGGGCTGAGTGATAAAGTCTACTACATGTACAATAACATGGGAGATGGTCGCCCTCCTGTGGAATCCAGCAATATTGCACGTCCTCTTTGAGCTCATAACAGTTAGCAACAATAGCTAATGCATGGATTGAATTGTAGGCATACCAAGCAAAACGTAAACACAGCACAGTATAACGTCCAGCTAAATAAAAGTTACAGAAATACCCCTGTAAGACTTTCAGAAGCCCCCTTCCTGTGCATTAGTTAACAACCTGATCTAGAAACTAGGGGTCATATCCTGGCTGTGTCATAAGGGCTCTGGTCTAAAGTAGTGCACTATATAGGGAATAGGGCTCTGGTCAACAGTAGTGCACTATATAGGGAATAGGGCTCTGGTCTAACAGTAGTGCACTATATAGGGAATAGGGCTCTGGTCTAAAGTAGTGCACTATATAGGGAATAGGGCTCTGGTCAAAAGTAGTGCACTATATAGGGAATAGGGCTCTGGTCTAAAGTAGTGCACTATATAGGGAATAGGGCTCTGGTCTAAAGTAGTGCACTATATAGGGAATAGGGCTCTGGTCTAAAGTAGTGCACTATATAGGGAATATGGCTCTGGTCTACAGTAGTGCACTATATAGGGAATAGGGCTCTGGTCTACAGTAGTGCACTATATAGGGAATAGGGCTCTGGTCTAAAGTAGTGCACTATATAGGGAATAGGGCTCTGGTCTAAAGTAGTGCACTATATAGGGAATAGGGCTCTGGTCTAAAGTAGTGCACTATATAGGGAATAGGGCTCTGGTCTAAAGTAGTGCACTATATAGGGAATAGGGCTCTGGTCTAAAGTAGTGCACTATATAGGGAATAGGGCTCTGGTCTAAAGTAGTGCACTATATAGGGAATAGGGCTCTGGTCAACAGTAGTGCACTATATAGGGAATAGGGTGCTATTTGGGATCCACAGGTTACAGGATGTGACCCCTGGTTACAGGATTTGACCCCTGGTTACAGGATGTGACCCCTGGTTACAGGATTTGACCCCTGGTTACTGGATGTGACCACTGGTTACAGGATTTGACCCCTGGTTACAGGATGTGACCCCTGGTTACAGGATGTGACCCCTGGTTACTGGATGTGACCACTGGTTACAGGATGTGGCCCTGGTTACAGGATGTGGCCCCTGGTTACAGGATGTGGCCCCTGGTTACAGGATGTGACCCCTGGTTACAGGATGTGACCCCTGGTTACAGGATGTGGCCCCTGGTTACTGGTTCAGTTTTTTTTGACACGATGGACCCACTAACTGACCACATTGCTATTTGGGACACAGCCCTTGTGACCTCTGACCTCTATTCTGTGACACAGCTTTAGGTGTTTAACTGGCTAGTCATCCTCAGGCTATCGACCAACCAGAGCATCTATCCCAGGGGCTATCAAAGGTCTGATGATGTCATGAGCTTACTAACTGTTGACCTCATGTCCTGCCCACTTCGCCCTGCAGCCAATCGGTGCCCGGGGATCATGTGTGAGCCAATTAGAGCGCTCTGAGATCATGTGTCAGAGTGGGAGAAAGCCTTCATATCCTTCACCACAGGCGGTCACAGCTGATCTCTTTAAATCTTCTACAGATCTTCTCTGAGACACACACACATACAGACACACACAGACAGACTCCCAGCCCCACACAGACAGACAGACAGACAGACTCCCAGCCCCACACAGACAGACAGACACACACACACACACACACACATACACACACACACACAGACAGACACACACAGACAGACACACACACATACAGACACACACAGACAGACTCCCAGCCACACACACACACACACACACACACATACACACACACACACACACAGACAGACAGACAGACAGACACAGATCCCGTTCACAAAGACACCACCTTTCACAAACAACCTCCTGTATCTTCACAGATGATGTTGACTGACTGTTGCTATGTGTTGACAGGAGAGGATGTTGACTGACTGTTGCTATGTGTTGACAGGAGAAGATGTTGACTGACTGTTGCTATGT